>OZ004695.1:38561310-39161310 GCA_963924545.1 Pogonocherus hispidulus
GAAGTTATAGTATGGACCCCTGAAGCCGAATCTTCTTTTAGTGATATAAAAAATGCTCTAGTTTCTGCACCTATCTTAAGTTCTCCTGATTTTGATAAGCCATTCACGATTCAATGTGATGCTAGTTCTATTGGTTTAGGAGGTGTACTCACTCAAGAAATAGATGGTGATGAAAAAGTCATAGCATATGCTTCTCGATCCTTATCTCGTTCAGAGAAGAACTATTCAGTTACAGAACTTGAACTATTAAGTTTGGTATTTTTAACAGACAAATTTCGTCCGTATATAGAGGGCGCTCCTACTTTCAAGGTCATCACAGACCATTGGAGTTTGCTCTGGTTAAATAATCTTAAAGATCCAACTGGAAAATTAGCCAGGTGGGCAGTAAAATTACGACAATACAATTTCGAAATAATTCATCGAAAAGGCTCGTCTAATGTTGTACCTGACGCCTTATCGAGAATCCCTTCTAGTTTAGATTCAGAAATTCCTGTACTTTCTGTTGTTAACATTTTGCCGGAAGATTTCGACGAATGGTATAAATTAATGCGTGATAGAATCACAAATAATCCAAATGATTACCCTCAATGTCTAGAGAATAATCTTTCTAGAGAGAACCTCTAAGGTTGAAGGTGAATACCATTATCTTTTAGGTGAATGTTCATTCTTTATGCATATGAAATTTCTTGGGTAGACTATTACCGTTTTTTACTTCAAACTTATTGTGTCCAACTCCTGATTATGACTTACCGATATTGACTCCTTTTTAGTGGCGTATAGTACGCGTAGTTACTGAACCCAAATAATATTTCATTATATACAAATTTTAAGTTCAATTTTTCCTTCTTTTATTTTTTTGGAAGGGGGTGGTGTAGCATTTGTAAATTACAAATGAAAGTTTTTCTAATTTTGTATGATCTAGTGAATATGTTCGTGTGAAGTTGGTACTATGAAATAATGTCATTTCCGTAAATTGAATGCTACCAATCATTATGCTCAGTCCGCTGACGCAGATTCTGTTTTTGGCCGTTCTTTACACTCTGTTGTTAGAGAGTGGGGAGTAACGAGACGACATGGCGACGATCTAGTTTTGAAGACAGGTTGATGAGAGTTATTAGCTGCTTTAAGCGATTTGTTTGCCCTATTTAAACCTCTCAATAACAATCATTAGTCGTTCAGTGCTAGGATTTCTTTTGTGAAGTTTCTGTATTCACCGAGTTGAAGAAAAGCCTATTTTGTATGCACGTGTCGTACCTCATATGAATTTGTGGTAAAGTTAATCTGCGGTCATCCTTCCCTTATATAGGTAAGACATTATTTATTTCATAAATCTCGATTCTTCACGATCTTATTTCACAGGTTTTGATGTAATAATTTTATTACAGGGTTTTAGGATATGGTTATAAATCTTAGAATATTACTAGGATGTTGATATGGAATAATTTGTTTAACTGATATTTGAGAGTTAATTCCATGTTGATAATCGTTCGTTATACGTTTATGGTATTTTTCTGCTAAGTACATAGTCCACTGGTTATGGCATATGTGCAAGAATAATTAAGTTATTTTATGGTACATCCATATGGTTTCTCCGTTAGAATTTTGGAAGAATTGATATAATAACGTCCATCCCTCACCTCACTGTTTTCATCTTATGGTTCCCTTTTTGATTGTTGTTTATTCACCGATATCTGCTTATCTACTTTGATATGAAATAAGAATTACACCGTTAAGCAGAAGAGAGAGTTACACCGTTGTATCCAAAGACAACAAGAAGTACCTACATCTCACCAGTGCAGTCATATTGTGGCTGAGGTTGTATCTTTACAAACTATTTTTGATTTAATTTTAAGTATTCATTTATTTTAAATATCATTAATTTCCTTTCATTTAAATCACTTGATAAATATTAGTCAATCACATAGTTCAATATACGAAATACCCCTACATTCTATATAGAAACAAATATGTAACAACAAACTATTATATGAAAGTATTTTGTTAACTTTGTAAACACCCCAGCGCTTGAGTGTACACTTTTCATATAACTTATAATAGGTAAAATAATAGGGTTTAGTGAATTGACTATTATTATAATTCTTATCAAGAATCAGCTGTTCCACTTTCAATAATTGTAAATTGTACAGTAACCAGAGCTTATTATTAAAATAGGTTGTAATATTTATGTTTCGTTTCATTCACAGCCACTCTCTCTATCAGTTATAATTGAAACAGGTATAGTACATAATATAGTTTTTTATAAGTTTTAGATAACTTTCGATAGATATTAAAATCTTGTAGTTATTAGTCCTTGTGATCTTTAATTAACTGGCCTGGTTGCACGGCTAGCTAGGTCGCATATCTTTTTATTTAATTTCGAGTCGTGTGGCGCCCTTTTAACATCTTGAAAACAAACATATTAGTTGTTGACTTAAATACTACTTTTAACTAGGAGGCCACTATAAAAAAAAATTACAAATCCGAACCTACATTGCTCTACCGGCGAAAAGCTGCCGTCTGCTATGTGTATATACAGGGTGTCCACCTAGTGCGCGTAAGTCCAATATCTGGGTTAATAAAAGAGATAACTTAATTTTTTTTTCAACAGGGTTGTCTAATATCCCGAGCTGCACAAAATGAAAATATATTTACATATTCAGGGTGTTCAGTTTTTCCTGGACAGGTACCAACTTCATTTTTTTAAATGGAAACCTATATTTTTTATGGCATTATCAAATTCTACGTAAAAAATTAGTGGGACTTTGTGCTTAACACTGCTATTGAAATATTGATAGTTTTCGAGATATTTGACTTTTAATTTTTTTTTCTTATGTTTCGTCACTTCTAATAGTTGACATAATTATGGTTGTATGACAGCTAGAAATTATTTTTTTTCAGAAACTGTAGAGTGAAGATGGCTCTTTCGAAAAACGTATCAAAAGTTGACCTGCGATATACAGGGTCAACAGAAATCGTGCCAAACCTGATGGTTTAAAATTTAAAAAATCTCGACTTTTTCAAATGGAACACCCTGTGTTTTATGATTTCATTAGATGCCTTTCTGTAGACTCTACAATTTTATAATAGCTTTCCCTATACCTAAGTTGCGTAGTTTTTGCAAAAAACCCACTTTTATGAAAAATACCCGATTTGCGCACGTTCCTTTCTCGGGAAAAACGCAGTGAACGTCTGTCACGCAATAAAATTTGTGACAATCAGTTTACATGTCATTTCTTCTTTTACTGAATATTCACGTACGAGTTTAGAGTAAGTACTAAGCGTGCATACAATGAACTATTCAAAAGAAGAATTAATGAAAATGGTTTATGCCTTAGGAGAAGCTCATGGAAATTGTTTGCTAGCAGCACGTATTTACAAAGCAAATAATCCAGATTTACAGAGATTTCCACGTGCTGACTGTTTTCAAAATGTGAAAGAAAGATTTGAAAGAACAGCAAATGCGAATTATGAGAAAACTACCAGGAGACATGACGGTAACAATGACGATATTCAGTTTAATGTTGTGGCGTCTGCTGTTGAAAATCCAAATATTAGTGTCAGGAAAATCAGTAATAATCTTGGAGTTTCCAAAAGCTTGACAAACAAGATACTGAAGAAGAATAATTTTCATCCGTATCATATTGAAAACCATCAAGCACTGTTACCTCAAGATCACCTAAACCGCCTGCAATTTTGCCACTGGGCATTGGATAAAATTCAGGAAAGTCCAAACTTTTTTATGAATGTCTTGTTTACTGACGAATCAACATTTTCAAACACATGCTTACCCAATCGTCGCAACTTTCATCACTACGCTGACAATAATCCAAGATTATTGAGGGTACTAGATAATCAGCATCGTTTCAAAGTGAACGTGTGGGCTGGAATTTGTGGAGAACATATTGTTGGACCGTACTTTTTTGAAGGCAATTTAAATGCCAATGTGTATTTGCATTTTTTGCAAAACGAACTTCCCCTTCTACAGCTACAGAATATGCCCGCTGATTATTTGGTTCAACAATGGTTTCAGCATGATGGTGCCCCTCCACATTCCACTTTGGCGGTACTGTGATTATTTTATTGTTGTAGTACTTTTCCTATTATCTATTCATATTTCAGATTAGAGAACACCTAAACCACGTATATCCAAATAAGTGGTTAGGTCGTGGTGGTCCAGTTCCTTGGCCTGCACGTTCGCCTGATTTAAATATTCTGGACGTTTTCTTGTGGGGTTATATCAAGGAGCGAGTATACGAAGTACCACCAACGGATATGCAAGACTTCAAAGAAAAGATCCAAAATGAGTTTCTAACCATAACGCCCGAAATGTTAAGAAATGTTCACATTCATTTTCGTCGTAGATTAATGCTTTGTGTTGAAAACAACGGTGGACATTTTGAGCATTTACTTTAGGTTAGCTTGCTTGTATGAGTATTGCGTATTCTTTTTTCAATACTCTATGTATATTCATCCATTTCACTAATAATTTTTCTAACTACGGTAACACCGTTTGGTTTTCAATATGATACGTATGAAACTTCTTCTTCAATATCTTATTTGTCGAGCTTTTGAAAACTCCAAGATTTCTACTGATTTTCTGATACTAATATTTTTGGATTTTCAACAGCAGAAACCACAACATTAAACTAAATATTATCGTTGTTACTCCCATGTTTCCTGGTAGTTTTCTCATAATTCCCATTTGCTGTTCTTTCAAATCTTTCTTTCACATTTTCAAAACAGTCAGCACGTGGGAATCTCTATAAATACGTGCTGCTAGCAAATAATTCCCATGAACTTCTTCTAAAGCATACGCCAGTTTTGCTAATTCTTAATTACATGTAGAGCTTTTATGATTTTTTACTTTTATTTACAAATAAATGGTAACTTTCCATAAAGACTTGTTTATTAAACTGAAATTATCTAAATTTTTCAGTTATTTTTATTTTAAGAAGTGTAAACTAATACATTTTATAAAAATAAATAGCCTTACAATATTTTTTCTGTCAAAGGAGTGCGCAAATCGGGTATTTTTCATAAAAGTGGGTTTTTTGCAAAAACTACGCAACTTAGGTATAGGGAAAGCTATTATAAAATTGTAGAGTCTACAGAAAGGCATCTAATGAAATCATAAAACACAGGGTGTTCCATTTGAAAAAGTCGAGATTTTTTAAATTTTAAACCATCAGGTTTGGCACGATTTCTGTTGCCCCCTGTATATCGCAGGTCAACTTTTGATACGTTTTTCGAAAGAGCCATCTTCACTCTACAGTTTCTGAAAAAAAAATAATTTCTAGCTGTCATACAACCATAATTATGTCAACTATTAGAAGTGACGAAACATAAGAAAAAAAAATTAAAAGTCAAATATCTCGAAAACTATCAATATTTCAATAGCAGTGTTAAGCACAAAGTCCCACTAATTTTTTACGTAGAATTCGATAATGCCATAAAAATATAGGTTTCCATTTAAAAAAATGAAGTTGGTACCTGTCCAGGAAAAACTGAACACCCTGAATATGTAAATATATTTTCATTTTATGCAGCTCGGGATATTAGACAACCCTGTTGAAAAAAAAATTAAGTTATCTCTTTTATTAACCCAGATATTGGACTTACGCGCACTAGGTGGACACCCTGTATAACATCATAAAAACAACGCTACAGTATGGTAATTAAAATAGTAATTAATGATGATAAAAAATAGTAATTATGATTGTTATGATAAAGAATGAGGGATGGGGCTTCCCGAGGGTGGTGCGGGTGAAGGAGGGTGGATGTTGTGCGCGCGCTGAGGAATAAAGAATGGAAGTATGCAAGGTGAATGTATGAATTAACTAAATGGGTAGATATGAAATGAATGCAATTATATGAATAAATATGTTCAAGTAGGTTTCTAAAATACACAGGGTACACTTTTATAAGAATAGCTTTATGCCTGGGCTCGTCGGAGATCTAAGGATAATAAAACACAAATTATGGGTTCCTGAAAAGGTACTTCATTAGGACCGGTAAAGGTACAGGTAGGAACTGGATCAGGTAACAGGCTCTCTCACTGGCTCTCTCTTTGGCTGTCGCTGCGGAATAGGAAAAGGAAGGAATACTCTTACCAAGAAAAATCCAGCGGTGTCCAGTTCTTATTGATGGCTTCGTTTCTGTCTAGGTTTCTACCGATTCGAAGAGAAGAGTTTAGACAAGTTTTTATTAAAATATTTATTATTTCTTGAGCAGTAGATATCGTAGCTTATTAATCGGCAGAAACACTAGCACTGGTTGCAGGGTTCGATGATTAACGCTGAAATTGATAGGCGATTGGAATGAAACAGGATATAAGGATATCTTGGAGGTTTTGGCACACAAAAAGCACTTTTTATCGTAGGATTTCGGTGAATGGAGGTAGGTAGGTATTCGGAGCGATGCGAACCATAGAAATGTAACTAGGATCGTCGAATATCGTAGTATTTCGAAGTATATGGGCATATGGCGATGAATTCGTTGTAAATCGTAGAAAATGATCGTAGAATGGTCGGAGATTCGTTGCACTGGTTGTGGTAGTTATTTAAATGATATGTAGCGATGAATGGTGATGAATGATTGATGTAAATGGATGAAAAGTCGATGAACGTAGAACGTGGAGTATGTTAACGCAGAGGCGACGCACAAAAGACTGGTCTGTACGGCGACTGGTCGATGAATGATGAATGGTTGATGAAAGTGAAAAGTCGATAAACGTAGAACGTGATGTATGGGAACGCAACGACTCACAAAAGACTGATCTCGAGTGCGCGCCAAAATCCTTGGTAGTCGTGACCTCGGATGGTACAGGGCTGAGCGAGATCACCGCTCTTTACCCATACCATCGCTGTAGGCCAGGACCCCTCATATAGCTTGACCTCGCGCTTCGCGTATCCCACCAATTGGCGGTGGGCGGGGCTAACGCAAGGCCTTCTCCTGTCCTGGGAGAGTCTGCTGGCAAGACCCTATTCTTCTTGTTCTTCTGGCGCTTTTCTTTCTTCTTTGTTTTTTGCCAGCGTCTAACCCACCGGGGGTAGTCAGGTTTTAGGATTTTGTCTGGTTAAATAGGATAAATTATTTTATTAGCACAAACTTACCCGAAATGAGAGTTGCCGAAGATTGTTCCCATTACTGCGAACAACTTCTGCATCTGCTCCATCATCCTTTCATCATCCATCATCTTTGCAAAGTCCAGGCCCTGCATTGGTTTTGGTGGCGGTGTTGTCACCGTATTTGCTTTTGCCGCCTCGGCAAATGTCTTGTGGCTTTTGGGCTTGGGGAACTTCGGGCATCCCCTGTAGCTGGTCGGGTGGTCCCCTCCGCAGTTGGCGCACTTTGCCGGCTCCTCCCTGGACTTCTCGCATGTTGTTGTGGGGTGGTCTTGGCCGCACTTCACGCACTTTGGGGCCGCCGTGCAGTTCGACTGCCCGTGGCCGAAACGCTGGCAGCGGTGGCACTGCGTCGCTCCCGTGGGTCTTCTCTGGGCCTCTGCTCTTACCACCAGGTAACAACATCTCCTGATGTTCAGGATACCAGTCTCCGCCGTTGGTACTTGGATCAGTACCAGGGGCATCTCCTTCTTTGTTCTCCTGGAGACCATCCTGCTTAGGGATATAGGATTATACCCCTGGGCTTTCAGGTCCTCCTCTATGTCAGTCAGAGGGACTTCTATGGGCAGTCCCCTGAGTACTACCCTCTGGTTCCTTTCCTCCGCCAGGGTGAATGTGTGATACCCTTGGGTGGTATCACGGAGGTAGGCGGTCAGCTTCCGGTGGTCATTGGCCGTCTCCGGAGTTACTGCCACCCCGTCTCTTGTCAGCTTCCCCTTGGTGTAGCGGATCTGTTTGGCTTGGATCTCTTTCGAGACCCTGGTCCAGCTCCCGGCTTCACGGAGGATCACCGGTGGGATCCTGCTTTTGGCGGTGGGGGTAGCCTGTGCGGGGTCAGGGGTGGTCGGCTTCTTCTTGGGCTGACTCGTTGACTTGTCCGAGTCTGAACCTGAAACAGAAAGCGGTCTTTTTGTTTTTCTACTTACCCGGGGCCCTACGACTTGCCACTCCTCCTCGGAGGCCGAGGTGGAAGCCGCCGCCGGTGCGTCGGTGGTTGGCGCCGGACCCTCCGTCTCCATTGCCTCGGTACTCTGTGTTTTTGCTTCTAGGGCAGCAAATCGCTCCTCCCATTTCCTATTCAGGTTCGCGAGTTCTTGGTCGAACCCCCTGCACAGGTCCTGATTTTCTTTTACCGTCTCGTCTAGCTCGTTCTGCAGGCTCATTACGGCTTCTTTCAATCTGGTATTTTCATCTCTCAGCTTTTCCATCTCCGTCGGCTCTTTACTGCTGCTCCTTGCAGGGGTCTTTACCATTCCTGTGGTGCTATCGATGCTCAAGTCATCGTCGTCACTGTTGTCGTAATCATCGTACACCGACTCGTCGATTTTGGGGCGCATAGCCAACATTCTCTGTAGGTTCTGCCCGAACTCCTTGCGCAGCTGACTGATGCTGGCATCGTGTTTTCGCTGCTCGTCGATCAGCGCTTTATTCTTCAAGTGCTCCTTTTCGGCGTCGCTGCCGGAACCGCTACTCTGCCTTGAAGAAGGCATATTGCTGGGTTTGCCTATCTCTAGACAAATCCTGTGGTGCTTCCACTTCACTGTGTACGCACTATTACACTATCTCGCTTTGTTTCGCTCGCTACCTACGTGTTGCCACTTTGGATACTCGATCGGAGCTGATCTCGAGTGCGCCAGTATCCTTGGCTGTAGTCGTGACCTCAGATGATACAGGGCCGAGCGAGATTACCGCTCTTTACCCATACCATCGCTGTAGGCCGGGACGCCTCGTAGAGCTTGACCTCGCGCTTCGCGTATCCCACCAAATGGCGGTGGGCGGGGCTAACACGAGGCCTTCTCCTGTCCTGGCAGGGTCTGCTGGCAAGACCCTATTCTTCTTGTTCTTCGGGCGCTCTTCTTTTCTTCTTTGATTTTCGCCAGCGTCTAACCCCCGGGGTTGTCAGGTTTTGGGATTTTGTCAGGTTATAGGTTAGGTAGGAATTGCTATGTAGCATAGGGAGTACCGCCAAGACGAGCCCGAAGGCTCAAGGTCGGTACGAGGGTATGGTAAGGTATTTGCGGTGAGAGTTTGCCCGGGCCTGGCGCGCTACCGTGTATGAGTCCACGGAGCTGCCAAGCCGCGGGCCTCTCGTTACCCGCGAGTCGTGGGAGTTTGTTTATTGTCTCATCTGTACTGCGTGGATGCCTAGCTGAAACATAAATTATTTTATTAGCACATACTTACCCGAGATGGGAGTTGCCGAAGAGTGTCCCCATTATTGCGAACATCTTCTGCATCTGCTCCATCATCTTGGTCATCTTCGCAAAGTCCAGGCCCTGCATTGATGTTGGTGGCGGGGGTGCCGCCGTCTTTGCCTTTGCCGCCTCGGCAAATGTCTTGTGGCTTTTGGGCTTGGGGAATCTCGGGCATCCCCTATAACTGGCCGGGTGGTCCCCCTCCGCAGTTGGCGCACTTTGCCGGTTCCTCCCTGGACTTCTCGCACGTTGTTGTGGGGTGGTCTTGGCCGCACTTCACGCACTTCGGGGCCGCCGTGTAGTTGGACTGCCCGTGGCCTAAACGCTGGCAGCGGTGGCACTGCGTCGTTCCCGTGGGTCTTCTCTGGGCCTCTGCTCTTACCACCAGGTAACAACATCTCCTGATGTTCAATATGCCTGTCTCCGTCGTTGGTACTTGGATCAGTACCAGGGGCACCTCTTTCTTCGTTCGCCGGGAGACCATCCTGCTGAGGGATATAGGATTATACCCCTGGGCTTTCAGATCCTCCTCTATGTCTGTCAGAGGGACTTCTATGGGCAGTCCTCTTAGAACCACCCTCTGGTTTCTCTCCTCCGCCAGGGTGAATGTGTGATACCCTTGGTTGGTGTCACGAAGGTAGGCGGTCAACTTCCGGTGGTCATTGCTCGTCTCCGGAGTTATTGCCACCCCGTAGCTTGTCAGCTTCGCCTTGGTGTAGCGGGTCTGTTTGGCTAGGATCTCTTTCGAGACCCTGGTCCAGCTCCCGGCTTCACGGAGGATCACCGGTGGGATCCTGGTTTTGGCGGTGGCGGTGAGGGTAGCTTGTGCGGTGGCAAGGGTGGTCGGCTTCTCCTTGGGCTGACTCGTTGACTTGTCCGAGTCTGAACCTGTAACAGAAAGCGGTCTTTTTGTTTTTCTACTTACCCTGGGCCCTACGACTTGCCACTCCTCCTCGGAGGCCGAGGGGGAGGTGGTAGCCGCCGCTGGTGCGTCGGTGATTGCCGCCGGAGCCTCTGTCTCCATTGCCTAGATACTTTGGGTCATGGCTAGTTTTCCTTCAACTGCTGCCAGTCTTTCTTCCCATTTCTGGTTTAGCCTGGCAAGTTCCTGGTCGAATCCCTTGCACAGGTCTTGGTTCTCTTTGACATTCTCGTCCAGCTCTTTCTGCAGGGCCATCACTGCTTCTTTCAGCCGTATGTTTTCGTCCCTCAGCGTATCCATCTCCGTCGACACTTTGCTACTTGTCATCGCAGGGGTCTTTATCACTCCCGTGTTGCTGTCAATGCTCAAGTCGTCTTCGTCGTCGCTATCCTCATAATCGTCGTATATCGACTGATCGACCTTTGGGCGCGTAGCCAGCTGCCTTTGAAGGTTTTGCGCGAACTCCCTCCGCAGGTTGCTTGTGGCTGCGTCGTGTTTTCGCTGCTCGTCGATGAGCGCTTTCGTCCTCGCCTTTTCGGCGTCGCTGCCGGAACTGCTACTCTGCCTTGAAGAAGGCATATTGCTGGGTTTGCCTATCTCTAGACACATTCTGTGGGGCTTCCACTTCACTGTGCACTCACTA
The DNA here is from genome assembly GCA_963924545.1 of Pogonocherus hispidulus. Lineage (NCBI taxonomy): Eukaryota > Metazoa > Arthropoda > Insecta > Coleoptera > Cerambycidae > Pogonocherus > Pogonocherus hispidulus. The sequence continues at coordinate 38,572,195 of OZ004695.1, forward strand.
CACTATCTCACTTTGTTTCGCTCGCTACCTACGTGTTGCCACTTTGGATGCTCGATCGGAACTTTTTTGATATGATCTCGAGTTGTGTACGTCGGATGGACGACGAAGATGTCGTTCCATAAGGCTCTCCACTTCTTCAGTGCTTGCCTTGGGATGAAATTGGTGTGCTTAACAAATGATCTCGATCTCATGATCTCGAGTGCGCGCCAGTATCCTTGGCTGTAGTCGTGACCTCGGATGATACAGGGCCGAGCGAGATTACCGCTCTTTACCCATACCATCGCTGTAGGCCGGGACGCCTCGTAGAGCTTGACCTCGCGCTTCGCGTATCCCACCAAATGGCGGTGGGCGGGGCTAACACGAGGCCTTCTCCTGTCCTGGCAGGGTCTGCTGGCAAGACCCTATTCTTCTTGTTCTTCGGGCGCTCTTCTTTTCTTCTTTGTTTTTCGCCAGCGTCTAACCCCCGGGGGTAGTCAGGTTTTGGGATTTTGTCGGGTTATTGGTTAGGTAGGAATTGCTATGTAGCATAGGGAGTACCGCCAAGACGAGCCCGAAGGCTCAAGGTCGGTACGAGGGTATGGTAAGGTATTTGCGGTGAGAGTTTGCCCGGGCCTGGCGCGCTACCGTGTATGAGTCCACGGAGCTGCCAAGCCGCGGGCCTCTCGTTACCCGCGAGTCGTGGGAGTTTGTTTATTGTCTCTTCTGTACTGCGTGGATGCCTAGCTGAAACATAAATTATTTTATTAGCACATACTTACCCGAGATGGGAGTTGCCGAAGAGTGTTCCCATTACTGCGAACATCTTCTGCATCTGCTCCATCATCTTGGTCATCTTCGCAAAGTCCAGGCCCTGCATTGGTGTTCGTGGCGGGGGTGCCGCCGCCTTTGCCGCCTCGGCAAATGTCTTGTGGCTTTTGGGCTTGGGGAACCTCGGGCATCCCCTATAACTGGCCGGGTGGTCCCCTCCGCAGTTGACGCACTTTGCCGGCTCCTCCCTGGACTTCTCGCACGTTGTTGTGGGATGGTCTTGGCCGCACTTCACGCACTTCGGGGCCGCCGTGCAGTTGGACTGCCCGTGGCCGAAACGCTGGCAGCGGTGGCACTGCGTCGCTCCCGTGGGTCTTCTCTGGGCCTCTGCTCTTACCACCAGGTAACAACATCTCCTGATGTTCAGGATGCCTGTCTCCGTCGTTGGTACTTGGATCAGTACCAGGGGCACCTCTTTCTTCGTTCGCCGGGAGACCATCCTGCTGAGGGATATAGGATTATACCCCTGGGCTTTCAGATCCTCCTCTATGTCTGTCAGAGGGACTTCTATGGGCAGTCCTCTTAGAACCACCCTCTGGTTTCTCTCCTCCGCCAGGGTGAATGTGTGATACCCTTGGTTGGTGTCACGAAGGTAGGCGGTCAACTTCCGGTGGTCATTGCTCGTCTCCGGAGTTATTGCCACCCCGTAGCTTGTCAGCTTCGCCTTGGTGTAGCGGGTCTGTTTGGCTAGGATCTCTTTCGAGACCCTGGTCCAGCTCCCGGCTTCACGGAGGATCACCGGTGGGATCCTGGTTTTGGCGGTGGCGGTGAGGGTAGCTTGTGCGGTGGCAAGGGTGGTCGGCTTCTCCTTGGGCTGACTCGTTGACTTGTCCGAGTCTGAACCTGTAACAGAAAGCGGTCTTTTTGTTTTTCTACTTACCCTGGGCCCTACGACTTGCCACTCCTCCTCGGAGGCCGAGGGGGAGGTGGTAGCCGCCGCTGGTGCGTCGGTGATTGCCGCCGGAGCCTCTGTCTCCATTGCCTAGATACTTTGGGTCATGGCTAGTTTTCCTTCAACTGCTGCCAGTCTTTCTTCCCATTTCTGGTTTAGCCTGGCAAGTTCCTGGTCGAATCCCTTGCACAGGTCTTGGTTCTCTTTGACATTCTCGTCCAGCTCTTTCTGCAGGGCCATCACTGCTTCTTTCAGCCGTATGTTTTCGTCCCTCAGCGTATCCATCTCCGTCGACACTTTGCTACTTGTCATCGCAGGGGTCTTTATCACTCCCGTGTTGCTGTCAATGCTCAAGTCGTCTTCGTCGTCGCTATCCTCATAATCGTCGTATATCGACTGATCGACCTTTGGGCGCGTAGCCAGCTGCCTTTGAAGGTTTTGCGCGAACTCCCTCCGCAGGTTGCTTGTGGCTGCGTCGTGTTTTCGCTGCTCGTCGATGAGCGCTTTCGTCCTCGCCTTTTCGGCGTCGCTGCCGGAACTGCTACTCTGCCTTGAAGAAGGCATATTGCTGGGTTTGCCTATCTCTAGACACATTCTGTGGGGCTTCCACTTCACTGTGCACTCACTACACTATCTCACTTTGTTTCGCTCGCTACCTACGTGTTGCCACTTTGGATGCTCGATCGGAACTTTTTTGATATGATCTCGAGTTGTGTACGTCGGATGGACGACGAAGATGTCGTTCCATAAGGCTCTCCACTTCTTCAGTGCTTGCCTTGGGATGAAATTGGTGTGCTTAACAAATGATCTCGATCTCATGATCTCGAGTGCGCGCCAGTATCCTTGGCTGTAGTCGTGACCTCGGATGATACAGGGCCGAGCGAGATTACCGCTCTTTACCCATACCATCGCTGTAGGCCGGGACGCCTCGTAGAGCTTGACCTCGCGCTTCGCGTATCCCACCAAATGGCGGTGGGCGGGGCTAACACGAGGCCTTCTCCTGTCCTGGCAGGGTCTGCTGGCAAGACCCTATTCTTCTTGTTCTTCGGGCGCTCTTCTTTTCTTCTTTGTTTTTCGCCAGCGTCTAACCCCCGGGGGTAGTCAGGTTTTGGGATTTTGTCGGGTTATTGGTTAGGTAGGAATTGCTATGTAGCATAGGGAGTACCGCCAAGACGAGCCCGAAGGCTCAAGGTCGGTACGAGGGTATGGTAAGGTATTTGCGGTGAGAGTTTGCCCGGGCCTGGCGCGCTACCGTGTATGAGTCCACGGAGCTGCCAAGCCGCGGGCCTCTCGTTACCCGCGAGTCGTGGGAGTTTGTTTATTGTCTCTTCTGTACTGCGTGGATGCCTAGCTGAAACATAAATTATTTTATTAGCACATACTTACCCGAGATGGGAGTTGCCGAAGAGTGTTCCCATTACTGCGAACATCTTCTGCATCTGCTCCATCATCTTGGTCATCTTCGCAAAGTCCAGGCCCTGCATTGGTGTTCGTGGCGGGGGTGCCGCCGCCTTTGCCGCCTCGGCAAATGTCTTGTGGCTTTTGGGCTTGGGGAACCTCGGGCATCCCCTATAACTGGCCGGGTGGTCCCCTCCGCAGTTGACGCACTTTGCCGGCTCCTCCCTGGACTTCTCGCACGTTGTTGTGGGATGGTCTTGGCCGCACTTCACGCACTTCGGGGCCGCCGTGCAGTTGGACTGCCCGTGGCCGAAACGCTGGCAGCGGTGGCACTGCGTCGCTCCCGTGGGTCTTCTCTGGGCCTCTGCTCTTACCACCAGGTAACAACATCTCCTGATGTTCAGGATGCCTGTCTCCGTCGTTGGTACTTGGATCAGTACCAGGGGCACCTCTTTCTTCGTTCGCCGGGAGACCATCCTGCTGAGGCATATAGGATTATATCCCTGGGCTTTCAGGTCCTCCTCTATGTCTGTCAGAGGGACTTCTATGGGCAGTCCTCTTAGAACCACCCTCTGGTTCCTCTCCTCCGCCAGGGTGAATGTGTGATACCCTTGGTTGGTGTCACGGAGGTAGGCGGTCAACTTCCGGTGGTCATTGGCCGTCTCCGGAGTTATTGCCACCCCGTCGCTTGTCAGCTTCGCCTTGTTGTAGCGGATCTGTTTGGCTAGGATCTCTTTCGAGACTCTGGTCCAGCTCCCGGCTTCACGGAGGATCACCGGTGGGATCCTGGTTTTGGCGGTGGCGGTGGGGGTAGCTTGTGTGGTGGCGGGGGTGGCTTTTGTGGTGGCGGGGGCGGTCTGCTTCCTCTTCGGTTGACTCCTTGGCCTGTCGGAGTCGGAGCCTGAAACAGAAGAAAGAGGTCTTTTAGTATTTCTCACCTTAGGGCCCACGACTCTCCACTCCTTCTCCTCGGAGGAGGAAGTGGTAGCCGCCGCTGGTGCGTCGGTGGTTGGCGCCGGAGCCTCCGTCTCCATTGCCTCGATACTTTGGGTCATGGCTAGTTTTCCTTCAACTGCTGCCAGTCTTTCTTTTCATTTCTGGTTTAGCCTGGCAAGTTCCTGGTCGAATCCCTTGCACATGTCTTGGTTTTCTTTGACATTCTCGTCCAGTTCTTTCTGTAGGCCCATTACTGCTTCTTTCAGCCTTATGTTCTCGTCCCTCAGCTTATCCATCTCCGTCAGCTCTTTGCTGCTTGTCCTCGCAGGGGTCTTTACCACTCCCGTGGTGCTATCTATGCTTAGATCGTCTTCGTCGTCGCTATCGTCGTATATCGACTCGTCAACTTTGGGGCGCATGGTCATGATCCTTTGGAGGTTCTGCCCGAATTCTTTTCGCAGCAGTTCGTCGATCAGCGCTTTCTTCCTCGCCTTTTCGGCATCGCTGCCGGAACTGCTACTTTGCCTTGAAGAAGGCATGTTGTTGAATTCTCCTATCTCTAGTCGAATCCTGTGGGGCTTCCACTTCACTGTGTACGCACTATTACACTATCTCGCTTTGTTACACTGTCTCGCTACCTACGTGTTGCCACTTCGGATGCTCGATCGGAACTTAATTGATCTCGAGTGCGCCGCGCGCCATTATTCTTGGCTGTGAACGTGACCTTGTATGATTCGGGGTCGAGTGGGACTATCACTCTTTGCCCTCCTCATCTCTGTAAGCGTGGACGACCTCGTAGAGGGATCTCGAGTGCAAAATCTGTCCGCATTTTATACCCACACGTCTTGTAGACGTAGGCTCCGCCCACTGCGCGCTGCAAAACGGAGCGCTCTGATTGGTCGAAGGGTACATATAAAGGTTCTCTTTGGATTTTCAAGCTCATTTCATTATTAGTTCTTGAACTGCCGTTGGGTATACACGCGCGTAGTTTTTTTATAATCTCGTCTATCTCATCGCTATTATTTTACCATTATTTGTATTACATTCTACCATCTTTTTGTATGTTCGGTATACTCAACAAAAGAGCCTGAAAGAGTGTTAAACTGATTTAAAGCTTGTGAATCAAGCTAAACTAATCCTCACTTTGTTACCCACCTTCTCCGCCCTATCCTGTAAAAAAAAAACCAACCCACCATAGTCAACCCCAAACGTCCTCTCCCAAAACTATCCCTACAAATACATAAATTGCCCATAAGGGCCAGAATGTCGGAACCAATTCCTGCGCAAAAGCGCAAAAAGAAACGCAAATCTGACAAACATCGACAACACGAAGACAACAACCCACCGGTAAGTAGCAGCAGTGCAACTTCCCCTACTGTATCCCACACTCCCAGCATATTTACTCCTACAGATTCCCCACAACCTGAATCATCGTATATGTCGGAATACGCTACCCCCCGGACAATCACCGGGGGCACACCGACGTTTATATCAATTTCAAGCATCATTCCGACACTGCAATCTTCCCATACCAGTACTACAATGACTTACACCACTGTGAACACGACCACGACAACAGCTCTCATCCACTCCACGCCACGCACTTCACCTACCCCTACAACGACTGTACAGACAACTAAATCCCTAATAGACACCACAATCCATAGCATATTCCCAGATAATCCATATCAACATAATGATATGGATCAACTAACGTCATCATCCCCTGAAATAGTTAAACCCACAAAAAAACGCAAAAAATCCAAAAAAACAGTACAAGACACAGACATGGACGCCATAGAAGTCATCCCTGCCACCCCCGTACAACCCCCCGTCCCAACACACACTACACAGACACCTAAATCACCAGCCACACAACACACAACACAACCCAAAAAACCCAATCTACCCCCAATATATATTTACACACAAAAACACACAAACACCATCAACCTTATCAGCAAACATATTAAACCGTCGCCGATATTCAAATTTAACAACTCTGCCCTCGTGTGCCACGCCACTGACGCGAAGACGCATAGAGATATGGTTAACCTGCTCAAAGCCCACGAAGTCGAGTACTTCACTTACAACTTGGCCAACTTCAGGCCGGTTAAGGTGGTAGTCAAATATGTACCGACAGACACCCCAACATCTGAGATCGAGGCCGACCTCAGAATAAACAACCTACCCTTCCACTCCGTTGCTAGGGTAATGCTATCCCGTGGGGGCAAAAAAGTCCCTTCAAACATCCTTTTACTAACCATTCCTAAAGAATCCACCCAGGCATACTACGAGATGACAGATTTATGTCATCTCAAAGTATCTGTCACCGATTACGTACGCCTGGATATCCCACAGTGCCATCGCTGTCAAAAATTCGGGCACTCCAGCCAGCTTTGCAACCGCGCACATAAGTGCGTGAGATGCGGCGGCAGCCATTTAGGCCAACCCTGTGCCGCACCCGCCTGCAAATGTGCGAACTGCGGCGGTGAACATCCGGCTAGCTACCGGGGGTGCCCTGCATACCTGGCAGCGAAGGCACGAACAAACCCCACTACAGTTCCTAAACCCACCTCTGCCCCCACGAAACGTCCGGCAACAACCCTAGTTCCTCCCCCAGCATCCGCATTCCCTAATCTACCCCCCCCCAACAAAGCCACAGCCAAACCAAAACCAATTCCCGCAGAAACAGCGGACAATAACCAACAGGCTGCTCAAGCTTGGAAGAATTTCCGAGCTAAAGAGCAGCCCAGACAACAGCCACGACCAACGCCACAGACGAACACGTCAGACAACCCCCTCAGGGAAATACTAGACTTTTTCAAATCTATAAACATTTCCAATATATGGAACAAAATCAAAAATATTATAGACAGACTAAAAAACGCCACAGACGCCACGGAGAAGCTACTAGTAATAGTAGAAGCTCTCACGGACCTTTTTTAAACACCTACAATGACTAGACAACACCGACTCAGACTGCTGCAGCACAACAGTAATGGCGTGCTGCGGCAAAAAGCTGAAATCATGACATTACTCAGAGACGAACACATTGACATAGGTTGTTTCTGCGAAACTCGCCTCAAACCCTCCCAAGCCTTCAGCATCCCTGGCTATCAAGTGTACCGTGCCGACAAGGCCGACGGCACTGTAGGTACAGCACTGATAGTCAAATCCCATCTAAGTCACTATCTAACCCCATTACCTACCTTTACATCCTTTGAGGCTGTGGCAATCACTTTAAAAACTGCCACAAACGACCTACTTATTATTTCAGCCTACAAAAAGACATCGCGTAGACTCGACACCACGGACCTAGACCAAATAGGGCTCGTAAACAGGAGATACCTGCTGCTCGGCGATATCAATTCCAAACACCCCTCCTGGGATACATACCACAGGGCCGATCGCTCCGGCAACGCCCTGTATGAATATTCCATCCTTAACCCGCATATCCGCATACACACCCCTGACGAACCTACCAGACCAGTATCTCAGGCCACTATAGACTTCGTGATCAGCTCCCATTACACAAGGGATGTAGAACTTAATGTTCTACAACTACTTAGTAGTGATCACTGGCCAGTGGTCTCGATTTTCGAGACCGCTGCCGTCCCGAAGGTAGTTAAAAGCTACCCTAGGGAGAAGGATTATAACTGGCCTGATTTCTCCCGAATTCTTAAATCCCAATTACCAAACAATCCCCCTTGTACCAACCCTGCCCTGATAGACCGAGCTGTGCACACAATCACTACGGTGATCCAACGAGCCCTCAGACAGACTAGCCAACGTACAAATACGACACGTCCACTTAAGCCGTTACCACAATATATACTGACTACAATAAAAGCGAAAAATCGACTTAGAAAATTATTCCTACGAACGCACAATCCCGATACGCTACGAGAGCTGAACAGGCTAAAGCGACTCATAGCGCAACAAGTGACAAATTTCAGAGACGAAGGCATAGCGCAAACTATCCTCGACCACCCCGACGATCCGTATTATCTACCTCGCATATTTCTGAAAAAGAGAAGTCAGATTCCACCTCTGCTGGTCCGTGATGTTCACTACGTCACAGATTCTGAGAAATCCATGGTCCTATCCTCTCAGTTCCAAAGTCAATTCACCCCCAACGTCATCCCTCAGCATACCAAAGCCCTAGTCGACCACCAAGCCGCTGATATACCGGCAGGTCGGCTACCAACCACTTTAGAACCTGTATATTTCCCTCCGTCCAAAGTCCTGCTACAAATTAAATCCATGAATCCTAAGAAGGCTCCCGGGCTTGATAATATCCCTCCTTTCGCCCTTAAATACCTTCCCTTAAACGCAATCCTTTTCCTTACCAAAATCTATAATACAAGTCTTCGAGAAACACACTATCCCGTCCTATGGAAATCCGCCAAAATCACCCCAATTAAAAAACCCAATAAGCCCGGAAATCAGCCTGCCAGTTACAGGCCTATAAGCCTTCTTTCATCCCTAGCCAAAGTTTTCGATTCCTTGATACTGGAGACTATGCTGGAGGTGATAGACGACGGCAACGTCGTCAGTGACTTTCAGTATGGTTTCCGAAAAGACCACTCCACTACCCAGCAACTTCTCAGAGTCTGCGAAAAGATCACGACCAATAACAATCGAGGTCAGTTCACGGGGGTTGTCTCCCTTGACCTCGAAAAAGCCTTTGACAAAGTCTGGCACCCTGGACTATTATTTAAACTCCAGTCAGCGGGTTATTCTGCGCGTATCGTTAAAATGATACAAGCCTACCTATCTAACCGCACTTTCCGAGTTGTAGTCGAAGGGGAGTGCTCACCTCCAGCCCCTATCCTATCCGGAGTCCCGCAGGGGTCCTCCTTAGGTCCTGTATTATTCACCCTTTACACCGCGGACATCCCAGATCCCGACGACAGACGAACCACCCTTGCGTTATATGCCGATGACACGGCTATCATAACAACTTCAGTTAACAATAACCTGCTTCACAGATTAATACAGCATCAGACGGACGCCACAGTTGACTACTACAGAGACTGGGGACTCCTAACCAATCCCCAAAAGACACAATACTCCATCTTTACCAAAAGATTATCCAACACCCGACATATTCTGAGGGTCGATAATAACCCGATCTCGACTACCACCACCCTGAAGTACCTAGGCCTTGTACTCGACAAGGGCTTAACCTTCTCTAAGCAAGTCTCCGCGACGCGGGCAAAGGCACTCTCGAGGCTGCACCAGATCGGCGGCGTGTTAAACCACGCGCCTCATGCACAAAGTACACTACTATACAAAGCATACATCCGTCCTATCCTCACCTACGCATCTCCAGTCTACTACCCCATCCTTAGTAACACACACAAAAAAGCCCTTCAAATCATCCAGAACAAATCCCTCCGTCTAGCCAACAACCTACCCCGAGCCACACCTATCCCAGTACTTCACAACATTACAGGCACCCCGACACTAGAGGAATTTATACACCTCCGACTAATACCGAACTTTAAGACTACCCTACAACAGCACACAAACCCAACGTTACACGACCCCTTGACACACAAATTCGACGAAAGACCTACCCACCCATCCCTTAATTACTTTTACAACCCCTAAAAATCCCAAAGTCAACCCCTAAAATTTTCCTACCTAAACAATAAAAAAGTCCAAAAAACCACCCCTAAAACCTACCCCTAAATAAAAATTTCCCAAATCAACCCCAAAAACTTCCTACCCATAAACAATAAAAAATCCGAAAAACCACCCCTAAAAACCCACCCTTAAAAATAATCTCTCCCGCAATTCACCCAATCCTTCGCCAACATCCCTTACATTAAATAATAAAAAATCCAAGAACCCACCACCCCTAACCCATCCTACCCTGCACTGCTACTACATTCGCTTTTAATGCCCGCTTAAATAATCAATCTCTCCAACCTGATGCAAGCACCGAAAGGTGGAGAGCATCGCGACGACGGCTTCGGCCGGACTCATTCCCGTCAGTTGTTCAAGCTCATTTCTGCTTCTACCTTGTTGGGGTCTCATGTAACTTTTAGTACATGACAAGATCAGTCCGTCTGGTAATCATTCCACTTCTAAATTTCGAAGAGTGAACATCAAACAAATTACATTCAATAAAATCAATATACAATGGCATTTAATAAAATCAATAAAGAAGCTTTTGTAAAACCATTTATTAAAATCTACTATATGGAAGTAGATAAAAAATATATAATTGAAGATATTGAAATTAGCCAAAGCTAGTTTGGCCCAAGAGTATTGGTTACATTGGATGAGGGTAAAGTAAGTTTACCTGAAAGATATATAAGAATAATTTCCGAAGAAGACATTTTGGAAATAAAGAAGATTATTTAGGAGAAACCGATATATCTGGTTAGCAAGGGGGCAGTAGGAACCGCTACTAATCTAGAATTCGTAGAGTGAATATTATTATGGATTCTACCACATATTATAAGAAGAGGTTAAATAAATTTATTTGAAATATACAAAAGTTGAAGCAAGATCTGCATTACACAGATCTGATACATTAAAGTATTAAGAAAAATACAGAATGTTAACATCTGTGATGGATCCAGTTCAAGCTTGCAGAAAAAAAAAAAGTTAGTTTCAACGAACAGGTTAGAGTCCATTATATAAACCATTGGACTTATGCTCACCGAACTGCTAGAAATGGAAGTTGCTGGATGCAGGCTGCTGTAGATCGAGCTCGGTTTAAGTGTAAAATATTAAATTTTAATTCAATATTGGAACCCATACCTATACATAAATGTAATTTAATTTCAGAAAAAATAACCTCCTCTTATAAACCAATATGTTTTGTATATAATATGATAAAATAAAATAATTATTAAAAAATCTTCTTTATTTCTTTACCCTTATTCCCAATTAATTAATATAAAAAATAATTAGAAAACAAATTTCAGATATATAATATTTTTATTTAACAAAATAATTACAGTGATATATTAATAATAATAATAATAATAATAATAATAATAATAATAATAATAATAATAATAATAAGTATAATACATAATAGTACTTATAAAATATATTAAGCAATATGACTTTTATCAATCCAACTGTTGTGAGAACTGTCAAATCCAAGTCATTTGACGAAAACCTTGTCCCCCTTCGTTCTCAACACCTTTTCCACGAGATATACATCTGGATGTTTGACTTTCTGCAGCTCTTCAGAGTAGAAGCCACCTTTTATGTCTTGACCTTGAGCATCTTTCAGTAACTATGTGAGAGGGTCTGTATATTTGACTTTAGATATGGTGAATATTTCATTAGACCAATTAGGAGTATAGCCCTTATCAAATACACCTCTGTATTTACTAATGCGAACTCGATATCCTATTCTAAATTTAGTCATGTGTGAGAAAGTAACAGTAGGATAGCTGTATGAGGCTTTTAATATTCTCTTTTCATTACTCTTATTTACATTTATAGGTTTCATACCTATAGTACGATGTTTACGATTATTATATTCTTCCACAATATTTTGCAGTAAATCATGCCATCGAAAAGTACCGTTAAGACTGAACTGCTTATATAACATATTCTTTAATGTTCTATTTACACGCTCAGCAATCGAGCATTTTTTAATGCTATATGCAGAGTAGTGATTAATATTATATTTTTTCATTAATTGTTGAAATTTGAGGTTATAAAATTCACGTCCCATATCAGTTTGTAAGTGTACAGGGATACGTCTATCTTTATTTAGAATCCTTTCCATAGCACTCGTAACCGTCTCCCCTGATTTATCCTTAAGAGGCTCCGCCCACGCGTACTTTGAGAAGGTATCAATCACCACGAGAATATATCGATAATTTTTATTTAAACGAGCGTATGGAATCATTTCTACCAAATCAGCTTGAAATAATTCATCTAAAGCCCTAATGACGACTTTTCTTCTATTGAAATTAATACGAGCTGATTTGTGAAGTTCATTCACGATATCTTTCTTTATAGCAGACATGTTTACACTTAATCGGACGTATCTAGACTAAACAATTAATCACATGGTTCGATTATTTTAGCCTCGATGAGTGCCTCTATAATACTGTTAATTTCATTCGTATGATTTGCATTTCCTGCATTCTGAGAAGCTATTAAAAGCCTAAGCCGATCAACAAGTTCATTTGGGTCATCCCAGTACATGTAATCGATAGCATTATTATTGACTTGCATCATCATACCGCGACCCACGTTCCCATGTGAATATTTAACTCGAGGACCTCGAGCAATGTGTTTAATTATATATTTATATTTCCAGCTCCTATTAACGGAAACTTGATTATCTGGATTGTACATTTTCTTATGAGCACTGGTGCTTTTTTCTATATCAATATAATTCTTTTTATCATCTTCATTATAATTGCGAGAATATTTTTTAAATAATAATTCATAGAGACCAGTGGTACCCTTGTACTCATTATCATTTATTATCAAATTATTACCGTTAAATTTGAGGAATTCCCCACATAAAACTTGTCCTCATCAGGGATATACCTAACCCCATATTTTAAATCATATTTGTTTTTAGTGTCATGTATCAATCCCTCGATATATGTTTTAGGTAATTCGTTAAATTTAGATAAATAAGCATCAGCATCGTCAGGCCTCTCACTAATATTAGAATCATTATCATAATTATCATCATCATAGTCATTATTGGAGAAAGTATCGTTTTCACCCTGTTTAATCACCCCGAGCTCATCTTTTGGTTTGATTTTTCGTTCAAATTTTACATTTCTCTTTTTATCAACGAAATCATCATCATTATCATCATCATTTACTTTTCGATTAATACGTTTAGCTATAGAACGCAGAGGTGTCGTAATAGGTGCAAAGGACTTTTCTATAAACAGATCTTTCCGCTTAAGAGCCTCCAACTTGCGTTTGATGGCTTTTCGAGCCTCGATAATTTTACTAGTGGTTTTATTATCAGCGTTCATAGCAAAAAACTAGAGGTGTATTTTGCGGACGTTAAGCACAAACGGCTAATTGACAACTGACAGGTAAGTGTTCAATTCACAGGTATATATGTATATTCATCGAACCCCTTTCTATAACGGCCGTCCGTAATATCACTGTCCTTGTCTATCACTAAGAACCCATATCTGTCTTTCCAGCACTAGGAGCACATGAACTTGAATGTATTAAAATCCATATCGGTGTTGACGTGATCTGAATAAACATGTCTGAGATTCATGTGATCTTGCTTGAATAAAATCAATAGGTTAGCGTTATCTCTGATTAAATGCTTCGGAATGTGAGTGTAAGTCTGACAGAGATAGAAACTATCAACTTGTTTATGTCTTCCCATGCTGAAGTATTCACGTATCGGACTCTGGTTATCGCAAGCCACATCATCGAAAATAAATACTGAATTTGTTTTAGCGTTGGCAGGCGGCATTACTTTATCGCTATCCTTGAACTAATAGTATCCCACGAGTGAGTCAAGCACTTTTCTCAGATACTCGTATTTCGGCTGGTACAAAGACTTTGAATATACATAAACATTCTTGAAACGTAAACCATTAGGATGAGTAAGCAGGCCTATCATTATGTTTGTTTTGCCGCAGTTTGAGGGACCACAAATAATACATCTTATAGTGGTTGGTAATAATGAGCCGTGACGATGTTCCACTTTAGCACTAGCCTCATGGAAATCAATATTTTCAATTTTCAAACCCTTTCCTGCTCTTACAAACCTCATCTTGATACTGCAACAGAGATGGATAGATGTGCTGTATACCTCTCAATCAGTTTAATGGAACTGGTACACATTGATGGATACGTTTGGTGGATCCGTTTGGTGGATACGTTTGGTGGATCCGTTTGATGGATACGTTTGGTAGATCCGAGCGGTTCAGGGCGGTTTTTTAAAACCGGTCAAACCGGTATCTGAGAACTGCTAAAACCGCTAAAACCGCTTACGAAAAACCGCTCGAAAACCGCTTTAAACCGCTTTTTAAACCGCTCTAACCGGTTTGAGCGGTTTGACCGGTTCTCCGATACCGGTTTGAGCGGTTTGACCGGTTCTCCGATACCGGTTTGACCGGTTCTCTGATACCGGTTTGAGCGGTTGCACCGGTATAAATAGACCTCTCGAAGATTACACCCTTCAGTCGTCTTCAGGGCACCGTAGGGGTAACATGGCTCTAAACTCTCTGATTAATAAGTTACCGTTTGAAGCTCATATACCAGGTTATCGTTTCTGTGGACCGGGTACGAAATTATCACATTGGGTTTGGGATGTTCAAAATCAAATAAGAGCTCCATTAGAAAAAGTAAAAAGAATGGTAGATCGTTAACGTTCCGTAAAATATCCAGTAAAATTCGTAAAGTGCTCAAGAGGGCTCCTACCGTCGACGAGGCCATCAAAAGAGCCGTTCGTGTGGCCGATCGGGTGAAGCGTGATAAAAAATTCATTTCACCTCCCAAAGCTCGCATTATACCCATTCCGAAGACAGTAGGCATCCTTCCTCTAATACCGATATTCGCGCGCTCGGTGCTCTGACCGGCGGAGCTGCAGGTATCGCGAGGGCAGTTAACGATTATAGGGCTGCCGCCACTCAACTTAAAGAATCCCAGCGTCATAATCAAACTATGGAATCCATAGCGCTCGGTAAAGGACTCTACCTCCGTCCGTACAGAAAGGGACTCAGACTCTATTTACGCAACCACAATCAACATAATAAAAGCAAAAAATGACTAACAGTGGATTTACCGAATCGAGCACTCACCGATCAAGATCTTGTCACCACAAACTCAGCTAAGCTAGGGATGTGCAATTCCACTAGCTTAAGTTCATTGACATTAGCTCCGGTAGCTCAGGGAGATTTATGACACTAGGGCGTAGTATTCGTAGGGCTGCTTTGAATGTTGACAATTATTTATTTGGGCACCAGGATAATTTTTAGATATAAGATAAAAGAAAACTATATAAAAGTTAGTTGAATACACTATAATCAAATAAACAAATTGAATGGAATTTACAAATGAATAATAAAGTGACTATTTAACAATAATTCAAAAATGATTTAATATTGACTAAAATATGAAAAAAATTTGAAAAATGAAATTTTAAAATTGGCTAACTTTACACAATTTTAAGAGGTTCGGGGTCACTCTGAAAATCTCGTTCCTTCTTTATGAGGTCAGTACTCTCACCCTTAACCTGTGCTGATGATTGGATCCAGGTGGACTTTCCGTGGCAAAGTGGGGAAGCTAGAGCTCTAGTCCAGATGATGGTCACGTACTGCTAAGTCCAATCCTCTTATCTAGGGATCTGCAGGTGGTAAGCGTCCAGAGTTTTCAGCAGGTTATAGATCTCGCAGTCAGGTTACAGCAGCCTCGTCTCAGAAGAGTACATACAAAGAATTGTTTGTGTTAAGAGTGCCCCCAAAATTTACAAATATATAGATGAACGTTGACGGCTAGTGTAGCCAAGATTAAAAATTATAAATAAATTCCTGAAGGGAATGTACCAGCAAATCTGGTATGGAAAAATCCTCTGTGATTCTCACAGGGAAAGTAATTAACAAATGAAAACAAAACCTGGAAGGTGTCAACCTTTAGTGACCCTACCCAGAATGAAGCAAATAAAATTACCCAAAAAATTGCATTCAAATGAACTGATTACAGTTCAGCACTCGACAATTTCTTAATAAAAAACTCTAATCATTACTATTTAAAGATACAATAGTTCAGAAGGAACAAAAATAAATTAAATAAAAAAACCCTCTATTATCTGACCCAAAATTCCAAAAACAACGGTTTCATAACCGGTTAAACAAGGAAATATTACCACTCTAATTAGGTAAAAGAGAAAAATTATTTCATTAATATTTCAAAAACTGAGTGACAAGTTATAGAAATTCGTATTGATTTATTGTACAAATTTGTTGTCAAAGAACAATAATCAATGAATTTACTATGTTAGGAAACAGGTTCCAGTCTTCTAATCGGCGTGAATGTGAGTTATTCAAATCTATATAAAGTAACAAATTACTTAACCTAGTGCAGAAATTACGATATTAGCAATTTGCTATAGCTCCAATCATATATTATAACTATAAGATAAGAGAAGATAAGATAACGATAAGATAATTAACTTAATTCCCAAAGGGCACAACACGTGGTGGATAATCGCAATCCGATTCAAACAAAATGGAGGCAAGAAAACTCAAATTTATTGGTTTTAAAAAAACAATGTTTTCTATAATCTCCTGACTAGAGCACAGCTTCACAAATTTATAAAATCATATTGAAACTATTTTCTATTGTTTCGAATCGTACTACTTTTCACCATATAGGGTGACAAAAAAAATCTCACTGACCACGCCTAAATAATTTAACTAAAATCCAGGTAAATCCTGATTATATTTGAAATATAATTACTTAATAATGACAACAAATCGCTATTATCTTATTTCTGTACTAATAATTATAATCGTAACCAATAATGAAAGTGAATAAATTATATATATCAAAAGGTAAAATAACTCACATCTGCATCTGCCTACTTTCGAAGACGGGAACTGTCTCCTTGTCTATCCTAATTACACCTGATAGTCTGTTGGATTTTTGGAGGGGCTACTGTTTTTTCTAGCCAATGAGCGTTCTCCAACGCAGAATATTTGAAAACGGAAAACTTAAGCCACCAACAATTAGGTTGGGTGTTTTACGGGGTGCATAATAGTCAACCTCATGAAACGACATTAAAATGTACGTTACATATCCCCCCTTCCCCAGTAATAAAAATTGATAACTCTAGGAGTTATAAATTTTTATATAGGCAAATTTTATAGGAAGCGACAGAGGAACAACGGTCATGAAAATGTGGAAAGGAACTTGAAAGTTATACCTTCCGAGACATCGGTCTGACGCCTCAGCAGCAATATAGCTGTTGCCAGTACTAAAATGGGTTTATAAAAAAAATCCCCAAAAGAAAAAAAAAAAATAGAGGACTTAATACACATGGCTAGTAGTGCGTCCTAAAACTACAGCACTTGTGAAAGGAATACCAACAAAATAGATAGAGGACTTAATACACATGGCTAGTAGTGCGTCCGGAAACTACAGCACTTGTGAAAGGAAACAGGCACTAAAATGCTTGACAACAGGTTGCCTAATCCACTGTTGTACTTGCAAACAACAAAAATATGGAGCTAAAAATGCTGGACCTACAACTTGCTCCAAGTTGTGGTACTTGCAACCAATATACTATTGCGGGAGTGTTCTGAGATGAGGCACGACATCCAATCTTTCAAGAACTTCACCTGGATGGAGCTCAGAAAGCACACAGTAGTGATATCCCGCCGGGTTAACCCAACACCAGAATGACCATGATCATAAAGGCTGGCAAAAATAACACCCCCCATGTCGATCCTTCCATCAGATTATCCGAGAACATCGGCATTCTTGAAATGAGGAGGTCCCTACCACATCTCAGTCCCTAAACCTTAAAATATCCTAAAACTAAATTGAAAAGGCTCTCATAAGCCTGTACGAATCCGTGAAGGTTAGTCAGCTATGAACAACCCAGAGAATCAATCTTGCGTGTAGACACAATGTGGGAGATAAGTTCAAACAAATAAAGAATAGTAATACGAGAACAGAATGCAAAGTGCGCAACTGGGTAAATGCAAGCAGAAGCCTCGTCTCTGATTCCTTCCCATCACAATGACTACACACACATAAACCCCCTGGAATGTTCACATCTAAACCAACCAATAATGACCAAGCAGGAACAACAGATATCCTAAGCGATATCTAGTACTATATGTACTCATACATACACTATCCCTTATGTAAGGTTACCAGTTATAACTGTATATGGACTATAGAGAATAAAGATTTAAAAGATAGAGCCATGCTCCGAGTTAGACTCGAAAAGTAACAAGAACGATAACCACCCTTCAAGTGAACCTCACTAATTAATATGCTAAGAAACTCTCAGCCAAATTTATAAAACTAGCAATTACACAAGTAGGAGGTAGGTATGCCTGAACCCACGCATCTAAAACAAACCGACTACTACTAATCTAGTCCTGTGGTAAACCTTAATTTTTACTAAATATTTAATGTCTCATATTAAAGTAACTCAGAAAAGATACACGAATAATAGGTACCGACTCGACTAGGAAATATTGAATTCACATTCTATGTGAATTTAAGATAATGTTCACCAATGTAATTAACACTAGATAAACAATCATAGAGAGATAACACACAAAGATAAAGAGAAACAGGCAAATTACATAAGATCGACAATCACATCACAGACCTACTCTGTATATGACTGAGGGACTTATGAACATCGTCAACCATCAGATGTGAATAATCGCACCGCTAGACCTACTCTTGAGATACGAATTTTAATCTAATTGTCGAACACAAGACGGTTAAAATAAACCAGGAAAAAGAAAGGACATCACACAAGAAAGAATTTCGACGATGTTGTTGTCAAATTTAATGGATACTGGGTGAGCAAAATAACTAACTTCCGACAATGCATTTATTATTTAGTTAAGATAACCAAAAAATCCGATAATAAAATATTTTGAGGGCTAAGATAATACGATAATAAAGATAAGATATACCCAAAAAATATGTACTAAATAATACAATTACACTATATCTCAATCCATTGCTCTGACGCTTGCCCAGTCCATTAAATACTTAAAATAACGTAACCCACCCATTTAACATCCCGAGTGTCTTAGATCAAAGAAAAGAAGAGAAGACAATACAGGAAAGGTGGCGACACTCACCTAATTTTTTTCAAAATTAGGCCAAAATATAAGATAAATAACGATAAGATACGGCAATATTTTACAAGATACTAAATCACTACAAAATACTAACTAATTAATTAGTAGTAAACATTTCATAAAACACAAGAATACAATAATAGTAGACGTAAACATAAGACACAATAAAAGTAGAAGGAAACAGAAGAAACTAAGAACTAAACAGCTGACGATGTTACTGGTCATATTAACTATCTGTACTAAAAAAAATTAAAAAAAAATGGGAATGTCCAATTAACGACTAGATGCAATATCCATCAACAATCATTGTCTGAACCAAAAAACAAGATAAAGATAATATTCAGATCCCAGATTATGATACCATACCACCCAGTACTTACATATCTCAGATAATCACCAATTTCTTTAATTCAGCAACTAGAAATGGGAGTGCCTAAATAAAGACTAGATGCAATATCTATTATGAGATACCACCTACTACTAACATATTCCAGGCACTAGAAATGGGAGTGTCTAAATAAAGACTAGATGCAATATCTATTCTAAGATACCACCTAATACTAACAAATCTCAGACACTCTGACCCATCCCTTTAAATTTAACTCAAATGTACCATAACATACGGAAAATATACAGATAGCTAAAATAGATATAGTTATAGTTTCCACCCTATATCCTTTGCATTGCTAGAAAAACAGAAACATACAGAAACAGAACCATACGGAAAACAGAAGACACAGAAAACAGATATTGTTCCTAATATTCAAAGATAACTAATATACACCCTGTATATTACAAATATATAAAACACAATACTTTGTATAACTTGGTCACTCAATTTAATTAGCCTAGGAATTTCTGTTACCATTTATTCTTGTG
This sequence comes from Pogonocherus hispidulus, assembly GCA_963924545.1. Classification (NCBI taxonomy): domain Eukaryota; kingdom Metazoa; phylum Arthropoda; class Insecta; order Coleoptera; family Cerambycidae; genus Pogonocherus; species Pogonocherus hispidulus. The sequence goes on from OZ004695.1 coordinate 38,591,923, forward strand.
GTTTCACGGGAGAAACAAAAATAATTTACTACATACAAAACATAGGCAAGATAAGATAAGATAAGATAAGATAAGATAAGATAAGATAAGATAAGATACGATAAGATACGATAAGTTACGATAAGATAAGATAAGATATGATAAATATTAAATATTTTATTTATTCCACAAAACCCGTTCTATAAAAACTTTAACCGATAAATACCAACAGGTATACAAAAAGTAGATATATAAAACTGCTACTAAAAAGTTTTCAAAACTCGGGTAAAGAATAAATACCTCCTATGATTTTGTATGTAAGAAATTCCTAGTTTAATGTTTTATAAATATGAAATAGCAAATAAAATATACCAAAAAGAAATCTTATCACTAAAAGTTTTCAAACGATTTATTATACACAAATTTTGAAAATATCTGAATTTTGGTCAGAAGGAAAGAGATTATTTTATTTCGATATCAGAAACTAATTTGTCAACTATCAAAACTTACTACAAGCACTACCTGCTTGCACGAGCCCTATACGTTGAGATTGCCAATTTGTTGCACAGGCCTCACACTTTGGGTGTCAATTTGTTGCACAGGCCCCTCGTTGAGATTGCCAATTTTGCACAGGCCCCACGTTGGGATTGCCAATTTTGTCACCACAAACTCAGCTAAGCTAGGGATGTGCAATTCCACTAGCTTAAGTTCATTGACATTAGCTCCGGTAGCTCAGGGAGATTTATGACACTAGGGCGTAGTATTCGTAGGGCTGCTTTGAATGTTGACAATTATTTATTTGGGCACCAGGATAATTTTTAGATATAAGATAAAAGAAAACTATATAAAAGTTAGTTGAATACACTATAATCAAATAAACAAATTGAATGGAATTTACAAATGAATAATAAAGTGACTATTTAACAATAATTCAAAAATGATTTAATATTGACTAAAATATGAAAAAAATTTGAAAAATGAAATTTTAAAATTGGCTAACTTTACACAATTTTAAGAGGTTCGGGGTCACTCTGAAAATCTCGTTCCTTCTTTATGAGGTCAGTACTCTCACCCTTAACCTGTGCTGATGATTGGATCCAGGTGGACTTTCCGTGGCAAAGTGGGGAAGCTAGAGCTCTAGTCCAGATGATGGTCACGTACTGCTAAGTCCAATCCTCTTATCTAGGGATCTGCAGGTGGTAAGCGTCCAGAGTTTTCAGCAGGTTATAGATCTCGCAGTCAGGTTACAGCAGCCTCGTCTCAGAAGAGTACATACAAAGAATTGTTTGTGTTAAGAGTGCCCCCAAAATTTACAAATATATAGATGAACGTTGACGGCTAGTGTAGCCAAGATTAAAAATTATAAATAAATTCCTGAAGGGAATGTACCAGCAAATCTGGTATGGAAAAATCCTCTGTGATTCTCACAGGGAAAGTAATTAACAAATGAAAACAAAACCTGGAAGGTGTCAACCTTTAGTGACCCTACCCAGAATGAAGCAAATAAAATTACCCAAAAAATTGCATTCAAATGAACTGATTACAGTTCAGCACTCGACAATTTCTTAATAAAAAACTCTAATCATTACTATTTAAAGATACAATAGTTCAGAAGGAACAAAAATAAATTAAATAAAAAAACCCTCTATTATCTGACCCAATATTCCAAAAACAACGGTTTCATAACCGGTTAAACAAGGAAATATTACCACTCTAATTAGGTAAAAGAGAAAAATTATTTCATTAATATTTCAAAAACTGAGTGACAAGTTATAGAAATTCGTATTGATTTATTGTACAAATTTGTTGTCAAAGAACAATAATCAATGAATTTACTATGTTAGGAAACAGGTTCCAGTCTTCTAATCGGCGTGAATGTGAGTTATTCAAATCTATATAAAGTAACAAATTACTTAACCTAGTGCAGAAATTACGATATTAGCAATTTGCTATAGCTCCAATCATATATTATAACTATAAGATAAGAGAAGATAAGATAACGATAAGATAATTAACTTAATTCCCAAAGGGCACAACACGTGGTGGATAATCGCAATCCGATTCAAACAAAATGGAGGCAAGAAAACTCAAATTTATTGGTTTTAAAAAAACAATGTTTTCTATAATCTCCTGACTAGAGCACAGCTTCACAAATTTATAAAATCATATTGAAACTATTTTCTATTGTTTCGAATCGTACTACTTTTCACCATATAGGGTGACAAAAAAAATCTCACTGACCACGCCTAAATAATTTAACTAAAATCCAGGTAAATCCTGATTATATTTGAAATATAATTACTTAATAATGACAACAAATCGCTATTATCTTATTTCTGTACTAATAATTATAATCGTAACCAATAATGAAAGTGAATAAATTATATATATCAAAAGGTAAAATAACTCACATCTGCATCTGCCTACTTTCGAAGACGGGAACTGTCTCCTTGTCTATCCTAATTACACCTGATAGTCTGTTGGATTTTTGGAGGGGCTACTGTTTTTTCTAGCCAATGAGCGTTCTCCAACGCAGAATATTTGAAAACGGAAAACTTAAGCCACCAACAATTAGGTTGGGTGTTTTACGGGGTGCATAATAGTCAACCTCATGAAACGACATTAAAATGTACGTTACAATCTACATAAATATGCTGTTGATGTGTTGAAAATACCTAATTTGCGGGGAATTTTTATGCGCGATCGTCTACCTAAACGTGTACATAAAAACGAATGCGGAATCGTGAACTTGGACAGTGACTCTGGTAGTGGAACTCACTGGACAGCTTATTGTAAAAAAGGCTCGAATGCCATCTATTATGACAGTTTCGGTGATTTAAGACCCCCTACAGAACTGATAAAGTATTTAAATTGTTCTATTAAGTACAATCATACTCAATATCAGACTTTTGATACGGTAAATTGTGGTCATCTGTGTTTAAAATTCCTATATAATCAGACTGCACGCAGTTAGTCACATTCATTCTGCGAACTGATTGTGTAAAGTAAACATGTCGTATACATTCACTTTGTCTGAACGATCATCTGTTCTAAACGCGCATTTCTATCCACCCATTTATCTTGAACCGTCAGCTGATTACTCGCTCGGTCTGATAAATTTCGATGCTTACAATTCCATACCTAACATTGACTCTTCTAATAATCGATTTTATTATGATACCGATGATAAATTTATAGAGATTCCAGAAGGTTCATATGAAATTGAAGATATAAATAAATATATAAAAGACTATTTTCTTGCCTCTCACGTTAATGACACATACGTCTCCATAAGATCCAATAAAAACGCTTTAAAGTGTGAGGTTAAATCAAATAAACGGATTAATTTCAGCCCACCTGATAGTATCGGCAGCTTGTTGGGATTTACAAGTCGAGAACTGAAACCTCTAGCGCGTCACATATCAGACTCTCCCGCTAGAATTCAAAAAGTAAACTCCATATCTGTACCCTAGAGCCAAAGTGTGTTAAGTCCATTTTTCTGAAAATCGTATTGTTCGTATTTCCCGAGTAAAATTTGATATTATTTGTTATTGTAAAGTATGATATTCTTTGCTATTGTAAAGGAGTGTAATCTTGTGACAGGTAGCTACATGAATCATAGACAGGTTCACATAATTCACGAATTTTTCCCGACTGTGTCTCCGGGCTATAAAATAGTGGAATCTCCTGCTAACGTGATTTATTTGACAGTCAACAAGCGTAGCATAGACAGTCTAACAGTTAAAATAGTGGGTCAGGACGGTGATCTGGTCAATTTCCGTGGAGAAGTCGTAACGAGAAGACTACACCTGAAGAGAAATGGTTCTTAGATTTAACAAAAAGTATATAAAGGGTGCAGGAGTCCGTCATTCCCTCAGTTCTTCTGTAACCTTCAAACCGTTAACAGTGGAAAATCGTAAATTTCTCTTGAATCTCGGTTATAAATTGCATAGCAGTCAAGTTCGTAGTAGTAATGAATTCTAATGATATTTTGAACGTGTTGGAGAAGCCGCAGTCAGATATCTCCATAGTCAATTTCGAGAAACATACTCACAACCCGTATGCAGCATCAAATTTAGGAAATAACGATGAAATTAGGATCCCTATTCAACAGCAGAACGCGTATACGGCGCCTTATTTCAGTACGTTATATATTCGAGGTCGATTATGTAAAGCTGATGGTACAGTGTCGGAGACGGCTGTCTTCGATAAAATGGGTGTTTTGCTTTTGTTCGACGAGATACGATACGAAATGAATGGTATAACAGTGGACAGATCTAGAAATCCGGGTCTCACTACTCTTATGAAGGGATATGTGTCCTTTAATAAAAATGAGGTCACCAGCTTGGAGAATGCTGGTTGGACTGATGAACATATGGTTAATCAAAATGGTTACTTTGACGTGTGCATACCTTTGAAAATTTGTTTGGGGTTCGCGGAGGAGTTTCAAAAAATAGTAGTAAATTTACGTCAAGAATTGGTTCTTATTCGAAGGAGTACTGATTTAAACGCTATTGTAAATAACGCAGCTGATAATGAAGTGGTTAAAGTAGAACTGGAGTCGGTACAATGGAGGGTACCGCATGTGACTGTAGCCGATGTCGAGCGTCTAAAATTAATGAAATACTTGGAAAAAATATCGAATTAGCAGTACCGTTTAGGAGCTGGGAACTACACGAGTTTCCATTGTTACCCGAAACTCAAACGCATGCGTGGACTATTAAGACCTCGTCACAACTGGAGAACCGCGATTTATTATTTTCGGATTCCACGTGGACCGTAAAAATAAAGCATCCAAACGCATGAGCGAATTCGATCACTGTAATCTCACTAATTTCAAAGTTTTTCTAAATTCCGAGTCGTATCCCTACGATAATCTAAATGTTAATTTTGATAAGAATTTTTATGCCAACCTGTATGATATGTACGTTCAATTTCAAGAATCTTATTATCAGAAATTAAGTGAGCCCTTGATTTCCCCTTATAATTTCAAAACGAACGTGCCCCTAGTAGTAGTCGACTGCTCTTTTCAGAATGAGGTTGTGAAATCCGGAGCAGTTGACATTAGATTGGAATTTAGTACTAATAAATCTATTCCAAAAGATACTGCAGCCTATTGTCTTATAATTCACGACCGCATCATTTACTATAATGCTCTAACTAGCATTGTTCGGCCATTCTAATTTCAATAATCAGTATGTACATAATAGACATTCAGAGTTTCCAGTACAAAAAATAACTAAATTTCATATGTAAAGAAATTTCTAATTTCAATATTGATGAGAAGTCTTGTGCCCACAAGATTGTCTGCCCTCCTACACAGTACGTGTACAAGCTGTTTAATAAAAATATTAAGCGACAAATCAGGTGGAGCACTAAAAATTTGCATGGTCTGCTATGGGACACATCCTATGATGCTATCTCTTACAAGGATCTGGGTCAGTTTATACGAGATCACGTGATATATGAGGATGAAGATGTCCTCGTCAAGGGGTGGAGAAGCAGCAATGGCTCCAATCATATTTACCAAATAAGGAAAGGTATTTAAATATGTTATTTTGTTATAAACCGATATTTAAATGCAGGTTGATGCAGTAAGGCATAAAAGTCAAAGTACGTTACTAAATCTGATTAAAATATGTTCTAATTACACATTAGATTCATATTAATCATTTGCCGATATTATAAATTAATTTCAAGTAACCATTCCGCAAATTTAATAAAATTTGAGACCATATTTGGTCATGAAGCGAAATCCGCCGTTCTGATTGGTCGAGCCAGCGGCCGAGCACTATAAAAGAGGGGCCGATTTTCGTTGAAAAGACAGTATTTCGCCGATCTCCGAAGCTGCAACTTGAGTAAGTTACAATGGGTAGGCTTCCTGTCCCAACCCTTTGGTAAATGCTCATGATGCCTGTGATGTGCATATGCCTCCAGGAATATTTGTACAGCTATACCTGTCCGATTCCCTTTGGTAAATGCTGATGATGCCTGTGATGTGCGTATGCCTCCAGGAATATTTCTACAGCTATACCTGTCCGATTCCCTTTGGTAAATGTTGATGATGCCTGTGATGTGCGTATGCCTCCAGGAATATTTCTACAGCTATACCTGTCCGATTCCCTTTGGTAAATGCTGATGATGCCTGTGATGTGCGTATGCCTCCAGGAAGATTTCTATAAGTTATACCTGTCCTAAATTTTTGGTACATACATGATGAATACCTTGTGATGTGCGTATGCCTCCAGGGAGACTTCTACATCCGTACCTATCCCGACCCCTTGATACATGCTTGACGACTAACCTGTGACGTGCGTATGCCTCCAGGAAGACTTCGAATTCTGTATGCCTCTATCCGTCACGTTGTCCCGTTCCCACATAAAGCCGTTTTAATTTATTTTTATCATTTGTTTAATATTTTCACCGCTTCGCTTCTTAAACTGTGATTAAAGCTTTAGTTTGACACTGCCGAATTAATAGTTGAATAAATTGCAATACTGCTAATAACCTGGGTTTAATACATTGCATATATGTATATAATATTGTTGCTTATTACCATTTGTTTATTTTGCTGATTTGCTACTTTTGTTAATTTCTTTATGTTGCTGTCCGCCTTATGTCGCTGCTTGGCTATGTAATTTTATTTTAATAAAATCTTGTAGTAACTTCCGAAACCGACTTTTATTACCTAGATTTGAGAAACATTTGACCCTCTGGCATCTGTACTTGACAGCTTCTTCACTGTAGTTACCCCGCCTTTACTCATAAGCGAGTAGAGTCCCCGCGTGGACCATTCACCACGTGAAACCTATGGATGTGTGGCGCTCGATGGCAAAAACCCGAGGATAAATCCGAAACCGAATTAAGAGCGTCACAAATTGTCGACCCTCGAGTAGGGAATGTCACAAATTGTCACCCACGAGCAGGGAACGTCGCAATTGCAAAATTAGCTCTAATTATACTGCTAACAGTATTCATGTTAAGTAATATATAAAATTATTTTTTCACAAAAATTTAATAAGTAATTTAATAATGTTAAAAATATGTAATGTGTTAAAAATATGTTATAATCTTTAATAATGTTCGCGTAGGGCCGCGAAATAATTGCGGCCAAATCTGCATAATATAAGCATATGGAAAGTATTTAACGAGTCTAGTCGAAAAGGAGATCGGGTCGGTTGCCATAGTTACCTGGGCCGCGACTCAAAGTGCGGTAGAGATGGGAATACCGGTTTACCTTTTGTCGCGGTTCCTGTCGCGGCGGTTCCACAAAAATACCGCGACAAAATACCGCGATTTAGTACTGGCAATGATGGACAGTGTTCATGGACAGTATGGATACTTCGCCGACTTCGCGATTTGGCTATCTGGTATCTGGCATCTGGCAGTTCCGGCCCGGCACGTAGAGACGGCACACGGCGCGATATTCGCCGCGGTAATCGAGCAGAGATTTTCGCTTTTTGATATTCGCTGGATGGCAGTGGATGGCGGTTTCTCACCGCGATTTGGTAGATCCGCCGCTCCTTAGTCACCGATTACTTGGCGATTCTGGAGCGCGACGTTCCGTTCCTAAAGAATATCGCGATAAAATCGCGGTATTAAAATACCGACCCATCTCTAAAGTACGGCCACGAAGCGGTGATGATTTCCTCACTGTGCAGTGTAGTTATAGGACCACACAGTTGGTTAACCTCATGAAATATCAGTGTTGACACCATTTATTTCTATTGAAAAACAAAGACATTATTGATATCGACGTCCTGTTGACGTCTAAACTTAGTATATAAGCCATTTTTTGTAAACATATTATTCATTATAGTTTTGTGGCCGAAGGCTATAGTCTAATTGTATTTTGGGTAGTTAATTAAATTAATTTTTAAAAACAAGTTTCCCGAAGTCAATTATTTAACTGGCGCTGCGAACAGGATAGTGCAACGAAGAAGAAATTACAAAAATTACCTTCTTTGGCAGATCTCAATCTCTTGTGTACTAACCAACAAACCACGGCTTCGTTCTTTATTGAACACCAATCAGAAGATTCCTTCAGCGAAAACTTCCATTGGACGACTCAACCCCGAGTGCGAGAATAAGGACATCACCCACGAGCAGAAAATTCGAATCAGCAATGCTAATTCCCATGATTTTCCTGTAAGTAGATAACCTTTCCTCATATTTATACAAATTTTAGAAAAGTGACCAATCGTTTTACATAAAACTATTTCATGTCAAGTAAAAACATAAGTGTTGAAATTATAGAGAATAAAAATCACAGACATTCTCCTTACATTTCAAAAAATTTAGCTCCGTCAAGTGAAAATTCACCTGGAACTTCGAGTTTGTCATTGCAACAAATAAGCGAATTAGAAAGTATAGTTTTGAATACCTCTAGTGTAAAACAAATTAACAAAATGTCCACTATTTCAACTAGTGACATTTCAGAACTTTTAAAAACATTACCAACCTTTGCACCAAATGACAATTTACCTCTTTTCATTTCGAAAACTGAAAATGCCGTTGAAACATTAAGACAATTTGCCTTAACGCCATTTCAGTTAGTGTTAACAACTCAAATTATTTTAAGTAAAATTAAAGGTTTGGCTGCCACCAATATTTTCTTAGAAAATACTAGCGAGTGGAAAACAATCAAAGCTGCTTTAATAAAATATTACGGCGACCACAGAAACGAAAATTTGTTACAATCAAATCTGAAACAAATTAAACAAAATGGAAATGAAACTCCTTTACAATTTTACCATAAAATAATAGACGCTCAAAATGCTTTCATTCAGTACATACAAATTCATACGACTAACAAAGATATAAAAACTCACGAAATTCAAAAAGTAAAATATCTAACTTTAGAACAAATTAAAATAGGAATTAGAGAACCTTATAGGACCTTGTTTTCTTATGTTCCTCCTACATCCGCAGAAGAAGCACTCCTCAAGTGCCACGAATATGATAATAATCAAACTGCGATTAAAGAACTTCACGTGTTTCCTAAAAACACAAATAACATTAATCCACCTATGCGCAATAATAATCAAAATCAATCGCGCAATACAAGCAATACACCATTTAATTATAATACGCATAATAATTTCCAACAACCAGCGATATCTAATAACAGACCTAGACCATTTGGCGATATTAATAAACCAGCAGGTCAACGTACCTTCTTCCCTACAAATAAACAAGTATTTGGAACACCCCAAAGATCTTTCCAAACACCTTCAAATAATTATAAACCTACGCCAATGTCGATTCAAACAAGTAATACTAAGACACCCTCTAGAAATTTTCAATTTCAATCCCCTGAAAAACAAAAATTTATTTCCCAAGAACTGCATAACACTGAGACAGAGAGTTACGAATTAAACTATGATGAATTCGAGGATAACGAGAATTCTAATCCGCCAAATGAAACGGAAAACTATGTCGAATTTGAAAATTCAGATTATTATCCTGATGACGAAAATTTTCAATTAAAAGCCTTGGAACCGACGTCAACTTAAATAACATCAATTACGGTTCAAAGCTTCCATTTTTCTATTTACCAGAAAAAAATCTAAAAGTCTTAATTGACACGGGAGCGACCGATTCAATAATCAATCCAAATAAGATCAAACAATTTAAACAATTTTTATTTCTAGAACAATTTCAAGTAACAGGTTTGCATAAAACTATTTCTTCCAACAAAAATTTAAAAATTAAACTGCTAGACGAATTAGGTATCGATACTAATATAAAAATAAGAGTAATCCCTTGGCATGAACGCTTTGATATACTAATAGGATCTAAAGACTTACACCGTCTTAATGCTAATATAAATTACAAAGATAAAACATTACAAATCAATGATACTATAATTCCCTTTTATTTAGAATTTAACAACATGCAAATTAACTTTAACTCAGTTTCAAAAAATTTTATTTTTATTCCAACGAGTATAGAACACGGAGAAATCTACATTCCAGAAACACCTTTAACTAATAATATCATTATACCAGAATGTTTTGCCAACGCTCAAAACGGTTTCGCAAAAATACCAGTAGAAAATCCTCAGAATATCGAAATTAATTTTAAAGAAAGAATACCCGTTCTCCCTACTGAATATTTTGAACAATCAACACCACAATCAGATTTTCAAAAAATTAAATTTTCAGAAAATATTAGAACAGATCATTTAAATAGCGAAGAAAAACATCACATTATTAATTTATGCTATCAATTCAAAGATACCTTTTATAATGAATCCAGTGATTTAAGCTTTACCAATCAAGTCAAACATAACATTAGAACTATAGATAACGAACCAATTTTTACCAAGTCCTTCAGACACCCACGTAATATGCAAGAAGAAATCCAGAAACAAATTACTAAATTACTAAATGACAAAATAATTAGGCCTAGTATTTCACCATATAGTTCACCCGTCTGGATTGTTCCAAAAAAAGTGGACGCCTCTGGAAAACGGAAATATAGAATGGTAATAGATTACCGACGATTAAATGATAAAACAGTAGAAGATAAGTATCCTCTACCTAAAATCGAAGAAATATTAGATAATTTAGGGAAATGTACCTATTTTACCACACTCGACTTAGCACAGGGATTTCATCAAATAGAAATGCACCCTGATAGTATTGAAAAAACAGCCTTTACTGTAAACAACGGTCATTATGAATATCTGCGCATGCCCTTTGGCCTCCGCAACGCCCCCGCAAGTTTCCAACGCATGATGGACAATGTCTTGCGTGAATATCAATACAAAACCTGCTTTGTATATATGGATGACATTGTTATATTTTCAAAATCCTTACAAGACCACATAATTAATTTAAAACAAATCTTTCAAAAACTCAGAGAAACCAATCTCAAAATTCAACTCGATAAAAGTGAATTTTTAAGAAAAGAAGTGTCCTTCCTAGGTCACGTTATAACACCTGATGGTATCATTCCAAATCCTGCTAAAATAGATGCAATCCAAAAGTATCCCTTACCAAGAACTGTTAAAGAAATAAAATCATTTTTAGGTCTGGTAGGATATTATAGAAAATTTATTCCAAATTTCGCTAAACTCACACAACCAATATCTAAGTGTCTTAGGAAAACAGAAAAAATTGATTGTAAAAATCCAGAGTACAAAGAAGCATTTAGACTAGCTAAAGATGCAATTATAAATTCACCAGTCTTAGTTTATCCCGATTTTGAGAAACCCTTTGTTTTAACTACTGACGCAAGTAATGTAGCCATAGGTTCAGTTTTAAGTCAAAATAATAAACCCATCGCTTACTACAGTAGAACGCTAAACTCTGCAGAAAAAAACTACTCAACAATAGAAAAAGAATTGCTTTCAATTTTAAGTTCAAGTAAACATTTTCGGCCATACCTATTCGGCAAGCGTTTCACTATTGAAACAGACCATAATCCCCTCGTTTGGTTATCAAAAATAAAGGAGCCTAACTCCAGATTGATACGATGGCGACTCAAACTCGAGGAATTCGATTTTGAAATAAAATACAAGAAAGGCAAGGAAAATTATGTTGCCGATGCCTTATCACGAATCGAAATAAATTTTAATGAAACAGACTCTATTATACCGCAAATAGCGGAAGACCCAAATTTAGCAGACGTAGATGTAGAAAATATTTCTATTATGGATTTAATCAACGACGTCCCAGAAAACGCTCTGTCTAATGACGAAATCATAGAAGACCTTTTAGAGACGTGCCATTCCATTAATAACGACGATAATGGACTAGTCATACCAATCTCAGAACACCCTGTAAACCATTTCAAAAACCGTTTAATTATTATTTTAGAAAAAGATTCCCCCGGAATAAATACGGAACGTAGTTATTTATTTGACAAAACAAAAACTAACTTACTTATCAAAATACCTACAGAAAACATTGAAAATAATATTTCTGATATCTGCAAAAATTATATATGTCCAAACACATCTTACTGTCTCTATATACCCAATGAAGATCTGAAAAGCAAGTGCCTTAACATATTTAAGCAAAATTTAAATAATTCTGTAAAGCTTGCTATTTCACCTACATACCTTAAAGATATTCCTACGTTAAATGAACAAAAAGAAATCATTTCTAGCTATCATAATGAGACACATACTGGAATCAATGAAACTTATAATCAATTAAAATTAAAATATTATTTTCCGAAAATGAAAGATCTTATAACATCATACATAAATAAGTGCGAATTATGTCTTCAAGCTAAATATGAACGTAACCCCTATAATCCAAAACTAAACGGACCAATGATACCTGAGAAACCTTTTGATACAATTTACATTGACATCTTTTCTTATCAAAATACAAAATTTTTAACACTAATCGATGCATTTTCCAAGTATGCCCAAGCATATCATATAAAAACTACCACCGCATCTGAAGTATTAAATAAACTCAGACACTTTATATCACATCATAATCGACCTAAGCGCATAGTTTGTGATCAATCCTCCGAATTTAAAAATAAAACTTTCTCAGAGTACCTAAATCTAATAAATGTAGAACTACATCATACTACAATTTACAATCCTAACTCTAACGCCTTTATAGAAAGATTACATTCTACTTTACTGGAAAAATTAAGAATAATTAATCTTAAAAATCCTAGAGAATCCCCAGACAATCAAATGATCACTGCCATGTGGATTTATAATCAATCTATTCATTCTAACACAGGTCATTCACCATTTTCAATACTGTATGGACCTTATCAACACGAAGTAAGCTTAACTTTAAGTCAAAATATATACGAAGATTACAATCAGAAACGGAAAAATGAATTAACACCTTTTATAGCTCAAATATTCGAAAAAGCGAAATCTAAAGAAGCACAAGCTTTAGATAAAATTAATTTAAATAAAAATAATGAACAAATGAATATCCCTAAAGAAGGTAGCGTTTATATAAGAACCAATGTTCGACGAAAATTATCAAAAGACTCCCCTCTTTATAATAAACAATAATCTCAAATCTATCTCTAACAATCAAGTAAATCTAAATAAGAAAATATCTCAAAGTGCTACTTTATTCTCAAAAATAACTGACAAATTGTATAGAGAATTAAGAACACTAGAATTTAATCAAAATTATACTTTGTCACTTCTTACAAACTATACAACTCAAAACGAATTGCTTTACGTTGCTCACGTGCAAAGAGAAAATTTAGAAAAATTCGAAAATCAGGTGGACATTCTTACTAGAACAATCACATTATCCAACAATAATATTCCTAACTTAGAAATAATAACTTTAGAAGAAATAAAGGAGATTTTCTCAGATTTACTTTCACACTATGATAAAAACACTTTAATGTTATATGACTCACTTCATCCATTTGAAATATTGCAAAATACCAAATTCGGTATAGTTTCACTTAATAATATATTGGTCATGGCTCTAAAGATTCCTATCCTGAATCCTATATCTTACAACATCTCAAGAATTTACCCTATCCCTAACAATCAATCCATAGCATTGATTCCACCAACTCGTTACTACTTGAGCAACAATATCGAACACAGATGGACAGATGACTGCGAATCCACCACTAATATGTTTATATGCAAAACATCACGAGAAGAGAGCTGCAATTTGAATCACATAAGTGATTGCGAATTAACCAAAACTACAGAAGCGAGTGCTTACAAACCAATATCCAGCGGACTCCTAACAAGCTTCTCAAAACCAAAAGAAGTAATCGAAAAATGTCAAAATGCGATAACACGCCATATTATTCAACGAAACAATATACTATTATCATCATGTTCAATTATAATCGATAATAATCTAATTGCAAATACACTATGGCTCAACATAACTCAAAATGCCATTAGTAACGTCACGTTACCATCACCCAATACAAAGGTGACCCTTCAATCAACCCACCTGGATGACATCTCCAAACTAAAAAACGATCTTCACCCCCTAGAAGAGGAAAACCTATTAGAAACCCCAGCGATAGCTGTCGCACACATCTCAACGACAATTATCCCGCTTATTATTTGTTTAATTATATTTACTTGTATATGTCTCTTTAGGCAAAGGTTAAAACAACTGTTATGTACCAAGAGGCATGTGATCAAGTTGGACCCACAAGAGTTCAAAGTCCTACAGATGAAGTCCGAAAACGAATCATACACCAAATTTGACGAGGACGTCAAAATCTAAGATGGGAGGAGTTATAGGACCACACAGTTGGTTAACCTCATGAAATATCAGTGTTGACACCATTTATTTCTATTGAAAAACAAAGACATTATTGATATCGACGTCCTGTTGACGTCTAAACTTAGTATATAAGCCATTTTTTGTAAACATATTATTCATTATAGTTTTGTGGCCGAAGGCTATAGTCTAATTGTATTTTGGGTAGTTAATTAAATTAATTTTTAAAAACAAGTTTCCCGAAGTCAATTATTTAACTAGTGTGCTGCTATGGTGATCCAGTAATGTGGACTGTGGGATTATGAGTACGATAGCTCAAGAGCTCGAGCCCTTCCTAATAATAGTTTTGTACCACAATAAACATGTTTTAACATTTGCATTTAATTTACAATAATGATAATAATAAGGATTTCTTTGGTATTTTTGGAGGAGGGGCGCGCGGCCATGCGGCGTTAAGGAGAAGCCACCATTGGAGTAACGAGAAAGTAACGTTTTCCCTACTAAACCTAGATGAAAAATATAAACATAAAACATTTTAAATTGATGGTACTTAATTGTTTACCTAAATATTTGACGGTGACTGGTATCATCATCGTACTGTCTTCTTGCACTATACATTTTATTTTTAGGTATTTGAGCCATTTTTAAAATAATCACTTTGTAGCACGCACGGTGAAGCTGCTATGATATCAACTTCACTAATGACGGAGCAAATATTGCAGTTGTTTTTAAAATCGAAGTATCTACCAGTAAAAAGTAGATACTTTAAGTCATAATACATGCAACTATAATGTTTAGAAGAATGCTATTATTTTTAGCATTTCCGGAAAAATGGAAGGGAGTACTTCGAAATGTAGCATCTACTTCGTATTAAAGTAAATACTATGTATAATATACTAATACTTGTAGTAGTAGCAGGTACTTCGTTTTTATTCAAACCACCCATTATGTAGCAACATACCACAAAACGAAGACCTCAATGCGTCAGATTCGGAGTCTAGAAAATTCTAAATCTTTTAAATGTCTGTTCTTTTTTTTATAATTCGTGTTTTAACTTTATATTAAAAATATAAATGTAAATATAACGCAAATTTGTGTTCCTGATAGATAGAAAATATTTATCGAATCATATGAAATTAAGTAGATAAATATAATATATTATACTAGAACCTTAAATTATTTTTTTTAATACAAAATTCTTTTTGGATATTTTATATTGGTCAGGTGATCACCCAAGCGGGCCTTCAAAACACATCGAGAGCGCAGTACGGTGCGATAATTTGATGGCGTCTTCGACAAGCACATCGCGCGGCGCCGCACGCCCCTGTGTTATTAATTTTAAATGGCGATAACTCGAAAACTGTTTGTCACAGAAGGTTGGTTTTTTTTTGTAGTAACTTTTTCAATATTTTTTCTTTAATTCATACGCAGATACTATGGCAAAATTCCTTGAAATAAAAAAAGGTTCTCGCTTACCGAAAATCATGCAGCAATAAAAGTAAAATTTCGAGTTTACTCCATTCTCCAAGAAAAAATACGCAAACTAGGGGACTTAAATTAGATTAAAAAAACCTCATGTTTATAAGTTAATTAGTTTCGAAGTTATCGCGTGGTATGTCTAAAAAAATATAAATATTACATTTTGACAAATTATTGATATTTTTCGGGATAAAAAATGTCTGACCCTCCAAAAGATGTCGTAATTAGTCATTTCACATTCACAAGGACCCAACCAATGATCCTGTATAGGTTTCATGCGGTTATACCTTACAAAAATTTTTTTCGAGGAGGGAGCGACTTTCTCCCTTGTTTTTACTCCACTATGTAGTTTACGCTAGCACCTCATTCTGTTTTTCCCTGATTTTGTTATAGCTGTGTTTTTTTATTAACAACAAAAGATAACTCGACAGTTACATACTGTGTAATATTACAAACTATTTAGAAATAATCAAGGGCGTATTTACGGGGGGGGGGGGGGGGGAGGCTAATAGGGTAATCCCATGAATTCAAATTTTACACTAGCAAAAAACAAAAACGTAATTAGTTAAAAAAAACATAAACGAACTTCACTTAAGGATAGTTTATTATACACTTCTATTTGCTATTTTATTTTTGTTCAAAGAAAGACCATTCTAAATGCACAGATAATTTGACAACATTTTTTAAAAATGTAGTTAGGTAGATAGATAGATAGATAGATAGATAGATAGATAAGCATTTTATTCCTTTAGATAAATATTTACATCTATATGGGATCCGTCAAAAGAAAAATATCAGTATAGCACAAACATACACAAAATTATTTACAAACAATAATTAAATACATTTAGAATAAAATTCGTCCATATTATAAAAACCAGACCAGACCAGAAACGCCCTCAAAGACCCAATAAAAGGCTTTCTACCCTTACAAAGTCTAATATTTAATAGCAACCTATTGTATATATGCAAACCCACTACATTAGGTAGTCTTCTTGCTATGTTTAGCCTTCTATATGGAACATATAAATTATTTCTGTTCCTAGTAAAGTACTGATGGCGATCACCTTGTTTACCAAACGTATCATAATTGTCACAGATAAATGTACAAATTTGTAACAAAAATATTCCGGTAAGTGTCAGTATCCTTAATTTTCGAAAAATATTCCTATATGACGTCTGATTGGTCGCCCCAACCATGCAACGAACAATTCGTTTCTGGGACAAAAACACATCAGACGTCATTGCGGATAATCCCCAAAAGCATATACCGTACTTTAATCGAGCAAATACCTGTGCATAATAAATACCCATTAACTGGTTCAGTGTAAGGACCTGTTTCAGATTTCGCATAAGGAAGCATACAGAAACAAGGTTTGACGTAAGTGCGGAACAGTGATTCTTCCAGTCAGAGTATCATCAATTATTAGACCCAGAAATTTAACATTCCCATCCTCCCCAAAAACATCACTGCCCACCTTAATATTCAGTTTAAGCAGAGACTTATACATCTACAAAGACCGTTCACCTAATGTATTTTTTTGAAGTATAAACTTTTTCCTGATTTTATGCAACCATATATACGAGATGACAATTAGCCAATCAAAATCGAGTAATTTCAACCCGGCAAGTTGCGCCCTCACAGTACCAGTAGTTTACATGTGCAGGATTCTACTATCGCTTCGCATTGCCATACAGGAATTTAATTTTTCAAGCGCACACGTTTAAGAGAATAGTGCAGTGTTGTCAGACGTAACCTAACGAACGCTATGGATATAACATAAACATCATTTTAATAATTTTACACGGAAGTATAAATTCTCCTACGTTAATAATTTTATTATTGTATTTATTTAATATTCTGGTAGAATAAAAAGTGCTTTGGCGTTAAACGGCATCCGAGGATCGAACTCGGGACCTTCGGCATAACAGGTAATGCTCTTACAACTGAGCTACCTCCCTACGCTGTTTTAAACTTACTATTTCGGGTAAAATATTTACTACATTATAAAAAAGAAATTTGTATGTATCTTATGCATGCCGTGTACATAAATGAATTCAATAATGTAATAAATAAAAGTAGACCTTATTAGGTACTTACTACACTATTTATACCTCGCTGCTATTATTAAAACCATCATAGTAGGTAGTAGGTACCTACTCGTAATATTAGAAAAATCCAAAAAAATTTATAAAATTGGACACAGTTACAATATCTCCATATGTACAGTTAACAAATAATATTGGGATTAAATAAATGTGTATTGCAAAACTGGTACCTAAGAAACAAGTATCTATATAACCTAAAACCTCAAAACTAATGCTTCATTTTTCTACGGCATCCTATACAAAAGGTTATATTAAAAAATGTGAGGGAGGACTAAAAGTTCCGGTTTACCAAACCTGTACCAAATATAGATGAATGATTGTCTTTGCCTTGCCGCGAGTCTTTTTTGCGTGTGCGGAAAGTTAGTACAGCTAGTTACATGCGGTGACCCCATGTCTTATAACGTATAAATCTATGGGTGACCCTATCTGAGGACAGTTATAGGTACCTACATGTTTATTGAAAAAATTTACTTTGATGAGCCGCCCATTAAAATGAAATTATTAAAATTTCTTGGATATAAAGATAAGCTTTTGTTATTATGTACGAATAACTATAATAAGATCAAATACATAAATATTCTCGAATTTTACTAATTATTTGTTCTAATATGGCCACTATATTAGAACAAATAATCATAGAATAAATATTCAACTGCGGCTATAAATAAATAGCAATAAATAGTCACGGCTCAAATAAAAACTATAAAAATGTATAGTTTTTTTAATAATCATATAAAAAATGCACGTTAGTATAGTGTATATAGGTAGTGACTGAAGATTAAAAAAAGTGTTATATTAGTTATATAAGAATAAAATAAGTTACCCCACTCAGGTACCGTTCGGCACTCAAACGTTTACTTACACAGGAGCTCACGCTCGACCTGTAAAGTGTTGGGTGCGATTGATATAGAATGAGAAAAACAAGTGATTATATATTTATGTTTTATTTTATTTTATTTTTTGTAAAAATGCCTGTGGTAGATTATAGTGAGGGTTGCTGTCCCTCGCAATATTGGTAACCGAATACTTTTTAAGAAAATGTGTTACAACATTCCTGTGAAATTTGTAGCAATTTTAGCAAATAGAGAAGCCACGTTCTGTAATCTTATCCTATAGTAGCACAAAATCAGGGGTATTAATTGTACCATTTAGAAACATCGTGGATAATTGGTCGTAGTATGAGAAGACATTTGTGTTAGTAAATTTGAGGAATTAGTTTGCCACGAAAATATTGGAAAAACACTAAAAAATCATTTCTTAAATATAACTTTTAGTAATACCTCAAGGTAAAAACTTTCCTTTGGGCTATTTTATTAATTTTTATATCAGAACCTCTATTTATTTTACATTAAAATTTGTTAAGCAAAATATAAAAACCGGGACAGCATCCAGCAAAGTTAATACAAACCATTCAAAATTACAACATTTGTAATTTTTCTTAATAATAGTATAGATGAATGGTATTCAGATTATTTCAGAGGCCACTTGGATTTAATTTTTAAAATTTGGTATTCTGAGGTTTTTTGGGGATGCTCTCTTTAAATGAAATAATAGCGTCCCTGCAGCTCTTCCGGTTATACCGGAAGTTGACGTCAATTTTGTAATTTTAAGTGGAACACCCTGTATATTATTCAATCCATCAATCCATGCATCCATCAATAACCTTGATCGTATGATTAGAAAGCTTATGCAGCTTATGGATTTAACTCTCTCACTTGTGAATATTGTCGTTCTATATCGTTCTTGATATAAACAACACAGGGTTTTAAGTTAGGATTTTCGATTTTTCGAAAACAGGTAAACTTGATGAAAGTTAGCGTAATACCGACCGAAAGTGTAGAATCCAAAAATGCCATAATATACAGGGTGTCCCATGTAAAAATTCAAGTTTTTATGGCTTGCAGTTGAGCTAATATGGTATTAAATTTTTACCACCCTGTAAGCAACAACCAACCCTGAAGATGTGATTAGAAAGCTTATGAATTTAACTAACTCCTCTGTGATTATGACCGCTCTATCTTTCTTAATATAAAAAACACGGGGTTTTAAACTATAAAATATATACATATAAAAAAAATAAAATATATCGAAAATGGTTAACTTTAGGAATAGGGAAACTTGATAAAAGTAACACTAAAATCCAAAAATGCGATAATAAACTGCGATGTTCCATTGTAAATAACAAAGTTGACGCCAACTTTCGGTGTAACCGGAAGAGCTACAGGGACGTCATTATATTATTACCAATTTCAAAATTTAATTCCAAGTGGTCTCGGTCTCTGAAATAATCTAATAGGATACTTAGAAACTTTTAGCCGCTCGGTATAGACACCAGTTTCCAAACGTGTTTCATCTTTTACTTAGGCACAATTTAAACATAAATAATTAGTATGATGTATTTTTGAACATAGTCCTTCCTACCCATTGAATAATTTCAATTTATATAATTTAATGCTGCACTTTTGGAAAACCCCAGTCAGTAATCAAATATTCTCGGCGCGAAACCAAACTATCTTTGTAATGTCCCTCGTAACGAGGAGATTTTACTGTCGAACGTAGATGGCCAATCGCGGCGGCACGATTATGATCTCGAAAAATAAAAGTTCCCACGGAGAGGAGCAAGCAACTGATATAGTTATATTCTGTAAACTTTGGAATATCAACCGATATAAAAATTAGCTATTAACAGCGACGAATACCTACCTACAGATGTAGATCTAAGTAGGTATATAAAGTACCTACCTCGCTGCACCAAGGGAACTTATTCGAAAAACAAGAATTTTGTAAAATTGGACTCCATAACAACGTTCTAAAATTCTTTTCAGCGACTAAAATTATCCTCTATAAAATAGTGACATTTTAGTTAGTTAGTTACAAAGCATATATACCTACACTTTGGTTATTACCTAAAAAAAAGCTATAAAAAATAAACGAGATTGTTAAGATACAGAAGCCTAAATAAAACACCAACAGTTCAAACATTCTACGATCTTTAACGGTGTAATTTTTTACACATTATTTAAAACTATTATACCTATGCAACTAACCCAGTGTAATCAGTGTTTTAGTATAAACACATCAACCCTTCATTGTGTTTACACAAATTACTAATTTATATAGTTCGAGATATTTCCATATACTTTATGCAATATTAATGTAATGTAATGTAATTTAAATACCTACTTTTTTAGTAGGCACAGTAGTATGTATACCTATAACCTTATATCTTCGTTATACGAACACCACAAACAGCAACAAAAGTCCCAAACTTGCAGATTGTGGAGATATTGAGTACATAATTTTTAGACAATGTGTATGCATCACGTCCATATGGCACGAATTCTTAAGAAAAAAATCGTTATCGACTACGGATCGAACCTGGGACGCTCGGGTGACACGCCATGAAATAATCAAATGTGTTACTAATGACACGCATAAAAATTAGACTTTTGTAGACTACATTTGCAAAACTTTCATTTATTGAATGTTTTAAATTGGTATTATTGTAATTTGATTTTTATAATGTAAGTATATCAAATGCGAAGTATTTGGTAGACAACTGTTAAGAAAACATATTCACAAATAATATTTCACACCAGTTATGAATATAATAAATCCGGCAACAGCGACAGCACCTATACATGTGCAGTCAACCTTATTTAGCGACATCTGGTATTAAACGGTGGAAACAATTGTGGAGAATGTCCAATTTAGTTCCAATGGACACTCCTGCAAGCGCTGCTGGTAAAATTCCAGCAGAGCCATCTACGAATGGCCAGTAACTTTTCGGCTTCATGTCGCCCATAAAGGTGAAACGTCTTTGTAGATTCTATACGTCTCTGGTTTAAGGTTACTATGATTCTGCGGTGTATGAAACCTCAATAAACTAGTTTTGGCATTATTTAGGTAGGTATAAAAAATTGCAGCTGAACCAGCCATCCAAGTCGCGGTGAGCACTATTACTATTACATGCACTTTGTTGGGTTGGGGAACATGGGTTATTGGTTCTTCGAGATAACCCCCCCCATGTTGAAAATCTAAATCCGCTCTTGGAAATAATAAAAAATACGTCCAAAAATTTCGTAAAATGGCAGTAAGAATTTTTTTCGCCTTCTTTCCTTATGAAATTTTTTGCCACTGTGCACTATTCAAAAATGTTTACAGCTTCATTAAGGTTCTGCAAAACACCAAAATACCGCTTAAAAAGGTAAAAAAATATTTTTAGGCGCTTATACTTACGGGATTTGTTACCACTGTATGAAAATTCGAACTTTCATAATTTAATTTTACTATAATTTCATATTTTCAAATTTTTGATGATGCCAACGTACCTAAATTTAGTTTAAAACGGCACTAAAATATTTTTTCGCCTCTTGCCCATATCAAATTTGTTGCCACTGTGCACCACTCGAGAATTTAAATTACTGCCACTTTAATCGTTTGACTCAGTGAGTGAGTGAGTTTAATCAGAGTTTGTAAAATTTCTTTGCCGCTGTGTACTACTCTCAAAATTTGAATACAAGGTAAAATCATGTCATGAGTTAACATTTTCAAATATCTACAGAGGTGCAAAATAGAAAACATGATTTAAAAAGCCTAAAAATACTGTTTTCGAATTCTTTCGCTTATGAAATTTATTGATGTTCCAAACTACTTTAAAATTTGGGTTACTACCTTTTAATAACAAAGTAAAATCATGACCTAACAGAGCCAAATATCTATAGATATGCAAAATGGAAACCGCGCCTTAAAATCGATAAAAATACTAGTTTCCCAGTTTTTCTCTTATGTAATTTATTGCCACTATGCTCAACAATTTGGGCTACTACTTATTAAGAACTCCTAAAGAAGAGCTAAAGTCATAACAAGTTTTAGATTGCAGTACAGTATCGCACAGCAGCCTTTACTTTGTTTTCGAATTTAAGGGTGGGTTATTGGCAAACAAATTTTACTTTACAGTACTTAATCACGAACAAGGGTCCAGTGTTTTCGTTTTTATCTACAATTAAAAGTTGCGATGGAATTATCCAGTAAGTGGAGAAAACTCGATGTAAATGTAAGTCATCAGTTGTTGGTATACATAAGTAGCTAGTTTAAATGTAGTAGGGGGTCCAAGGCTCTGAAAAATGAAATGACCCATGACGGTAAGGTAAATGATTTTTTATTTCACTTAGGGATCGACGGTTCCTAGGGGCATAAGAAATGACTTGTTCGACTTTTGTTGGCTCTTGCACAACTTCTTAAATAGCAAAAAAAAGGGGCGGAGCCCGGAGCCGTGTTTATAAAATAAGTGATTTAGAACGTTTACACCTTTCTAAAAAAATAACTATTTGAGATACTCATATGATATTTTATATGTGAATACTTGAGACATGAGCGCTTCTGCCTGTGCTAATAGAATTTGAAAATAATTTTCTGGTTTTTTTTTTAACAATGGCTAAAGGCAAAGTTACGAAATTTATGTATCGAAAATTTCAACATGCGGGCAACTATATTAAATCTTCAAAATTTGCACATACACATATGTGAACGAAATGTGGTCTAAGGCTTGAAAAAGTTTTTATAAAAAAAATCAGTTCCTTACCTTAACTAATTTTCGAGTTAATCATTTTTAAAGTAGAGCGTTGACCCGTGCCATTCAATTTACTGTGGTGCGCGCTACCATCTAATCCATTATAATACACGGTGGGCCATTTTAATCTATGCACCTGAAAAACTCAGTAAGTTCGCATCCTATCAAAAAATGACCTTTATAAAAGTTGTAGGATACAAAGGGGGTCAAACAATAGTGACCTTGAATTTGACCTTCAAGCTGACCTTCAAGGTCAAATCAAGGTCAACTTGAGTTTTTAAATGGAAACCCCTATTTTTTACACCGGAATCGGAAAGGGCGGGAAATTTTACGTCCGAATATGCTCTCAGGTCATCTGACCTCGATGACCTCAAAGGTCAGATGAACGTCATAAATACGAAATAATCGGATGGCTATGAAAAATCTTAGGTAGGGTATTGCCGAAAAAGTAAAGGTCATTATTTAAGTAATTTTTAACGTGAAATTCAGTGGTGACCTTTATTTTGACCTTGGCGATGACCTTTAAGGTCAAATAAAAAATAAAAGGTGCTTATGAGGTCAAATACTGGTGACCTTGAATTACACCTTGAACTAAAGTTTTGTTGTTTCTTGCACTTACTTTTAGCGTTACCCAGAATCATTGACGTGGACGTAGTAAGTTTTGTGTCCTTTGGGATGCTTGATTAACGTGAGTCCCCTTGCCTCTCAGGATGGGGTGCTTGATCAGCAAAAGTTTCTTTGCCTCTCTCGAATTTAGCCAGGAAAGCACCCCATCGTGAGAGGCAAGGGGACTCACGCTAATCAAGCACCCCAAAGGAAACAGAATTTACTACGTCCACGTCGTTGTTTCTGGGTAACGCTAAAAGTAAATCCAAGAAACAACAACACGTAAGTTCAAGGTCTAATTCAAGGTCCATTATTTGAACTCATATGCACCCTTCATTTTTTGTAGAAGTCATTTTTTGATAGGATGCAAAATTTAACGGGTTTTTCAACCTGGATTTCGTTTTACCCCATTATGTCCGTATGGGGTAATCAGGACCTCACCGAAAAAAACATTATCTAAACGTAAAATTTCGCGCTCATTCGATTTTTAATGTCAAAATAAAGTGTTTTCATCTAAAAAAGAAATTTTACCTTGAAATAACCTTGAAAGTTATCGCCAAGGTCAAAATAAAGGTCAACACTGAATTTATCGTTAAAAATTACTCAAATTATGATCTTCATTTTTTCGACAACACCTTACATAAGAATGTTGACAGCTACCCAATTATTTCGTATTTATGACCTTCACCTGACCTTTGAGGTCATCGAGGTCAGATGATCTGAGAGCATATTCGGACGTAAAATTTCCCGCCCTTTCCGATTCCGGTGTAAAAAAATAGGGGTTTCCATTTAAAAAACTCAAGTTGACCTTGATTTGACCTTGAAGGTCAGCTTGAAGGTCAAATTCAAGGTCACTATTGTTTGACCCCCTTTGTATCCTACAACTTTTATAGAGGTAATTTTTTGATAGGATGCGAACTTACTGAGTTTTTCAGGTGCATAGATTAAAATGGCCCACCGTGTATATCCGAATATTAGGCCAGACTATAAGATTGCGAAATAATTAGATTCTTATAGTTTGTAACTATTGTTATTATATATTAGTTTATCAGTGTTTTATCTATCAGTCTATTGTTATTTATTTGTATTGTAACTCACTTTTGACAGGGATTACGACGTGTCGCCTTATCGGATATCGCATCGCATTACTGCTGTATTTTAGCCCTTAAAACAATTGTTAGGGAAAGCTGTGTACATGTACAAGCAACAGAACACTAAGTACAGGCACATTTTTTATTGTACTTTTGAATTTGTACTTTTTTATTTTTTTAATATTCGGTAATGGTTTCTTTGACATCATTTTTGGGATTATTTGATGATTAATATCCACCACATATTCAAAGTTTTTGGGTAAATTGGGAACCGGATCAGTAGACTGTTTGTAGACTAAAATTTGGTACAACGTGCGGTTTACATGGAGTAAAAAAGTATCTCCTTCTCCAGTAAGAGGTACAGGACGAAGTCACCACGAGTAATTGAAAATAAATGTTGAGCATCCACCTCCAGCATGTTGAGACGTTAAAAAATTGAAATATGGTGTGTGGTACCTGAAATCCATAGCTATCATATCAATGGGACGATCTTCAAAACCCTGAATTTTCTTCAGTAGCTGAAAATCTTGAATTTCTTTGGCTTAAGCATAAATGGCATTCTGCTTTTCTTGGGTGGAAATCAAAAAAACCTCACGTTTTCCTTTTTTATCTCTATCTTTAAGGCATAGAAAACATACTTTTTTAAAATCCACTGGCTTACTGTTACTACGACTTGATTTTTGTTCATTAGGGAAATTTTTATCGCCGGGTTACGCATCAATTAGTGCAAGACTCTTATACAATAGTCTTTTATTAATAAAATGATTGTGAATAATATATGTGTTGCACGTTTTTTATGAATTGAAAGGAAGTTAATGAAAAAAAAAAATTAAATGGCTGAGGCTTTAGATCTAAAAAAAAAATTATATGCAAAATATGTCTTTTTAATCTTTAAATGAACTTGGAGAACGGGGATTTGCAACTTTAAAAATCCTATTTTTATTAGAAAGGACAATGCTTATAGACTGTTAGAAAATATTATTTACAACAATTTTATGAATAAAAGACTATTGTATCATCGGAAGTGTTGGTCTGAATATACTCACAAAAAGAGTCTTGCACTAATTGTTGCAAAATCCGGCGATAAAAATTTCCCTAATGAACAAAAATCAAGTCGTAGTAACAGTAAGCCAGTGGATTTTAAAAAAGTATGTTTTATATGCCTTAAAGATAGAGATAAAAAAGGAAAACGTGGGGTTTTCTTGATTTCCACCCAAGAAAAGCAGAATGCCATTTATGCTAAATCCAAAGAAATTAAAAATTTTCAGTTACTGAAGAAAATTCAGGGTTTTGAAGATCATCCCATTTATAAGATGTCTGCGGATTTCAGGTACCATACATTATGCCTAAATTTTTTAATGTCTCAACATGCTGGAGGTGGATGCTCAACATTTATTTTCAATTACTCGTGGTGACTTACGTTTTGCACCTCTTACTGGAGATACTTTTTTACTCCATGTAAAACGCACGTTGTACCAAATTTTAGTCTACAAACAGTCTACTGATCCGGTTCTCAATTTACCCAAAAACTTTGAATATGTGGTGGATATTATTCATCAAATAATCCCAAAAATGACGTCAAAGAAACCATTGCCGAATATTAAAAAAATAAAAAAGTACACATTCAAAGTAAAATGTGATAAAAAATGTGCCTGTACTTAGTGTTCTGTTGCTTGCACATGTATACAGCTTTCCCTAACAATTGTTTTAAGGGGTAAAATACGGCAGTAATTCGATGCGATATCCGATAAGGCGACACGTCGTAATCCCTGTCAAAAGTGAGTTTCAATTAAAATAAATAACAATACACTAATAGATAAAACACTGATAAACTAATATATAATAACAATAGTCACAAACTATAAGAATCTAATTATTTCGAAATTTTATAGTCTGGCCTAATATTCCGATATATATTTGATTAGATGGTAGCGCGCACCACATTAAATTGAATGGCACGGGTCAGGCGCGAGTGTAAACAACGCTCTACTTTAAAAATGATTAACTCAAACTGATTTTTTTTCTAAAAACTTTTTCAAGCCTTCGACCACATTTCGTTCACATATAGTATGTGCAAATTTTGAAGATTTAATATAGTTGTCCGCATGTTGAAATTTTCGATACATAAATTTCGTAACTGCGACTTTAGCCATTGTTAAAAAAAAAAACAAAAAAATATTTTCAAATTCTATTAGCACAGGCAGAAGCGCTCATGTCTCAAGTATTCACGTATAAAAAATCATATGAATATCTCAAATAGTTATTTTTTTAGAAAGGTGTAAACGTTCAAAATCACTTATTTTTTAAACACGGTTCCGCCCCCTTTTTTTGCTATTTAAGAAGTTGTGCAAGAGCCAACAAAAGTCCAACAACTCATTTCTTATGCCCCTAGGGACCCTCTATCAATGGGTGAAGTCAAAAATCATTTACCTTGCAGTCATGGGTTACTTGCCGATTTTGTGGGATTTTGAACGCCTGGACCCCGTACTAATGATTTCAGAGACTCACACACTGGTATTCATAGTCGATCGCCGAGCGCGGCGCCGGGACAACCTCCCGCCGGTTTTTTTTCCGGCGGATGGAGGGTTGGCGAATCGCCGAAATGTGTGTTTCATAAGTCAAGCGATGGAGAGTCGCTGGCCAGCCTGCTGGCCGCCCGGAGAACCATCAGCGGTTCTCCCATAGCCTACTAGGAATATATAGGAAATCGTAGTACTACGCATGTGTTCTTTGGCGGGAGATCGACTATGAAACGCAAAATTAACTATCGCGGAAACCGCCCGCCGGCAAAAGAATGTTCCAGGATGATAATCTGGCGTGGAAGTGGTACGCATACGGCGGGCGCTCCACTGTGAAACAGATATTCAAAATTTCGGCGTACCGCCGCTTGACGAGCCGCTGGCGGACGACTATGAATACCTGTGTTATTGTCTCTGGTTTCAATCATTCACCAAGGAAAAGTAATCCTGGGCATAGAAAGGTACCTACCTACCTACTCAGAGCTGGATATGGCTTTGAATAGCTTTTACAATTATTAATTAAAACAATTATAATTGCTTGTTATTTGAAGCATTGTGTACCACAATTAATTTGTATTTGAAAATGAAGCACATTTGTATGTTGCTATAAAACTTTAAAATGTTAAATTCCTCCAAGCCATGTTAATTTAATTCAAATATTTTCGAATTAATTAAATCACTTTTGAATTAATGCAATTACTTTGATTAATGTATTTTTCAGTAGTAAGATTTTTTATTCAAACTCGCAATAGGTGTGTATGGGGAAATAAATTTACAAATAGAAGTGATATAGTATTGCCTTTTAACAGTGTTATTTCCATCTTAAATGTATCACTCTGTATATTATAGAGTTCATGTTTGTTTTTATGCTTTTTTATATTATTATTATTATCAATAAACAACAAAGTCTCTTGGGTTTAATTTATTCTATCTATATCGAATGTATTAATTTTGAGTTTAGAATCAAATTTTAAAAAGTCCAAAACAACTAATAATGCTATTATAATTAAATAAAAATATGTAATAATTGATTTTTCTCGTATATACCTATCAAGCACAAAGCTAAGATTAATTAATTAAGTTTCATTAAAGTTGTCTGAACGAAAATAACTTAAGTTAATTATTTTTCTCCAAGCAACTTTTAGTAACTGAATTAATGAATTAATTAATATTAATTGAATTAATTAATTGTTGCTTTGTGCTTGATTTTGTCAAGCATTTTCACAAAGAAATTGTTTTGTTATTGAGGGCACTTTGTAAATATAAGTTGCTTGTATACTTTCTACTTTCCAACATTTTTACCTAATTAATTTGTGCTTTGTGTTACAATTTTGCAGAGCGCTTTTTTGAGACTTGAGTGAAGTTACCCTTAAAGTTAGCCATAGAAATCACTATCTGTAGCGGTGAAATAAAAATAATTCTAGTGCCGTTCCCGGTCCCGGACAAGTCATTCTGACTATATAGGACGACAAAGGGCACTTCCCTTGACCACCCAGCATAATTTCTTTTTCAAAATTTCCCATAATTAGTTGTTGACAGACTTAGCCATAGAAAATGATATCTCGATCGGTACAATAAAAAACATTCTAGTCCCGCCCTCGGTCCCGGACAAATCGTTCCTGACTATATAGGACAACAAAGGGCACTTCCCTTGACCACCCAGCATAATTTTTTTATCAAAATTTCCCATAATTAATTGTTGACAGACTTAGCCATAGAAATTACTATCTGTAGCGGTGAAATAAAAATAATTCTAGTGCCGTTCCCGGTCCCGGACAAGTCGTTCCAACTATATAGGACGATAAAGGGCACTTCCCTTGACCACCCAGCAAATTTTTTTTTTTTCAAAATTTCCCATAAATAATTGTTCACAGACTTAGCCATAGAAATTACTAAATTAATCGGTAAAATAAAAAAAATTCTAGTGCCGCCCCCGGTCCCGGACAAGTCATTCTGACTATATAGGACGACAAAGGCCACTTCCCTTGACCACCCAGCATAATTTTTTCAAAATTTCCCATAAATAATTGTTCACAGACTTAGCCATAGATATTACTTACTACATATATTGATCGGAAAAATAAAAAAAATTCTAGTGCCGTTCCCGGTCCCGGACAAGTCATTCCAACTATAGAGGACGATAAAGGGCACTTCCCTTGACCACCCAGCAAATTTTTTTTTTTTACAAAATTTCCCATAAATAATTGTTCACAGACTTAGCCATAGAAATTATTAAATTAATCGGTAAAATAAAAAAAATTCTAGTGCCGCCGCCGGTCCCGGACAAGTCATTCTGACTATATAGGGCGACAAAGGCCACTTCCCTTGACCACCCAGCATAATTTTTTTTTCAAGTTTCCCGTAAATAATTGTTCACAGACTTAAACATAGATATTACTACATATATTGATCGGTAAAATAAAAAAAATTCTAGTGCCGCCCCCGGTCCCGGACAAGTCGTTCTGACTTTATAGGATGACAAAGGGCACTTCTCTTAACCACCCAGCATAATTTTTTTTTCAAAATTTCCCATAATTAATTGTTTACAGACTTACCCATATAAAATGATATCTCGATCGGTAAAATAAAAAAATTCTAGTCCCGCCCCCGGTCCCGGACAAGTCGTTCTGACTATACAAGGTGTCCACCTAGTGCGCGTAAGTCCAATATCTGGGTTAATAAAAGAGATAACTTAATTTTTTTTTCTACAGGGTTGTCTAATATCCCGAGCTGCACAAAATGAAAATATATTTACATATTCAGGGTGTTCAGTTTTTCCTGGACAGGTACCAACTTCGTTTTTCTAAATGGAAATATATATTTTTTATTGCTTTTTCGAACTAAACCCTTGATTTTAGTAGGACTTTCATCAGCCTTCCCTATACCTAACTTAAACTGTTTTTGAAATATTGACGGGTGAATATTGACATTTTTGCAACTTTGACACCCTGTAAAATCTAAACGGTTTGAGAGCAAGCAAAACGGTTTGCACATTCCTATCTTAACTTTTTATAAGCTATCGTTTGATACTAATTTCAAATGTATCCAGGAATTAAAAATTTTCCGAAAATTTTGAAAATTTTTAATTCTTGGATAAATTTGAAATTAGTATCAAACGATAGCTTATACAAAGTTAAGATAGGAATGTGCAAACCGTTTTGCTTGATCTCAAACCGTTTAGATTTTACAGGGTGTCAAAGTTGCAAAAATGTCAATATTCACCCGTCAATATTTCAAAAACAGTTTAAGTTAGGTATAGGGAAGGCTGATGAAAGTCCTACTAAAATCAAGGGTTTAGTTCGAAAAAGCAATAAAAAATATATATTTCCATTTAGAAAAACGAAGTTGGTACCTGTCCAGGAAAAACTGAACACCCTGAATATGTAAATATATTTTCATTTTGTGCAGCTCGGGATATTAGACAACCCTGTAGAAAAAAAATTAAGTTATCTCTTTTATTAACCCAGATATTGGACTTACGCGCACTAGGTGGACACCCTGTATAGAACGACAAAGGGCACTTCCCTTGACCACCCAGAATAATTTTTTTTCAAAATTTCCCATAAATAATCGTTCACAGACTTAGCCATGGAAATTACTATATTGATCGGAAAAATAAAAAAAATTCTAGTGCCGCTCCCGGTCCCGGACAAGCCGTTTCAACTATTGCAACGTATTTCTCTCTGTTCCTTCGTGAGAAGATAATACTTGTTACACAGCGGACGGCAGCTGTTCGCCTATTAGAGCATGAGTCGTAGGTTTACTTGGTCAATCGTGTTTTCTTATAAGAGTCAACAAATCTTCTAATTTAGGGCCCCACTCTACCCTTGGTCAATTGGTAGGCAAGTGGAGTACCTCTGAGTGATATGTACCAAATTAGAATTAACGCTAGCTAGCTGAAGTAAAAAGGTAGTACCTCTTTCGACAAATAAATCTACACAGTATATGGTCCGAGATATGATCTATTTAATGGTTATGGCCGCTGGTGGATTATAAAATATTCAAGTATTACAGCAGGCAGTTTAACCTGTATAGAATTACAGTTGAGATCTCTAGGGAAATCAAGAATCTAGATCCTTTTACAAGTTTAACCAATTCTGAAAGAGTGAAGCTCGTATACTTAAATTACTAATTAAATTTGAAAGAGTGAAGCTCACGTACTTGTTACTAATCAAAGTTGAAAGAGTGAAGCTCAAGTACTCATATTACTAATCAAATTTATAACGAATTAATATGTAAGGCTTATCTGACCATCCGGTAACGTAACCATCAAAACAGGGCTTCGGACAGCGGTGATAACCAACTGAGATTTATCCTAACATCTCCAGCAGGCAAAAAGGCAGGTAGTATTCAAAATTCTCAGAACCATGAATAGTTCATCCCCAACTAAGACTTCAGGTTATCCATAAAAAATTAAACCAGGACCAAAAAAATTATATAACCAGATTTATAACTGCAAACAGGATATCATCCTCTTGCTTAAAGATTACCCAGGAAACCAGGTAGTCCAAGACTCTTGATTCTTAAAACTCTTATACTATAACCTAAAACCCTGGAATAGAAATCCCATTATAGTTATGTAATATAACGAAAAGTTAAATTCAACTCACCTCTGCATAAAGAGGGTTTTAAAAATTTAAGAAACATACAAGACATGGAACGGCAATGCGGCAGCTAAAAAAATTAAAAGGTATACAGAACCACGTGGGGATATGAAATTTTTAATATAGACATACCTGTGGGGAATTTACTGACAAATCCGACTGGGATAATACTTCGTAGTTATAGTTGACTAACACTATGTATAAAAATCCAATAAAGTATACATGAAGTCCAACCCTTGCGGATGTAAAATAGCTCTAGCAAACAACCGACTACTTGCCCATCTCGATTATAAAAAGAAAAAGCCAGAGTTCCCTGTGAACTTCTCAAAAAAACATCCCCTCACAGAACATGATCACAGAATCCCTAATTCACGGAATAACAAAAGAATGTCACAGAACAACACTATGAAATATGTACGAAACTTCTGTATTATATGAAGTGCTATTATTTTTTAAAAAAAGGAAATCTGTAAGTTGTCCCATTTAAATGAATACCACTGCCTATTCGCCGCTAGATGTCCTGGTGTGTACTAAACTGCTAATAGACTAGAAAATAACTAGAAAATTTTTTATTTTTCGATCAATATAGTAATTTCTATGGCTAAGTCTGTAAACAATTAATTATGGGAAATTTTGAAAAAAAGTTATGCTGGGTGGTCAAGAGAAGTGCCCTTTGTCGTGCTGGGGGCGGGACTAGAAATTTTTTTATTGCACACCGATCGAGATATCAATTTCTATGGCTAAGTCTGTAGACAATTAATTATGGCAAATTTTGAAAAAAAAATTATGCTGGGTGGTCAAGGGAAGTGGCCTTTGTCGTCCTATATAGTCAGAACGACTTATTCGGGATCGGGGGCGGAACTAGAATTTTTTTTATTGTACCGATCGAGATATAAATTTCTATGGCTAAGTCTGTCAACAATTAATTATGGAAAATTTTAAAAAAATATATGCTGGGTGGTCACGGGAAGTGCCCTTTATCGTCCTATATAGTCAGAACGACTTGTCCGGGACCGGGGGGGGGGACTAGAAAATTTTTTATTGTACCGATTTATTGTACCGTATTGTTTTTATTTTATTTTCGATCAATATAGTAATTTCTATGGCTAAGTCTGTAAACAATTAATTATGGGGAATTTTGAAAAAAAATTATGCTGGGTGGTCAAGGGAACTGCCCTTTGTCGTCCTACATTGTCAGAACGACTTATTCGGGACCGGGGGCGGAACTAGATTTTTTTTATTGTATCGATCGAGATATCAATTTCTATGGCTAAGTCTGTCAACAATTAATTATGGAAAATTTTGAAAAAAAATTATGCTGGGTGGTCAAGGGAAGTGCCCTTTATCGTCCGATATTGTCAGGACGACTTGTCCGGGACCGGGGGCGGGACTAGACATTTTTTTATTGTACCGATCGAGATATCAATTTCTATGGCTAAGTCTGTAAACAATTAATTATGGGACATTTTGAAAAAAAAATTATGCTGGGTGGTCAAGGGAAGTGCCCTTTGACGTCCTATATAGTCAGAATGACTTGTCCGGGACCGGGGGCGGCACTAGAATTTTTTTTATTTTACCGATCAATTTAATAATTTCTATGGCTAAGTCTGTGAACAATTATTTATGGGAAATTTTGAAAAAAAAAATTTGCTGGGTGGTCAAGGGAAGTACCCTTTATCGTCCTATATAGTCAGAACGACTTGTCCGGGACTGGGAGCGGCACTACAATTTTTTTTATTGTACAGATCGATATATCAATTTCTATGGCTAAGTCTGTAAACAATTAATTATGGGAAATTTTGAAAAAAATTATGCTGGGTGGTCAAGGGAAGTGCCCTTTGACGTCCTATATAGTCAGAATGACTTGTCCAGGACCGGGGGCGGCACTAGAATTTTTTTTATTTTACCGATCAATTTAATAATTTCCATGGCTAAGTCTGTGAACAATTATTTATGGAAAATTTTGAAAAAAAAATTTGCTGGGTGGTCAAGGGAAGTGCCCTTTATCGTCCTATATAGTCAGAACGACTTGTCCGGGACTGGGAGCGGCACTACAATTTTTTTTATTGTACAGATCGATATATCAATTTCTATGGCTAAGTCTGTAAACAATTAATTATGGGAAATTTTGAAAAAAATTATGCTGGGTGGTCAAGGGAAGTGCCCTTTGACGTCCTATATAGTCAGAATGACTTGTCCAGGACCGGGGGCGGCACTAGAATTTTTTTTATTTTACCGATCAATTTAATAATTTCCATGGCTAAGTCTGTGAACAATTATTTATGGAAAATTTTGAAAAAAAAATTTGCTGGGTGGTCAAGGGAAGTGCCCTTTATCGTCCTATATAGTCAGAACGACTTGTCCGGGACTGGGAGCGGCACTACAATTTTTTTTATTGTACAGATCGATATATCAATTTCTATGGCTAAGTCTGTAAACAATTAATTATGGGAAATTTTGAAAAAAAATATGCTGGGTGGTCGAGGGAAGTACCCTTTGTCGTCCTATATAGTCAGAATGACTTGTCCGGGACCGGGAACGGCACTAGAATTATTTTTATTTCACCGCTACAGATAGTAATTTCTATGGCTAACTTTTATGGGTAACTACCCCCAAGTTTTTTTGAGTGCTGAACTACTTTTTTTTATTAGGTACCTTTCATATGCAAGAAATATTAATCAGTTCTCCCTAGATAATAAAAATGAAGTGCGTAAATCAATTAAATAATTAGGTACAATCATAACATAACATTTTCAAATCCAGTGAAGCGAAAAATGAAGAATATGGCCTTAACAACGTTAAAAAAACGTATCCCCGCCTTTTCTCTTGCTTATACTCGTAATATTTGTAGCCACAGTGCAGTACCTACTTTGAAATTTGAGCTACCTACTATCTTTTAATAACAAGGTAAAAAAAGACTTGGATTCCATTTCTTTTTTCGGTTATGAAACGCACTACCTTTTTTAATAAAAAGGTAAAAACAGTTTCAAATATATAAAGAGGTGCAAAATGAAAAACATTACTTCATTTTTTCGCATTCTTTCGTTGTGGAATTTGTTACTCAGTCTACTATGATAGTAGACTAGTACCAAAACTATGGCTTAAGAATTTCAAGAACTTTCCTACTTTACATCGTTGTACTCTTATTTACATATAATAATACAATAATTGATTGGCTTACATTTTCTAGAAGTGCATAGTACTATACAGATGGTAACAAATTCCATACAAACGGCAGAAGCCTTTTAAGCCATTTTTTTCATTTTGCACATCTGTAAATATTTAAAAATGTTTGATCATGATTTGACCTTGTTAATAAAAAGTAGTAGATCAAATTTTAGAATAGTGCACAGTAGCAACTAAGGTCATAAGCGAAAAGAATTGAAAAACTGCCTTGCTAGTTAGTCTTTTTAAGCCCTGTTTTCTATTTTGCAATTCTGAAGATATTTGAAAATGTTAGGTCATGATTAACCTTATTTTTTACTTTATTATTAATCCATCCATATATATTAAAACGCGTCGATTCTGTCTCGCTCTAAATCCCGTAGCCGAATCGACAAAGTTTCTAAGCTCTCCAAGGGGGGATCGCGGAGGGTTCCCCGCGGGCGACCGAAGGTCGCCTCGAGCCTTTCTCCTATGCGTAGACGCATTTTCGTCCCATCGTAAAACCAAATTTGCAGCTTCGAAAGACCTGCGCTAACTGCGTGGTGCTCAAAAAACCTTTTTTTTTCGGTGTTTTTTCAGTTTTGGGCTTATAACTTCTAAATGGTGCATTGTTCTGTACAATTTTAAAGTAGACAAAATTTACTACAATTTGAGTGCAACCGCAGCTCCATAGGTCTAACAGGTCCCGAGATACAGCACTTAAAAAATTGGCCATTTTTCCCAAAAAGTTCGAAATTGTTGTTTTAGCCGTCTTCTGAGCCGAATATCGGCAAAAATACTCAGCCTACGAGGAAAGTAATGGGAAATGAAGTTGTAGAGCAGTTATTTAGCTTTAATTTAAGCATAGGCGGAGCACTGTAGGGCCAATAGTTCCCTTGTTATCAGGAAATAACAAAAAATGAAGGAAAATGGGATTTTTCAAGAAATGGAGTCTGACGAATTGCAGAACTTTTGTACAGGGTAAGAAAGACAACTCAGTGGAAAATGGTTTTATATCATGCAAAATGAAATTGAGTTCAATTAATAATAACGTATAAATTTATCAAAATTGTAAAAAACATATTTTGGTAGTTTGGGAGACCTTAGACCTGAAATGTTGAACGTGAAGTGATGGTGGGACCTCAGCTGACTCCTGCGACAGAAATACAGAACACAATGTAAATTAGTATTTATTGCGCAATCAATTTTATAATAAATTTATTTATTTATTTATTTATTTATTTATTTATTTATTACATAAAATATCCAACGAGCTGAAGCCCAATTACAGGATAAGTAGCAGAGCATAATTTAGAATTTACATGTATAAAGAAAAACAAAAATACTTATTAAAAAACAGTTAAATATCACATACAAGCATAAAATGAACAATAAAATGAACAGTAAAATTGATCCTGTACAAAATTCGATAAATTATTTAAAACAAATACCTAAAATATGAACATTACAAAAAGAGCCAAACATGCCTCAGTCCACTAAAAACACTTTTTTTAAATTCTGCAGATTGCAACATAAGATGTCTAAAGAACCTTCAATTTCAGCGTAGTTGTTTAACATTTGATATAATGGCGACTTTATCAGTAAATTAGTGCGCGCAAATGGCAAGACAAATAAGTTGCTATGTCGGCTATTCATTCTAGGTACCCGATATGTAATATTTGCCGTAAGTGACTCACACCTTGCAATATAGTGAACAAGTTTAAAAAGAAAAACAACCGATAACATTTTACGTCTACACAAAAGACTATGTAATGAGAATATTTCATAAAACAACTCTTGTGGTGTCCCTCTGACAGGATAGACCCCATCCAACAAGAACAGTGCCGTCTTAAAGAATCTTCTCTGAACACGTTCAAGCAAAACAATATGCGTGTTATATATAGAACTCCATATAATCGACCCGTACTCCAGCCTCGATCTAACAAACGTTGTAAACAATAAACGTAGTGTGGAAATATTTTTAAAATCTTTCGAGTTACGCAAAATGAACCCAAGACTTTTATATGCATCAGTCACGCAGGCTTGGATATGGTTTGTGAAGCTGAGCTCTGGGTCAAAAATAATACCTAGATCTTTCATAATCTCCGGTCTTTCTAGCAAATCACCATCAATTGTATAATCAGAAATTATTGGTACTTTTTTACGATTAAATGACATGACCTTACATTTCTTAGCATTGAGTGGCAATTTATTATTACAACACCAGTTATTAAGTAGCACGAGGTTGCTTTGAAGATTGTCACAATCAGACTTCGAGGAAATTTCACAGTATAACTTGAGATCATCTGCGTATAGCAAATATTGAACATCGAGAGCAGTGGCGATATCATTAATAAATATTATAAATAGAAGAGGTCCCAGTATCGAACCCTGCGGAACACCTGAAGATTGATGAAAAGTGCCAGACTTGAAACCGCGATACTGTACAAATTGTGAACGATCAGTAAGATATGATTTGAACATCTTAAGTAAGGCAGGACATAGTCCAACATCATTAAGCTTGCTGACTAGAAGAGAATGGTCAAGTCTATCAAAGGCCTTGGAGAAGTCAGTGTAGATAACATCTACCTGACCTCCCTCATCTACGACCTTTGAAATAAATTCAGTCTTACACACGAGATTCGATACTGTGGATCTACCCTGAATGAATCCATGTTGTTGTGGTACAATAATATCAGATACATGATTTGATATAATATTATGCATAACAGATTCGAACACTTTACTAAAGTTATTTAAAATGGCAATCGGGCGATAATTAGCAAAGTTATTTTTTGCATCTTTTTTGTGAATAGGTGTAATTCTAGATATTTTCCAGATATTAGGAAAATTTTGTGTAGATAGTATTAAATTAAACAAGATAACTAGTGGTTTTACGAAAACAATAGAGCAATCCCTTAACAAAAAAGCAGGTATACCATCCGGACCCATACACATATTATTTTTACACCTTTTAAGTGCAGGTAAGACATCCCTATCAGAAACCGTCATCAAATGCAAGACAGTTGTATAATTCACATTAAACTCATTAACGTCAATATCAGTACTAGCGGGAGTTAAATATGCCTCGGAGAAGTGGCTGGCAAATGTATTCACTATTGTTTGAGGATCATCTATCTCTTATACATCATGGAAGATGGAATAGATGTCGTGCTTTTTTTAGAGTTTATAAATGACCAAAAAGTATTAGGATTAGTTCTAACGGATTTTTCTGCGTCAGACACAAATTTTTTGTATGCTTCCTTTATTTGATACTTAAGAGAAGACCTAAGTTTTTGAAAGTTATCAAAGTCCTGAGGCAGCTTGGAAGATTTATATTTCTTATAGACTTTATTTTTTATTTTCCATTGAGAAATAATTTCCCTATTAAACCACGGTGGAAACTGTCTGCTAAAATTTGTAATCTTCATGGTGGGTAAATGCTGTATCAAGATAGACTTCAAGATACCATAAAATAAGTCGACCGCAGTTTCCACGTCTGAAACAGATGATAAACAAGACCAATCAGCTAATGATAAATCAAGATATAAAGCCTCAAAATCAGCCTTTCTAAAATTGAGTTCTGAGGATGTGCCACAGGTCTGGCTTAGGGGAAATGCATTATTGTAATCGGTAGCAGAGATGAATGGTAGAAGATGATAAATTACAACGAAGGATATGTAATATTAGGCTTACCTTTTCCCACTTAAGCTTCGGTTTCCTAGAAAGCGGCGCCGTCTTTTAACGGCCGTCAAAATACGGTGGGTAACGTCATAAAAAACAGTGCCGTGTATAATAAGGGAAGTGTTTCCCAAGAGAGCGGTAGCGCACACCGTAACGTAAGAGAGCGGTGCCGTCTCATTTGAAGCGGTTTGTCATACGGTACGAATCAGTTCATCAATGTTTTTTGCGGTGTCTTTTGTATAGCGGTGAAGTAGTTTTATAATTTTAAAACTATTTTCCTTCTAACTATTATCTAATTATTATAAACTATTATCATAAAACCGTTTTTTGTGACGTCACCCACCGTATTTTGACGGCCGTTAAAAGACGGCACCGCTTCCTAGGAAACCGAAGCTTTAGCTAGACAGTCGTGTTCTTTTGGAAGGCCCAGGTTCGACAGACCCCTCTTCTTGAGACTCCGAAGACTCCTCTGTTGTCTGATTAGATCTGCTACTAGATTAGATACTAGTGGTAAAGGGTCGTTGACGTCATTTTCATCATCCGACTCGGCCATGGCTAAGGGAGGAGTATTCAGGCAGGTCTTCCCCTGACAAATTTCAAACGCCAAAGTCCACCTCGCTCGTCTGCCCCAACCGAAGAGGCTGCTGCCCAACATTCCTATAGAACCTACCACCAGGTGCAGACGTGGTTGGGATTAGAGAAAGAGCTCATCAACCGGGGGTGGACAAGATGCCAGCAGAGGTTAACACCGGTGACCTCAACCAAGGAATAAGCGCCGCTAACCCTGCTGCAATTCCTGTCCTGCAGGTGCCAGAAAGGGTGCGGAGGAGGGAGCGGCTCCTGCCAGAGAGCAGGATTGAAATGCTCTGCTCTCTGCAAAATTTGTCAGGGG
This sequence comes from Pogonocherus hispidulus, assembly GCA_963924545.1. NCBI lineage: Eukaryota > Metazoa > Arthropoda > Insecta > Coleoptera > Cerambycidae > Pogonocherus > Pogonocherus hispidulus. The sequence continues at coordinate 38,631,806 of OZ004695.1, forward strand.
AAGACCTGCCTGAATATCCCTTAGCCATGGCCGAGTCGGATGAAGGTGACGTCGACGACCCTTTACCACTAGTATCTAGTAGTAGATCTAATCGGACAGCAGAGGAGTCTACGGAGCCTTAAGAAGAGCCGTCTGACGAACCTGGGCCTTCCAAAAGAACACGACTGTCTCGCTAAGTGCGTAAAGGTAAGCCTAATATTACATATCCTTCGTTGTAATTTATTATAAAATTGATTACGCAATAAATACTAATTTACATTGTGCTCTGTATTTCTGTCGCAGGAGTCAGTTGAGGTCCTGCCATCACTTCACGTTTAACATTTCACGTCCAAGGTCTCCCAAACTACCAAAATATTTTTTATACAATTTTGATATAATTTTGATGAATTTATACGTTCAAACCATTTTCCACTGAGTTATGTCTTTCTTATCTTTTACAAAAGTCCTGCAATTCGTCAGGCTCCATTTCTTGAAAAATCCTATTTTCCTTAATTTTTTGTTATTTCCTGATAACAAGGAAACTATTGGCCCTACAGTGTTCAGCTTACACTTAAATTAAAGCTAAATAACTGCTCTACAACTTCATTTCCCATGACTTTCCACGTAGGCTGAGTATTTTAGCTGATATTCGGCTTGGAAGACAGCTAAAACAACAATTTCGAACTTTTTGGGAAAAATGGCCAATTTTTGAAGTGTTGTATCAAACCTGATACAGCACTGTTAGACCTATGAAGCTGCGGTTTCACTCAAATTGTAGTAAGTTTTATCTACTTTAAAATTGTATAGGGCGACTTTTTCCGTAGGATACACCACGTCATTTAGAAGTTATAAGCCAAAAACTGAAAAAAATCCGAAAAAAAAAAGATTTTTAGAGCACCACGCAGTTAGCACAGGTCTTTCGAAGCTGCAAACTTGGTTTTACACTATTGGTACCTATCCTAACAACATTCCAAAAAATCAGAACTCTGCAATTTTTTGCGACCTACGATGTCTTAAATGACTGGCCTATCCGCCTTTTCCTAATTTGAACGCCTTTTCAAAAAACGTTTGCAAAATTTTCGTCGATCGCCGTTCGGCGAGAGAGATGCGGCTAGCACCGGCGTTTGTCCTCGCCCCTAATGGTCCCGTTACGCCTGCCGAAATCCCGACTTTTTGGGGGACCCCCTTGACCCTTTTTCGAATTTTTACGGCTTCGAGAACCGCTTCACGCGAAAGTTCCGTCCATTCTCTAATCTTTTGAGATTTTTTTTTCGAGACCGTACGTCGAGTCCTACATCTATTTCGTCTTCGAAAATCTTGAGTCGCATCCGTCTCAACTTTTTTTCTCATTTTATCTGACGACGTAAGATTGCACTAACGAGATAAGCACCTCCCACGAAAACTGTCAAATTAATAATTAATTTGCCAGTTTTCGTGGGAGGTGCTTATCTCGTTAGTGCAATCTTACATCGGCAGATTTACATCGGCAATCTTACCTCGGCAAGCTTACATCAGCAATATTTCTCAATATATCTGAAGTTTAATTATTAAACTTCAGATATATTGAGAAATATTGCTAACGGAATTGATAGTACTAACTGTCAAACACTTCCGATTATCAAAATATTGAAGCGAAATGCTTTTCCAATTATAATATCGGTAAAAATAAATTTTTCAGGTTAACACATACAGTTTACTTACTTAATTTTCTCAGGATCGACTTCTCACGCGTAAATAGAGTAAATATCTACAATATTAATTTGCTGCAACAATTATGACAGCAATATACTTTTGGTCCCACTGATAAAATTGATAAAAATGTTTACTGAAAAATAAATTCTACTTTCAGCACTTAAAAAATTATGATGTTTTACCATCAAAAATAGAGTACCCTTACAATTCATCAAAATATTAAGAAAAATCGTTTAGTATAATTACATCATCATTCCAGATACAAAATGTCATTAATGTATTTTCTTGAAAAGAATATTGGTTGGTTTTGTCACCTGAAGGGTGACCCCAGGTCGCAGGCCCCCGGTAGGGGTAGAAATGAGATCGAAAATCGTGATAGCAATTTTCTCCTATTTCTAGTAAGTACTTAATAATATATACCGATAGTGCACAGTAGCAACAAATCACATAGAGAGCAGAAAACATTTTTTAATGCGTATTTGGCATTTTGCTCATCTGTGGATATTGAAAATAATAGGTTATGATTTAACTATGTTATTGATTAAATAATTTTGGAGAACTGCATAGCAGTAATAAATTGAAGGAGGAGAAAACAAATTAAGGGAATGGGATGACAAAAGAAAATGAGGCTGAAAAATATTTACTGTGTCAAAAAATATTTTTCAGCTTCGTTTTCAATATATTTAACATCAGATAAGTACTTAACAGATCTACAGATATTTGGAAACATTAAGTTACGTTGCACATACCTAACTATTAAATAGTTAGTGAAATACTTGGAGTAGCATAGTGCGGTAATAAATCCCACAATAGAAGAAATAAATCATCAAATGCCTGCTCCAGTCGCCGGCTCGTCTCTCCGTGTTTGTCCTAAACGTGCCAATAGCAGCAAAGGAAAGGAGTTTTCCGTTTAAGCTAAGCGATGTTTGGCACTTTGCAAATTTGTAGAGATTTGAAAATATTTGGGTTTCACTATATTATCACATTCGAGTTTTTATTAAATAATGGTAACTCTATTATCGATTACTATATGTTTAGTTATAAAAAATTCATGACAGGATCATTGTCTGGTATTTGGTCTTGATGAAGGATGTGGCGACATCCATGGAGATGTTGATGTAATGCAACGCCAGTCGGGGCATATTGCCCGTGGAGTAGTTGTTTTCGGCATCTCCTTCCAATAATTAAGTAGGATTGTCTTCGTCAAAGACAATAGAGGTCGCTGTAATGGCATCTGCTTTCTGCAGATCGTTATCTGCCTGTCAATTAGACAATAATTGTCAGACAGGTAGTAGCAAAGACCCAAAGAGGGCACTGCAGTGTATTTCACTGTATCTCGCCACTACAAACATTCATGACAGGAGTCACAACCTTTTTTTCTGCCTTCTTGAGCTATAGTTTTACCTACGTCAATATTCTTGAGTTTAAACATGACCTTGTATGGTTCATGATCGAGCAGGATTATCGTTCTTACCCTCTCTATTTCTGTACGCTAGGATTGTCTCGTAGAGATGGGCCCTGTCCCTGACCAACCCCAACAACAAATGTGATAGGTGTGGGCGATTCGAGGTTTCCTCCAGTCCTGGCTCTATCCTGACGATTGGGTAGGGTTTCTGGCGCTCTCGTGTCTTGCTTTCTTTCTTCACCGGCATGTCTATGCCCCGGGAAAAGTCGATCTCGGGCGGGGCGACAACTGTTGCTCCGTTCTAGATGGTGGTTTTGGGTAAGGTCAGGACTGACACTGTATCGGGGATGAACCCCTAAAGAGCCAATTAACCAATTAGGTTGGTGGGGGTCTAGAAAATTGGACGCGAAGTGGCTCAGAGGGGCTCGGGTGGTCTGTTCTATCTGGGTCTAAGAGCTGATGCCTCGGTCGGCGATGTCTCGCCAACTCGTCCCGTTCGTAGTTCACCGCCGCTCTGATAAGAGAGTTATCGTGTGTTGCCGTGGGCTGCACCTACAAAGAGATTTTCAGCGGGCCTCTTGATGACATTTTTGACTGGGGTGAACTCAAAATCCCGGTAGAAATCGGCGTTGCGGACGAACCAGGGAATACCGGTTGCCACATTCAACGCAATATTTTCTACTGCCTAGAGTCGCGTCATATTTATTATGCCCCGTACACTGTATAAAATAATATTCAGTATAAGGAAACTCTCAGCATTTATGCATGAAATGTGCCAGCGAGAAATCCCCATTTCTTGTTTTATTGATATTCCGTCGAAGAAATGGCGGTCACGCGTACCTAAGTCGTAACATAACCAATGTTTAAGTTGACTTACATAGAAACATACTATAAACATAACCGGTTTAATACAAAGGTAAATTTTATGAATCAACTGATATAACTTAAAAACATGAAAGATGACCAGTGTATTCATTACTACAGAATGTTATCAAAAACAAGCTTGTGTCACAAAATATGTATTTTTGCTAAAAGACAGAAACATTAACGCAAAATATTGATATATATGAAACTTCTAAAATAGCCGGGTGCGTTTTGATTCGCAGCCTTTTCTTCCTCACATATCAAAAAATAAACGCCTTGACAAACACATGAAATTCTCCAGAGTACCTTAGGTATAACGTGAATAGTTTTAGTTCCAATTGTTTCGCTGTTAAATTATTTTGAAAAATAGTTGCTCGTTGCCCGAAAAACATAATTGAAATTGTAATTATTATGATTGGATGCCAAGATAAAATCCGTAGTCTACCGTATAGTCCAACCGACCAAGTCCGTATGTGATTTATTTCACCATAAGTATACAGACCAGAGATTTAGTCGAGCTACAATAAGTAAAATATCCACAAAATTTGGAGAAACTGGAAGTATGAAAAGTTTACCTGGGTCGTGAAGCCGAAGAACGGTAAACGAAAATGACCATCAAAATATGATGTTTGGTTACTGAAAATCCTCATCCATAAAATCTATCTCAGCCAACCTCAACTCGTCGAAGTCCTCAGTTCACAGAACTTCCAAGTCTCAAAAGTGGGATCCTTACAAAATTAACATCTTACAAGAACTATGGGCAGATGTCACAAAGAGGAGATTACGTACATTTTTTCCAGGAAATTAGAAATTTATTGGAAAGACAACCCAAGTTTAAAAATCACATAATTTTCACTGACGAAGCATCTTGTCGCCGTGAACAGACAAAATACGTACTAGTAGTTGTGCAGCCCAGATAATTCTCACTGGATTAAAACAAAAACATACACAACGGCCGCAAGAAGAGAATGTTTGGGTTGGACCTTATTTCTTTGAGGGCAATTTGACAGGCGACATTTATTTAGATTTTTTGCGTTTTGAGCTGATTCCAGCCCTGGAATTAATTGTTCATAATCCTAATTTTTTTTTATATATATACAGGGTGGGAAACATTTTAATGTGTAGCATTGGTATCTCGGAAACGGTAGAAGATACAACGTGGCACAAATTAGGAAAAAGTTGCTCAATTTTATGCTGATTCAAAATATGTGAACAAGTTTAATATATTCCGCGCCGTTCAGGAGTTATGCCGGAAAAATCAAACTTTGCCAATTTCTTTTAAGTCAAATAACTTCTCTTGAAATAAATGTAGACTTTTGAAATTTGGTACGTTTACATAGTTTGATGAGAGCTTTCGATTACCATACTAAAACATGTTCTAGGCCTACTAGTTTTTCCGCAATATTCAACTTTTGAATTTCTTATGGGCGCCATATTGAATTTTTACTTCACTAAATACAGAAAAAAATTACAAGCACGGTGATATATCACACTTGATACTTTCTTCAATAAATATGGATAATACACGCAAATAACGATCAATAGTATTTATTCACAAATAATAGACAATCATTCATTTATAGTTAATTGTTACAAAGTGTGTTTTTAGCTTTTTAGAGGAACTAATTATTATAATATGAAAAACAACTTATTTATACTGCTCGAATTGGCTGCCGTTACTCTGAATACAGGGCCTTATCGTATTATTGATAAATTAACTTCTCGAATTTATTTACACTTCTTACAAAATGATTTTGAGGAATTGCTGGATGACCTTCCTTTGCAAAATATACAAACTTTACAGTTGTTTCAACAAAATGGATGCCCTTCAGACAATGCTAGGATTGTAACCTAGTACCTAGATCAACGTTTTCCGAATTCGTGGATGGGTACAAATGGTCCCATTCTATGGCCACCGCGATCACTATGTCTCACCCCTTAGATTATTATTTCTGTTAAAAATTATATCTACAATAATCCAATGCCATCGACAGAGGATGAAATGTTGGAAAGAATTAATGAATACATAAATTCAATAGATGGTGGAACAGTAAGACGAGCAGTGGATGACATGTCTGTAAGGACTCAACTTTGTATTCAGAGTAACGGCAGCCAATTCGAGCAGTATAAATAAGTTGTTTTTCTGATTATAATAATTAGTTCCTCTGAAAAGCTAAAAACACACTTTGTAACAATTAACTATAAATTAATGATTGTCTATTATTTGTGAATAAATACTATTGATCGTTATTCGCGTGTGTTATCCATATTTATTGAAGAAAGTATCAAATGTGATATATCACCGTGCTTGTAATTTATTTCTGTATTTAGTGAAGTAAAAATCCAATATGGCGCCCATAAGAAATACAAAAGTTGAATATTGTTGCCGAAAGACTAGTAGGCCTAGAACATGTTTTAGTATGGCAATCGAAAGCTATCATCAAACTATGTAAACGTACCAAATTTCAAAAGTCTATATTTATTTCAAGAGAAGTTATTTGACTTAAAAGAAATTGGCAAATTTTGATTTTTCCGGCATAACTCCCGAACGGCGCGGAATATATTAAACTTGTTCACATATTTTGAATCAGCATAAAATTGAGCAACTTTTCCCTAATTTGAGCCACGTTGTATCTTTTACCGTTTCCGAGATACCAATGCTGCACATTAAAATTTTTCCCACCCTGTATAGAAAACACCCCTTGAAGGGTATTTTGCTGCTATTACAATCTGATCAAAGGGAGATCAATGAGTAATTTGGTTCTATCCTAATTTAACTAAAGTTGAAAATCTTAGAGCTAAGGTCTTACTCACTAGCGTACCTTAGAGTCTGGTAACTTAATAATCCTAGTGAACACAACTCGTTCGCCTCGATATAATAAATTACCTTAATGAAGTTTTCCCAAATCAGTGGAGAGGCAGAAGAGGACCGCTTAAATGGCGCACGACGCTCCCCTGACTTAACTCCGCTAGATTTTTTGTGGGGTTATCTAAAAACTAAAGTGTATGTAGGCAGAGCAGACATTATCGAAAGACTGAACGATCGTATCAGGGAGGAGGGTCGAAACATAACACCGGATATTATTCAAAATGTAATTGATGAATTTGAACGCCAAATTGGGCATTGTAAATGGTTAATGAGGACCACTTTGAACATTTGCTGTGACAAAATTAAAGTAGTACCAGTACAAAAACTAATGTTTTCATAAAATTCCTTCTTACACAATTGTTTAGGTAAATTTTTTAACGGTTATGACAAAAACAAAATATATATAACCACGTATAGGTGGATTTGTCTTTAGAGGGGCTACCTATTTATACTATGAAATATAGAGCGTCTTATTTAATAAAAATGTCGGTAATATTATAGCTGTGTCAAACATGGTTCAAAAAATAGCAAAAAAGTGGTAATTTATATACATATACTAATTGACCTGTTTCAACGTTTTTTTAATCTCAACTATAAAAAAATAATTTTGTTTCATCGTTTTGGGACACGCTGTATATGCCTGTTGAAGTTTTATCAGCAGAAATAAAAGCTTCAATTAAGTTTAAAAGAATTAGTATATCTTTATTAAAAGTAAAAATGAAAACATAGATTTAAAACGGTAAGCAAGAGACTGCTCTGTTGCGATTCTAAAACGAGACTAAAACTGCACTAAAAAACTACCTTCTAGAATGTAGAGTAACTTATTTTATGCTAACTATAAATCAATCTACACAAATAGGAAAAAGCCACACTTTAACAATTTAGAAGGCCCAAAGTACCCTAATACAAAACAGATGTGTGAAAGGGCCAGAGAGATTTTACAAGTACCTATTCAAAATATAACTTATAGCGAAAGGCTAATCTTAACAATGTCTAACAATTAACTGAATATTATCTATAATATTTTATAGATCTAGTCATTTACTCACTTCGGGAGGGTATAATGGTAATGAAAAATTTATTGTTCAGGAATCTAATATTTTATTAAACTTATTAGCACTAGGGCTTGTTTAATTTAAATTTTGCATGTCATTGCATTAAAAGAAAGATAAACATTTAAGCAATCAAACAAACCAAACACACACGGACATATACCTAAATTAATATTAATTTATATGTACAACATGTGTCTGTTTGGTTTGCTTCATTGCTTAAATGTTTATTTTTCTTTTAATGTAATGACAGAAAATTTCAATTTAACAAGCCCAGATGACGTTAAATAAATTTTATAAACTATTCCTGACCATTACACCTACCACCCGCTTCAAGTGACTATACAGATATATAAAAATTGAATCAAATAACAAAGCAATAATATATTATTAGTTGTGTTAAATAGTTTTCCTGGAATTTCAATAGCCAGGTTTTATTATACCTAATATATAAAGCTACATTTAATTGGCCTTATGTATTATCTACTTCCGCTTTTTCGACTCAAAATCTAAAAAATAATATTACAGTAGGTATGCTGCCAAAGTATAATGTTACAATAATTTCATATAGGTAGGATCAGCTGTTGCATTATGTTGAGGAAAGCATGTCATCGCTGTGTCCATTATCCAAGTTTAAAGTGGGAACACCCTGGGTTGTAATCTATGTCTTAAATCATTGAAAAATATTTTATCCTCAAAACACATACTGCAAACTCTACGTGTCTTGTATAGTGGTAGTATACCGTGTTCAAGTAATTTTAAACAGTCACAAGCAATAGCCCAACTCCTAGACCTTTACATTCAGTTACAAGCTCTACAAGCTAAAATTAGCTTTGTAGATTATAAAGTACGTAAACATTAATATTTGGTATTATTTTTGTATGAGCAATAATTAACATTTCAAGAATTTTTAGTTAATTTTGAAAAGGTTTGAAATATATAATTGAAGATGGGATAATTTGATGAAGAAATGATGATGAAAGTGATATATTAGTAAACTAATATATCGCAAACTAGTGACACAACATCTTTCGAATAATTTTTTTTTGAAGTTACACAAATTTATTTCGTTAAAAACTTCGATCTGCATATTATTTATATATAAAACATATAAACTTACCTCTAAATGAAATCTAAAAAAGAACATCCTGTCAGAGCATTGCGTACACCTTATTACTACATATTTGTACCATGATGTTCCAAAATATTTCGTTAAAATATAGAACCATTATAACACCTGCACTAATATTACACTTAACAAAACATACTGTTCCTTTATAGTTCTCTAATCTAAAAAATAATACCAATCCTTTTGTCAGACACCTATAAAATACAGAACACATAGAACATGTATTGTACAATCACTCTAGGTTGGAGTCGGTAGGTAGTCACTCAGTGGTGGCTTCTCCTTAAGGCCGCATGGCCGCGCGCCCCTCCTCCAAAAATACCAAAGGAATCCTTATTATTATCATTATTATAAATTAAATGCAAATGTTAAAAGTTAAAATATGTTTTTTGTGGTACAAAACTATTATAAGGAAGGCCTCGAGCGCTTGAGCTATTTGTACTCCATAACGCCACAGTCCGCATCACTGGATGACAGCAGGCTGCCACTAGTGCCACTGCACAGTGAGCAGGATCACAGATTCGTCGCATTTTGAGTCGCGGCCCAGGTAACTATGGCAACCGACCTGATCTCCTTTTCGACTACACTCGTTAGATACTTTCCATATGTTTATATTATGCAGATTTGGCCGCAATTATTTCGCGGCCCTAAGCGAACGTTATTAAACATTATAACGTATTTTTAACACATTACATATTTTTAACATTATTAAAGTACTTATTTAATTTTTGTGAAAAGACAATTTTATATTTTACTAAACATGAATACTGTTAGTAGTATAATTATGTATATATATTTAATCTTTGATTAAAGCTAATTTTGCAAATTTTCCACTGGAGATAAAATACAAATAAAAGAGTTGGGCGTTACCTCCCCAATAAATACCTAATTTTGATGAAAAAGTTATGGAAAAATTAATTTCTATGAAAGACCGTAGAGCTGATTTCAATTTTAGAAAGTAAGTGTACTCGTGTATAAATAACTGTATGAAGTTTGTTTACCTACGTAATAATTTAATGTGTCGTTTGATAACTATGAATTGAATAACTAAAATACTTTTGAGTTTGTGATTGTGCCATATCGTTTTTAATTAACGGATATCTAAAAACTAAAAATAGTTATGTTCCTGCTTTTTGAATTCTAGTTTACAGCTTTTTTAAGGTAACGTAGGTATATGTAATTTTTTTATTCTAAATATTAATTACCTATTTATTGTTTTCAATTATTTTTGTCGAGATTTCCGTCAATCGTATTAAAAAGGAGGATATTTGTCTAACGAAAGTTATTTTTTCAAGCAAATATTTTTGCACTGCGAATTTCTAATTTATAATTTTAAGGGGTTTGACCTTGAAATATGTTAAATTTTCGCCTGCGGCGCATTTTTTATTTCTACGCCCCCCCCCCATATCCAAATGTCACCAGCCACCACTAAGTCACATAATCACTAATTAAATATTAATAATCAAATAAATGTTCTATAGATCCATAAAATTAACACAACTCGTTAGTGAAACACTGCAACATAGAAAGACTACCTAAACTATAAGATATAATATATTTATTTACGTGGGACTACAAGAAAATACTAGGCTAGTACTGGTCAGATTTTAAAACATGGCGAGTTTTAAAAGTCTAGAAGACGGGGGAAATGAAAGTTTCTTTACTGAATGTTATATTATAGTGTAGCTCGACGTCGACACTGGGGCGCTGTAGGTTAAATGGAGCTTATTGGCTGCTATGATAACGGTTGAGTCCACTGGTGGAGCACAGCATAGGGTACAACTTGACCTACGTCATGGCATAGGGTACGACTGGGCCTTGCCTTCACGATAACCTCCGTGATATGCATTTTTCATGTCAGAAACTTGTCCCCTGTTACTATCATAGCGAACGGTGTCTCTCCGTACGATGGCTTCTCCATTGAAGTTGACTGTACCTACGGGAAAACAAGTTAGTTTTATCCGGATTTATTGCCATTAGTATCTATTGCGTCAATACTAAGGGGGGGGTTGTGGATAGGTGGATATTGAAAAAATTAGATTGTGATTAAACCGTTGTGATGATCTTTAAGAAGAAGAGTGACAGGGTACCTTTTTGCAAGGCTTCAAGTAGTCCCAACGGAGTGGACATGCCGACCATCAAATTGGTGCCAGGAATTCGTGTCGTAAAATATGAGTGGACAAACACTGCAGTGGAGCTTGCGATAGTAGGGGTCGCGTCTTAAAATTAGTTACTCTGGGATTACCAACGTTAAAATTTTCAAATAGTGCACGCACAGTGGTAACAAAACCCGAAATCATAAAGGCAGAAAAATACTTTTCTTTGTTTTTAAGCGGTGTTACTTGATAATAAAATGATGTACAGACTAACTTTATTAATACGGGAACCTAACAAATAACAGGGTATGACTCTATTCTAGGTAGAGTACCTATATAGAATAGTCAGGTTCCCAGGCATATAGAAACCAGAGGAGGTTAATTGCATTCTGGGCTCCTTGCACAGTGGTAGAAATTGTGAACTATTGGATTTGACTTATATTCAGTTTTTTAAATGAAGCAAATATGAACATTTTTGAATAGCTCACAGCGGCAACAATTTCAAAAGGGAAGGGGGCGGAAAAACTTCATACCTACGGTCGTTTTACGAAATTTTTAAACAAAACTTATTCCTAGATAATAATAATAGTAATATCTCTTACTCGCCATTCTAATCACAAGGATTATCCCGGAAGTCACACTTGCCAGGGAGAGGGGACGTTATGTTATTATTTCAGTAGGCCGCATTTACGTTTCAAGAACATTTAGGTACACCATTCACTGTTGGAATGAAGGAAATTATTTATAATATTACACAGTATGCAACTGTTTAGTTGTTTTACGTTGTTAATAATAAAAAAAAAATACACAGCGAGGACAAAAGTCGGATATTCCGCAAAGGAAAGAAATCAGAAAATATTTTTTTTTAACCAATACACTGTTCGAAAGTACTTAAAGCGCAACAAAATATGGCGCAAGGATTTTTGACCTAGTGGTTTTAGGTGACTAGCAATAAAAATGGAGTGCTAGCGTAAACTTCAAAAACGATACTTACAAAATTTATTTTTGTGACACAAAATAGCAACAAATTATTATGGTATCGTTTTTTTGGTGGGTGCTACGAGTATAGTCCGGGTGTACCGTAATATACATCATAAAATTTTAGTGTTAACTTTTGTCATTCACTATATCTAAAATCAACCATTTTCAAAACATTTAATTAAATTTGACATAAAACAGGTATCTATGATTCCAAAATGGGATAGCGTTTCTTACAAAATAAGATGTCATATTTGGTATCTACATAATAGCTAAATAGCGGTCTTATCATTGTTAAGGATAACCAGGCGAAGAAAAAAGAACTTTGTAAGAGGGGACAATAGTTAATGGAAAGATGTGAACAAGGTATAGAAGATTTAGAAACGGAACAAGACGATATGTTTCATAAAAATGGAAACAGCTTACCATATACACCTATCCAAGCGTTAGTGAAGTGGTACTTGTTTAGAACCAGTGTCATTCCTACAAATTTGAGCGGTATTATAAAAAGAAAAACCCAGCGAAAATTTTAGCAGAAAGTAATCTAATACCTCGGATCGCTCTAAATTCAAAGAGGAAGTGAGTATGAGGGAGTAGTGGGAGAGTTTTTCATTATGTGTATTATATTGTGATGTGGGTAGCTCTATTGATAAGTGATATTTAAAGGCTAGTATCTCTAGATTACAAAACATACTGAGGTATTACGTAGTATCAATGAACTAAATGAAATAAGAAGTATAAATTCAAATTTAGAAAATTTTAAGATAATATATTTTAATAGAATTAGAGGAGTATTTAGAATAATTGGAAATATTTTTAAGTGAATGCAACATCGTACTATATTATGTCCAGTTATATAAATTAAATAGTTATAATCATATGTACAGTGAGAGGCAATATAACCAAAATGATGGCGTTTTAATACGTACCTAAAAGATAATAATAAATTTTTAATATTGTATGGATATAATCGGAGTAATCAAAATTATTAGAGCTAAGATGAATATTATAGGAACACTATAGAATACATTGTACAAATCACCCACCATCTATAAAAGTTAGCGAATATTTGGAACGTCTAGAACTTTATTTTAAAAGCATCTATATTATCTAAAGAACTATATTTCAAAAGTACACAAATAAATTTAGTTGTGGATGATATCAACATATGTTGATATTTTAAAACTAAATAATATGAGTCATGAATCTTAAATATAGTATCTGAATGCAATTTATTTCCGAGCATAAATAGAGTAACTAGGGCGCATGAGGTCCAGGTACTTGCCTAGACCCAGTGGCGTAACTAGCATTAAGCGCGGTTAAGCACAGCTTAGGGGCCCGGGGGACTCAAGGGGCCCTTCGGGGCCTACGTTTAAAGATACTAAAAAAATTTTATATTTACTATGCCTAAAAATTTTTACACAAAATATCCAGAAATTGTTATTAAATAATTTTGTTTTCAATAATGCTGACTTTTTAAAATGCATTAAATAAATAAAAAAAAATTTTATGCTTTTTGTTTTGGACCCATGTGTGCGTTATGTTAGGGGCAAGTTACAATTTTTCTGGGTTTTTCTGGGCTTGTAAAACGCATGACCTTGATAATTTAAGAAAATTTTGCCTGCGGCAAATTTTTTTGCGCTCGTTTCGCTCGCGGGAAGGGGGCCCAAATACAATTTTGCTTAAGGGACTAAAATTTCTAGTTACGCCACTGCCTAGACCATATTTTTATAAAATATAATAACAATCTTAAGGACACATTATTACCAACCATAATAAAGGATACCTACAACAGACAGATAATTTCCCTATAATTTTGCAAACCGTAACACGAAAGATTAACGAGAACTAAACAGAGGAAGTTTTTTAAATTTATTGACTACAAAGAATTAAAAAAATAACTTTTAATTCCATCCGTCTCTGACGATGCTGAACCTACAACAAACAAATTCAGCTATATATTAACAGCAAAAATAAGTAAATGTTCTAAATTAATAAAAACAACGTTAAAAATATGGTCAAAAACAGTGGATAACCAACAAATAAATTATATTTAAATACGAAGTAATCACCCCATAATTTGAATTTAGACAGAGCATATAAATTATATAAAAACAACTTAATTAAGTTAATAACAAAATTAAAATAAATTATTATAAAAAAAATTGGAAGTAAAAAACATTATATTAAAGAACTCTAGAATACTATTAATGAAATAGCAACAACATGGTTAAAAAAATAGATGTATAAATAAAATTTGTGACAGTGTAAATGGAGTTGTTACTGAAAATATAGAAGATATTTGAGAAATATTTAATGACACCTTTTCCACCATGGAAAATAAAATGGCTAATTTGATAAAACAGGATATGTCTGCGAAAAAAGTACAAGTAATTCGTTCATGTACGACTTTCCTACTGATCATAATGAAGTGAGAAATGTCATTATAAATTTAAAAATCTAGAAAGTAGTTAGAGCTCAAGAAATAAAGGCAGAAATTGTTAAACAGCTAGTAAATTATATAGTTGGGGCATTAATATTTTTGATAAATAAATACTTAAAGGTTGGATTATTTGTGTCCATCTACAGTCAAAATATCAGTTGTGAAACATATTTTTAAGAAAAGTAATAGAATGAACCCTACTAATTATCGGCCAATTTCGATAATAACCAGTATTAGTAAGATATTGGAAAAAATATTGATAGTCCGATTAAACTTTGTAATATAAATATAGATAACATAATTTCTGAGTATTTCCATTTTTCCAATTATTATTCCATTATTCCAATTTTGCCATTCTAATAGAAAAATTGACATCAGATGCTATTGCCTGTCTGATGAAAGACAATTTATACGCCTCTTGATAAAGAAAAACCATCTCCTGGTATATTTATAGACTTGGGTAAAATGTTTGATACGGTAAGCCATCCGATGTTGATTAATTGCTTAGAAAATATAGGAATTAGAAACATAGCTTTGTAAAAAGCTATTCGTCCAACAGAAGGTAGTGTGTAAGTATTGGGAGTGCTAAGAGCACATATAGAACTGTAGAGTACGAAATTCCGCAAGGTACTATACAGGGGCTACTACTTTTTATATTGAACATAAATAATTTGTCCACCTTAGAATCAGAGGGGCATTAAAACAATTTTGCAGTTAATATTATAAACAAAAAAATGGCTTGACTTTAAATTATTGACTCTAAATGACAAAACATGTTTTATACTTTTCCTCATATTATCTACTATTAATTGCCAACATATAGTGTTACGGCTTATGCCGAACGAGCGTATGCGTCTATAGAAAATGGACTGTATGAAATGTAAAACAAAATAAAAATGAAAATAGTGTCGAAAAACTTACCAACTGAACACTGAAATATTTTCCAACTAGTTCATACGCCTAGCGCGCTAGGTGTCTCCTTCCACTATATCCCAGAGAAACTTTCCTGCGTAAGTAAATGCGCAGAAAACGCTATTCTGGAGTTTCAGGAAAAAAATAGTAAATTATATTTAAATTTAAGGTCCGCGTCACCATTCCCCCGGCCTTGAAAAATTACTTTCAAAACCATTTAAAACGACGTTAGAAAGACAAATTTATTAAACAAACTATCAAAAAAACTCTTAAACCTAGAAACTAAATTTTGATAAATTTATTGGTTAGGCAGAGGACATAGTTTTACTATGGGCCTATTACGGTACTATATAAGTACTATTTTTTCCTCGAACAAACGCAACTCTAATAACCTCATCCTGCCCTGGAAAAACCTCTTCAATGATGCCTAAGGCCACCGAAGAGGAGGGGCATTATCCTGTCGAATTAAAACTAGAGTACCTTTAGTAACGGTACAAGAGGTAGTGTTCCATTTTTGACGAGTTTGTAAATTACTTAAATACTCCACATGCCACCTTTTCCAAAATGATTGAATTAACTGCTCGAGAAGTTCTTTACGAGTTAGTAAGTTCTGATTTTTGTCAGAATAGTCAGCTGCAGCCAGAGACTGCAATGGAGCTAACGTCAGAAAATGTGCGGGTGTAAGTGGTACCGGATCAGATGGATCGCTACTTAACAAGCACAACGGTCTCGAGATTAGCATCTATTTGCATTAAAAGAGTTGTAAATTCTTCATATGAGAGAATTTGATTTCTGATTTGAGCGATTTTATATTGCTCTCCCAGATTCCACCAAAGTGGGGTGCCGAAGGAGGGTTAAACTTCCATTCTATACCATGCAAACCCAATTCTGTACCCAAGCTAGTTACATAATCACTAGACTGTGATTATAAGATTATAAATCTGATCAAGTTCAGCTTTTGCCCCAATAAAATTCTACCACAGTCCGAGTACATACAAGCCACTGGTCCCCGACGCGCTAAAAATCGCTTAAAACAGCCGAGAAATATGGCAGTAATCATATCTGAAGCTAATTCTAAATGAATTGCTTTTGTGGAAAGACATACAAATAGACACATACAGTGTGCCCGGAAACTCGGAAACTAAAAAAGAAAGAAAAACGGTCAAATGGGGAAAGTTTTAGAGAATTTTGTTTGTAATCGAATGCCGTTTTTTTGCGATTTTATCTCTTTTGGTTTTTGAGATATTTTGAAAAAACTAAAATGATGCATTTTCGAAAATAGCCTGTAATTTCTTTATTTAAAACAATTTTTAGATTCTGTAAAAACTTTCTTAGGGCAACTTTTTATGTAGAAAACGCCTGTGTGGTCCGATTTTATTTGCATCGTTTCGGTTTTTTGGAACCATCATCAACTTTGTTTTTTCATATGGGCGCCATATTGGATTTTTACGGTTTTGGAAAGCCTCTTTTCTTAGCTTTCTAATGATGTATCACAATTAGTAAAAAAAAGTTAGGTTATGGTTAAAAAATCAAAAATTTGTATTTTGTTATAAATTTGGCAACGTCGCACAGTAAAACACTGAAATTCTAGGTCATATTAAATTTAATCTCTATCACAATAAACCATTAAAATATTTGTTGAAAGTTTTTACCATGTAAAATAATTTTACAAAAGCCGTAAGTTTAGATAAATACTTCAACTAATAGTTTTCAGAACACCTGTCACATAAAAATCATTTAATTATTATGTATAAACAGAAATTCAGTACATAATTTAACGCAATAAATTTTTTGCTAATACATCAGTTCCCTAGTAGATCATTTTCGGTTTAAACTCTAAGCTACAAATAATAACAAAATATCAACACAAATTAAAACATAATTAAACTATAAAGACTAATAACCGAAATAAAATATCTAAAGTTCGCCCATTTGCGTCCATACATTTTTAACATTTTTTTATTATGGATCTGAATTTCTGTTTATACATAATAATTAAATGATTTTTAGGTGACAGGTGTTCTGAAAACTATTAGTTGATGTATTGAGTTGATGATGTTGAGTTGGTTTTGTAAATTTATTTTTTGTTACATGGTAAAAACTTTCAACAAATATTTTAATGTTTTATTGTGATAGAGATTAAATTTAATATGACCTAGAATTTCAGTGTTTTACTGTGCGACGTTGCCAAATTTATAACAAAATACTAATTTTTGATTTTTTAACCATAACCTAATTTTTTTTTACTAATTGTGATACATCATTAGAAAGCTAAGAAAAGAGGCTTTCCAAAACCGTAAAAATTTAATATGGCGCCCATATGAAAAAACAAAGTTGATGATGGTTCCAAAAAACCGATGCAAATAAAATCGGACTACACAGGCGTTTTCTACGTAAAAAGTTGCCCTAAGAAAGTTTTTACAGAATCTAAAAATTGTTTTAAATAAAGAAATTACAGGGTATTTTCGAAAATGCATCATTTTAGTTTTTTCAAAATATCTCAAAAACCAAAAGAGATAAAATCGCAAAAAAACGGCATTCGATTACAAACAAAATTGTCTAAAACTTTCCCCATTTGACCGTTTTTCTATCTATTATAGTTTCCGAGATCTCAATACATGCATCACCAATTGTGGGTACACTGTATACGCATTTTGACTTTTAATACCTCTTCGTCGCGACAAAGTGATGTAGAAAGGGCATAGTCGACCCCACTATTTAAAAACGGTTTGGCTTCAGTTACTCTTAGAGCAGGCAAATTGGCCATTTGCGGAAATAACGTCTTAGATTTCATTTTAAAACAAAGGTTGCATTTTTTAATGCGATTACGAACAATATTTCTCGCTGATATTATCCAATATCGTTACCTAAGAATTGATAATAATAAATGCGGTCCTGTATGCAAATATAAACGATGAAAGTGGTCAATGAGAATGTCAACTAAATGATCTCTCTTAGGCAGTAATAAGGAATGTTTTTTTTTTTAAAGCTAATTATGCGTTCTCCAATCTCCCTCCTATTTTAATGCACCCATTATCTAGAAAAGGACATAAATAGCGTAGTGACTTTGAACAAATATTTTCATTGTACAAAAGTTTAAAATCTTCAGCGAAATGTATTTTTTGGACAATGCGTATTAAAACTAATTCGGCTTTTTCCAAATCGTGAGCTGTAATAATTTTCCTCCTTGGTAAAATTCTTAGAAACCTGAGAACATATACTGTAATTCGACAAAGTTTTGAGGACATTCTAAGTATAAGGTTACGTAATTGATTATCTTCAATAGTAACAGCAGGAAAAACATGGGCAATTTTTCCGTCAGGTACATTGACGTTATTCTCTACAGTGCGTTGAATTGGCCACTTGTCTGCTCCTAATTGAAGCCAACTAAGACCTGAGACCCAATCGGTGTGTTTGCAATAACAATGAAGGCGTCAGTCGTAGTGAAATACAATCGGCGATATTGTTTTAACTATATATTTTAACCATTTTGCAGTTGGAACAGAATTTTGAATTTTGGCCACCCTATTGTCGACAAAAGTTTTCCACCTATGTGGAGAGCTGTTAATCCAATGTAAAACCACAGTGGAATCAGAAAATGCATAAATATGTTCTATTTTAACATGTTTCTACGATTGATTTAATTAATTTTGCAAGAAGTACGGCAGCGCACAACTCAAGTAGCTATCGTACAAACTTTTACTGAAGCTACATTGGATTTTGCACATATCAAGTTTACTTTAATATCCCCATTAGGTTTTATTATTTTTATAAAAACTATAGCGCCGTAACCGACAGATGAACTATCACCGAAACCTACACGTTGCGTAAGAATTATTACATACTCCAATATATCGCGGCATGCGAAACTGCGATAGAAGAAGAACCTCATGATAAAATGCTGACCATAACTTTTTAATATGCATTGGCCGTTCGTCATCCCAATCAATTTTGGAAATCCAAAGTTCTTTTATAAGAATTTTTGCATACAAAGTGACTGGTGATAAAAACCCTAGAGGATCCCAAATGCGCGCTAATGTTGACAAAATATTCCTTTTTGTGCAAGTTCGATATGGAATATTTACAACAAATGAAAATGTATCAGTAGATGGATCCCACTGTAACCCCAATACTTTTAGGGAATAATTAGTTTCGGAATCAATAAGTTCTACAGTTTTTAATAAACGAATATTTTCGGGAATTCGTCTTAAGTAACTCTTGTGAATTAGTCGCCCATTTAACTAAGACGAAACACCCGGCCGAAAACAACCCCACTAACTGGTTATAAAGTTACACAATCTCCGCAACTGATTGAACACTCACTACCAAGTCGTCTATGTAGAGATTAGTATCCACAACTTTGCCAGAGGAAAATATTTTCCTTCATCGTTAGCAAGTTGATTAATAGTTCGTAAGGCCGCGAATGGTGATGACGTAATACCAAATACTACCGTTGTTAATTCATAAATTGCTAAGTTTTCCTCAGTGGAAAATCGCTATAAAGTTTTCTGATATTTTCGATGTTCAGGGCAGACCCAAATATTGCGATACATTTGACGAATGTCTGAAATCATAGCGACCTCAAAAAGTCTAAAATTAAGCAGAATTCTAAAAATATCCGTTTGCAATTTGGGACCAGAGAATAAGACATCATTAAGTGAACGTAAATTTGACGTTTTTGCGGAAGCATCGAAAACGATCCGTACAGGTGTGCTAACACTATCTTTAAACACTGGAAAATGTGGAATATAATAAGAACCGTAATCAATATTACCATCTGAAACTAAGGACACAAAAAACATATGTCTATTTTTTAAATAATCATCAATTATACATACCACTATAACTATCTTTTAATAGAGAAGATTTTTTTAATTTATTAAGGAATTAAATCATCTACAAGCCATATCAAATGAATTTCCTAGTACAGGCGGATATTATTCAAAAGGAAGTGTAACAGTGTGTCCCTTCACGTTACGCATAGTAGTAGTTTTAAA
The DNA here is from genome assembly GCA_963924545.1 of Pogonocherus hispidulus. NCBI lineage: Eukaryota > Metazoa > Arthropoda > Insecta > Coleoptera > Cerambycidae > Pogonocherus > Pogonocherus hispidulus. Next base: position 38,652,219 of record OZ004695.1, read on the forward strand.
AATATTTTCACATTCAGCGTCATCCTTATTAAGCACATAAGGTTGCGGTATCTCCTCTAGTTCCCAAAATTTATATAAAACTTGTTCTAAAGATAGCGTAATTATTGAACAAAATGTTTGCGAATTTTCAAGTGCAGTAGCGGTGGGAATATTTCCTATTACAATATAACCCAAACTAGTTTGAACTGCCATAGGTAAATTCGGTGGCCCTACCATTTTGCTAGAACGTAAAATATGTAAAAATAAACTAGCCCCAATAATTCCATCAATTTTTGAAGGTTTGAAAAACTGATCATCTGCCAACTGCAAGTACTTTAAATAATTTAATGATTCAATTGGAACACTTGTAGTTGGGAGTCAATCATTTACTTTTTCTATTACTAAAGCGTGCATTTGACATTGAATATGCGAATCAAAGCGTGAATTTAGAATAAAGTCTAAATAACCTAAAATTTTTTGTGAGCCTCCTATACCATGAACTGAAGACTGATATTTTACGAAATATAATTTAAGTCTTTGACAACACTTTGCAGTAATAAAATGTGCCTGACTTCCACTATCTATCAGAAAACGTACAGGTTTATATTCACCCGAAGCAGACATTATATTAACGACTGCTGTGGAAAGTAAAGTGGTACAACTATTTTGCGACAGTTTACTATTTGAAGTTAAACAAAAAAGTCATGTGGATGAATTTTCAACATATTTTCACCTGGTTGTGATTGACTAGTAGATGCTACATTTCCGGTATCTTGAACCGTATCATTTGATTTAGAAAAATGCAAAAACCACCATAGTGTAACGAAAAAAAGAAACAGGTCTTTTAGATTACTTTTTTGTGTTCTTTCCGAATATCGTATAGAAATTTAAAAAAAATACATACAGGGTGATGTTTTCTAGAGGTAAACAAAAAATTAAGAATTTGTGAAGTCCAGACCTGGATTTTTCCTGTCATACATGCACGAATGAAGTATCATTAGTGCATTAACCCTACTAAATATGAACCCATTATTTCATTTTTTACCAAAGTTATAATAAAAAATAGTTTTGACCGAAAATCATAAATCACCCTGTATCTTAATAACGAATGGTCAATGACCCATTTATAAAAGCGGTTCTGGTTACCCTAGATATCTCTATCTCCCATTAAGCCTTGTCCCTATCGAACTGCAACACCCTATATATATATATACAGGGTGTTTCATAATATGCATAACAAAACCAAACTTTAACTTCATAATTGAACGTCACTTGTTCTAACGTTTAAATAAATTTTGTTTAATTAGTAAGAAAAAAAATTTATTTCAAAAAATTGACTATGTTTTTCAACATAAAAGTTGATTTTTCTCGAAAACGATCGACTTTAGAGCTTATGACCAAGTACCTTTTTTGTGTGTACATTGGCGGTTCAAATGGGCATTTCAAAATCGTACTTTTTCCAGTAGCGTAGAAGTTGGGAAGAAAAACACCCAGTACCCCTTCAAAACCTTCGTCAATTATGACTTAAAAAAAATTCCGCACAAAACATAGTTTATTATGAGTAGAAAATGCTTACAAAAGCTGTTTTCTGTACGATAAACGGGTCCGGAGATATTCGCAAAAAACCAAATTTTTTTTTCAATTTCAACACCCTGTATCTCTAAAATGGTGCATTTTAGAGGGTAAGTTAATATGACTTATATATGGTTACATATATATTATATGTACATAACATATATAATATATATATATGACCCTATAAGGTATAGGGTCATCTTATGTGGGCCACCCTGTACATGATTAATTACATAAGCATTTTTGATATCTGACTTATGTTAACATAAACAATTATGTCAGTACGCAGTGTGTGTTGTATGCTGCTAAATATGTGAGAAAGTAATTTTTTTGTTACTAGGCGACTCCAAATGTTTAAAATGAGATTACGTTTTTAATTCATTCTACTTTTAAAAGTTAAAGGGTTAACAACTAAAAATGTCATTCAGCAAGATCAACGAAGAAGCTATTGTCAACCTGCTTATTAAGGTATACCATATGGAAATAAACAGTAAATATAAAATTGAAAGCATTGATGTTGTCCAAAGCCACTTTGGTGCTACCACTGGTTTTGTTACCTTCAAGGGTGCAGAAGAAGTGTCTGTTTTAACGAGCGGGTTGAAGTCCAGTATATCAACCATTGACTTATGCTCGCACGGTTAGAAATGACAGTTGCTGGCTGCACCACTGTCACTGGTGTTCTACTAGTCTCTTTAAACACGTAGTGGTACATATCAATATTATCAATGTTATCATTATGTACTAATGACATATGTCCTTGAATAATATAATTGTGTATTACTCCATAATAATTCCTATATAACTGAAGAAGCTTTTCTAATAACTATACGTTCTTATAGAAAAATATATGTCGAGCAGTTGTTAATGAATCCCCCAATTTCGTGTAATCATCCTTCAAAGGCAGTACTACGGTATATCTACCGTTTATATCGCGAATATAAGATGAAACAAACATGTTTCCACAAACTTCATCTATATATTTTCATACGAGAACATTTCTATAAATAATGTAACCCAAACTTGTTTGTATTGCAGTTGGTGTTTGCGAGATACCACGGATTCTATCATATTGTAAAATTTGTGCAACTATACTAACGCCACTAATTTCCATCTGCTTGTGATGGTCTGATATTATTCTGGATCAGCTAAACTCAAATTTTCTAAATTACCTAACAGTGTTAACATGTGACGTAGGCAAGTGTTCTGTCACTTTATCTATCAGTAAAATGTAAAATATGTATATCGAGTATATCATCGAAACATGACAATAATTAAGTTACTTTTATCTTTTACAGATTGCGGGGTTGCGCCTATACCATGAATGAAATGTGTAAGTACCTACTTTACAGAACGACATATTTAACCATTGACATATTTTTAAAGTTAAAAAGTTCGACAGTGAACCCACATCCATTAAAAATCGTAAACTTTGTTATTACCATAACCATCTATCATATAAGTCAGTCAAGTTAGCGACTCATATGTTGAAATTTTACATTTCAGATAGGAATTAATTTTATGCTCAGTTTGTGCTAATTTGTTGCTGTTGGTTGTAAATTTTGTGCTTCATCAATTTTCGAGATAAGCCAAGAGCTAAGGTGCGTCGCCAGCTTGATGCTGCAACTCACATATCGAATTTTTATGTTTAACGTTTCCAACATTTTGTGCTAATTTGCGCCGTAAGTTATAAATTTTGTGCTCTATCTGTTTCCGAAATAATCCGAAAGCCTAAAATGAAACTTTGCTACTCACGTATCGAATTTTCAAGTTCGAGCTTCACAAGTATTTTGTCCTTACTTTCTGCTAATCTATGCTGTAACTTATAAATTTTATGCTTTATCTATTTTAGGGTTTTTTTCAAGAATTAAAATGAGTCTATAGCTTGATGCTGCTACTCACGTAGCGAAGCCTCCAATTTTGTTTGAGAACGGTATAACCTTTAACGTTCGTGATGCTTATACTATTTTTTGCAGGTTCGCAATAAATTAAAACGAAGTTATACATCCGTATTTAATTTTTTATGTAATGTCAAAAACGACGTTTTTGAATACATTTGCGAAGCAGGTTTTTTGAAATCTGTTGATGTTTATTGTTCAGTCACGGGTTTCTTAATTAACGAAATTGACAATTCTTTAACTGGTAGCTGTGGTTTATTTATCAGCTATTGGTGGTTCTCAAATTTTACGCCGCGTTGTTACATTTACGAGAATTTAAAAGAGCAAAGTGTTTGTAAAATAAGCGACTCGTCCTTAGATGCAGACTTAGAAGAAGCGTCGAGTGTTGGATGTTCCACATTAATTCCTGAGAAATCAAGGAAGCGATATGAAAATACATACAAGATTTTCAAGAAATGGTGTGAGACAGAAAGTTATAGTGGCGTACTTTGTCCAAAGCAACGAAAAATTAAAAGCTCCAGGAAGCTTATGGGCAGAGTATTCAATGTTAAAAAGTACAATTTTTGTACATGACTCGCTTGACATTTCCAAATTTTCGACATTAATTGGTTACCTCAAACGGAAAAATGTTGGTTATCGATCAAAAAAGCCAGTGTTTACTAAGAATGACATGTTCCAATTTCTGTAAGTAATTGTACAAACTGCACATTTAATTTCAACATCAATAAATAGATTTAAAAATACATCTTTCGTTTAATTCAATTAAATTTTAAACTGAATTCTAGATAACCCATTCTAAATCAATGGGATGTTAAAAATGTCTATTTTGACAAATATGTACTTACCGTTCTAGAACGGTAAGGGAATTACTTACCGTTTTCCTAGTGTTGGCAACCAGTAAGCGTATCTTACTGTCGTAGAAACAAACATGGTAAGTGAACAAAAAAAGCTTGATCGTGCAAAAAAATATATTAAAGAAATTCTTATAAACTAGTTCCTTTAATAAAGGAGAGAGCAAAATGTTGAACAAGCTAGTTGTTTCATCTCTTTTTTTTAGAATCCAAAATTATTTTTGGATATACAGGGTGCACCGTTAAGCGGTTACAGCATACTTACAACATTTGTTTTTTGTATGGAACACCCTGTATTTTATACCAGATTTTGATTAAGCTTAAAATTCCTCATACATTGGTGCTCCGCTTGCTGGTCTTGTATGCGGGATTGTCAAGTTATTTCGGTTTTTCTAAAAATTTGGGGGAAAATATAACCTTGTAAATAAATCATAGTAGCCTTGTTTCTGATAATTAAAGGTTGAGATTTGGTATTTAGATAATCGAACCCTTATACTATAAACTAATGTCATCATAAAATTATTTTCTTGTACAGCGTATTTTATCTAAGCAACTGAAGTGGTCTGAATATATTGTGTTAAAACTCGTTTTCTTTATGGAACCCACTGTATATTATAACACCAGACAAACGAGTATTAAATAAGCTCTCAAATGATATATATACAGGGTGGTCCACCGGGAAACAACTCGATCTATATATAGAAAACTATTCATAGGAAAATTTTGAAAATTTGACAGTATACTAATGTCGGTGGGGGCAACTCGCCTAAAATATTCTCAAGATGGTGGCACTTCCGGTTATACCGGAAGTAGGTGCCAACTTCCTTATTTTAAATGGAACACCCTATCTATTACATCATTTTTAGATTCTACGTAAAATTCTAGGTAGATTTCATGTATCATGTCCTATACCTAAGTCTAAGCGTTTTTACATTATTTAAGTTTTTATGAGAGAAATGACGTTTGCAGGCCCGAAAGCAGGAAATCCATTTTTCTTAAAAGGAAGCCTTTATTATTTAATTTGGGGTAGGTTCCTTGTTGGAAAGAGCCTATTTTAATAGAATTTTTATAATATTTCAATAACTATGAATACAGGGTGTTCAAAAAAATAGGTTAAAAAGAAAATTGGGAAAACTGCAAAAAATCAATTTTTTCAAATGGGAACCCCCAAATTTTATGGTTTTATCTTATTTAGCATTAAAAATAAGGGTAAGTTGTCTATCCCGAAAATTCTTAGTTTTCGAAATATTGCCCGTTTAATATTTTTATTTGGTAATTTTGCTTCGTATTTTAAGTTCAGTTACTCTTAGTTGGCTGTGACAACGTTAAAACACAATCAAAATAAATGCTAAACAATGTATTAAGCTGTCATTCGCCATTTGCAAATTATTAATAATCATGACGGGGCGCTTAAATTATACAAATGAAGATTATTTAAACTTTTGCCCTACGATATCCACAAAAACATAAACCATCACGATTTGCTGTTAAACAAATTATAGAAAATTTCAAGAACTTTGGATCCGTCAAGAAAATAGTGGAAAGAAATAAACCTCTCCTTAATAATGAGAATATTGAAATAGCTATTTTGGGATATTTCGCCGCTAATCTGACAATGTCTCTAAGACAAGCTGCGTTAGAGTCAGGATTATCCAAAACAATAATTCTTAGAATTTTACGCAAACATAAATTTAAACCATACGCATTTTCCATAGTCCAACATCTAAAAGAAACTGATTTTCCAAGACGAGTGGCTTTCTGTGAATTTATGATAACTTGGGCGCAAGGAAACAATTTTTTTCTGGACAATATCATTTGGACAGACGAAGCTAAATTTACGAAAAATGGTGCCTTTAATCGTCATAATTCCCATTATTGGAGTGATTCAAATTTAAATGTATTTAGGGAGCAAAATTTTCAAGAATCTTGGCAGTTCAATGTTTATTGTGCGATAAGAAATGATAGCGTCGTGGCACTACATTTTTATCAGGAAAATTTGAATGGTAAGTTAAGTTAGATGATTTTCAATCATTCTAAATATAAAATGTGCTTATTAAATTATAGGTGAAGGCTATTTGAATATTCTCCAAAATTTTGAAACAGACTATTTAGAAAATGTGCCGCTTGCTGTTCAAAGAAATTTGTTTTACCAGCATGATGGTGCACCTCCACATAGTGGCTATCTCATCGATAATTTTTTACAAAATGCTTTTGATGATCGATGGATAGCCAACAGTGGTCCTTTCCTTTGGCCACCCCGCTCTCCAGATCTCTCAGTGCTCGATTTTTTTATTTGGGGTACAATTAAAGATCGAGTGTATAAGACTCCCACAACAACGATGGAAGATTGTATGCAGCGAGTGAGAAATGAATTTAGAAATCTAAGTCCTGAGTCAATAAGAAAAGCGACCCATGAACAAGTGCTGCTCAGATGCGAGAAATGTCTGGAAGGTCAAGGACATCAATTTGAACATTTACTGAAAAAATAATTTTTTTTAAATTCAAAGTTCCCTATTTTTAGTGTTTTTCTTTTTAAATTAAGTACCTATGCATTGTTATTTTTATGGATCCTGCCATAAAATTGTTTCCTTGCGCCCAAGTTATCATAAATTCACAGAATGCCACTCGTCTTTGAAAATCAGTATCTCTCAGATGTTGAACTATGGAAAATGCATATGGATGGAATTTATGTTTGCGTAATATTCTATGAACTGTTGATTTGGCTAATCCTGACTCTAACGCAACTTGTCTTAGAGACATTGTCGGATTAGCGGCGAAATATCCCAAAATAGCTATTTCAATATTCTCATTATTACGGAGAGGTTTATTTCTTTCCACTATTTTCTTGACGGATCCAAAGTTCTTGCAATTTTTTATAATTTGTTTAACAGCAAATCGTGATGGTTTCTGTTTTTGTGAATATCGAAGGGCAAATGTGTCACATGTTCTTGATATAACTTTATCACATTCTCCACAAATAATAAATAAGTTTAAATAATCTTCATTTGTATAATTTAAGCGCCCCGGCATGATTATTAATAATTTGCAAATGGCGAATGACAGCTTAATACATTTAGCATTTATTTTGATTGTGTTTTAACGCTGTCACAGCCAACTAAGAGTAACTGAACTTAAAATACGAAGCAAAATTACCAAATAAAAATATTAAACGGGCAATATTTCGAAAACTAAGAATTTTCGGGATAGACAACTATACACAAACTTACCCTTATTTTTAATGCTAAATAAGATAAAACCATAAAATTTAGGGGTTCCCATTTGAAAAAATGGATTTTTTGCAGTTTTCCCAATTTTCTTTTTAACCTATTTTTTTGAACACCCCGTATTCATAGTTATTGAAATATTATAAAAATTCTATTAAAATAGGCTCTTTCCAACAAGGAACCCACCCCAAATTAAATAATAAAGGCTTCCTTTTAAGAAAAATGGATAACTGCTTTCGGGCCTGCAAACGTCATTTCTCTCATAAAAACTTAAATAATGTAAAAACGCTTAGACTTAGGTATAGGACATGATACGTGAAATCTATCTAGAATTTTACGTAGAATCTAAAAATGAGGTAATATATAGGGTGTTCCATTTAAAATAAGCAAGTTGGCATCTACTTCCGGTATAACCGGAAGTGCCACCATCTTGAGAATATTTTAGGCGAGTTGCCCCCACCGACATTAGTATACTGTCAAATTTTCAAAATTTTCCTATAAATAGTTTTCCCTATATAGATCGAGTTGGTTCCCTTGTGGACAACCCTGTATATATACCGATTTTTAAAATATTTTAGCAGCTGTTTTGTATAATGTTTTCCCTTTTAAAGTTGAACGGAATTTGGCAAATCAACAAAGTAATAAAAAAGGTTACAGTTTTTTTTTTACATAATAACCCAAGAATTTGCGGGGTTAACACCTGATCAAAGAAACTGTTAATATTATAATAAAGTATAATAATAAATTATAATATGATCATAATTCTCAAAAATGTATAAAAATAAAATGAAGTACCTACCTATCCACCAGCAGATTTCGCAGGCATTTTTATAAAATCGAGACATCGTGCCAGTTATGTTATACAGCTTCCCTTAGATACTTAGAAACTTAGATACTTGGTTATTGTAAGATGATATACACGTGCAGTGCTTATTCAGCACCTAAATGTTATAAAAGGTCTGAACGCACCTATTCCCGTGTTCATTTGTCTCTTTACAATCATTTAGTGCATATAAGTGTTGTGAGTACAAGTGTTCCAAATTTTTGGTAGAATAAAATAAAGTTTTTAAAAACGAAGTTTCTGATTCCCTAAACTTATCTGGCGCAGTCGAATCGGTAGGATACAGTGCAAGGAAATCCATGAATAGGACACTTCCGTAGGTTTCAACCTTTAGTGCACGAAGAACCTAACATCTTTGAAAAATCAAGAAGAACATCAGGATTCTAGTAAAGTGAACTGAGTAGCTTTACGAGAATACATCGTGAGGTGGATTGAGAAGCCTCACAGGAAGAAGAAGCCGTTGAAAGAACCATTTTATTCACCAATCCTCGTGAAGACAAAAGGATATTGTCACCAGGCAATCGGGCCATCACGAGCTTCATCTAGTGGAAGACGAAAGGACATCGTCACCGGACAATTGGGTCACCACCTAGAGCCGTAGCATAAGAAAAATCAATCCAATGCGACTACAGATTTTAATATTGTAAGTCAATTTTATTTTAGTAGATTTAAACATACTCTAAAAGCAATTTTAGACACATATTTTTTTCCTCATATTTAGAAAATATAATTTTCTAAACCAAGAAAAATCAGAAGAATAAAACTTGAGGAAATTTATTTTAAGTAGAATATTGTATTAACAAAAATCTACAGAAAATTTATAAAATAATATTAAATAAAATAATACCGCTTATTTTATTGAAAATATAGATTATTTCCAGAAAGCGAAATACTGCTTTCGCTATTACTAAGTGATTTTATTGGAAAATCGGTAGAAACAAAATAATACAGTTTATTTTGTCTTTATTAATCTAATTCTAAGAATTATAGTTAATTAAGATTCCAAAGTAACACAATACCAATTGTGCTATCATATACGCAACCCACACGTATTTACAACGAAATACAAACTTGCTTATTTAAGATCTAAGAAGCACATATCTGTTCAAACGCTATTTTATACATAAGAATATTTTATTTCATGTACAGAGCGTTTTTTATCTAACAACCATATTTATTCAAAACTATCAATTTTTTTTTTCTCAGTTTATTAGTAAATTTAATTTCTGAATTATTTTATTTCATTCTGGTTGTTCGATAAACTACTTATATATTACAATTTATTATAAATATTTTCCTGTAAACTGGAAGGATTATCTGAACTTTTTAATAATTTAAATATTGAAAATCAGTCAGTTTCAAACGAAACCGAAATTAACATGGACCACGCACTTTACCGAATTTATTCTGAAAACATTCCTCTATTTAATGGAGAAGAACATATTTTACCATCTTTCATTCGAGCTAGTGAAGAATTGATCACTGCCTTTCAAAATGCACAGCAAGCGAATGCTGCAGTAAATAAATTGATAATTAGTACAGTAGTAAGTAAATTGCGAGGTCATGCAGCCAAAATAATTTGTCCAAGAAATGAATTAAACACATGGGCTCGTATCAAACAAACTCTAACAAACACATTTTATGATGCTAGGAATATTGATTGTTTAGTAAACGATTTAATCACAACAACTTTAAACAGAAATGAATCATTATCACAATTTGGTCTGAGATTACAAAATCTACGTAGTTTATTAGTTTCTAAATTAAATGACAGTGATGATACTGCCGCAACTAAAATAATTAAAGCCCAACATTTCGAACAATTATCTCTGAAAACCTTTATTAATAATCTACCCGAAAAAATTCAAGTTATCGTAAAATGCAAAAATCCTGATTCAATAGAACAAGCCATTAGTTATGTAAAATCTGAAGAAGGAGATATAGAATTTAAATTAAGGACTCAACCCAAATTTTCACATGCTAACAGACAAATGACTAAACCAACAATTAATCCCAATCGTTCTTATAAACCACCAAATCACCCCCAAAATTATTATCAAACGAATCAATTTACACAATCATATAGACCTCCTATGAATAATCAATTTATGTCCCTACCTTTTCAAAACTTTCAAAACTCACAACCATCATTCGAAAATAATTTCGAACAAAGACAACATTTTCAACCAAGACAAAATTTCCAACCTAGACAAAATTTCCAACAACCATACGTCCAAAGACAAATAAATAATTTCTCAAATAATCCTGCACCCAGCAATCAAACTAACGTTTTCAAACCGAATTCAAAAATAGTTAGAAATTTGCCAAAACCAACGCCTATGGATACATCTTCTAGAAATACTAGATTAACACAACAACCTAAGTCTCGATCAGAGGAATTATTTAACTATTTGGTAGGTATAGATTATACTGCTAATCTGCAACCAACACATCAAACAGAATACCCTCACAATAATCAATTACCATTCATCAACTATGACGAAAATTCCAATCAAGAATATGAATATGAATATGAAACGTATGACAGTGAAACAGACTATACTTTAGAAAATCCTAACTATACAATAGTAACGAACTTGACATAAATGAAGAAATAAATCAAAATTTTCAGGAAACCACGAATTTAGACGAAAATTACATAAACACTATAAGTTTGAATACGATATCAACTGACTTACCTTACGTTCATATCCCTCAACTCGATGCAAATTTTTTAATAGACACCGGTAGTACACGAAGTTTTATTTCTCAAAAATTAGCATATACATTTTTCAAAAATTCAATTAATACAGAAATTTTTCAAATTAAAACAGCTCACGGAATTTCAATTCATAATGAAACTATAAATATGCCATTGCAATATCTATTTCCCAATATAAGAGGCAATGAATTTCATAAAATATATATATTCAATTTTTCACCAAAATTTAATGGACTAATAGGTTTAGACTTATTACAACAAATTGGTGCTACAATAAATTTTAACACAAATACATTAGAAACAAACTTTGCGAACATACCTATTTATTTTAATATCGATAGTAGAAAACAGGACCAGAAACCAAATAAACAATTAGTAAACCCTTACAAATGTACCGTACCCCCACGTACTAAACAAGTAGCATATATACCAGTAAATATCAATGAAACCGAATCAATAATAAATAACCCAGGAGACAACGACTTTGACGTATTAGAATATCTAGAACAACAAGCAAATGACATCCCATTGAATACAGACGAAACGTCTCAACCGAACGAAGAAATACAACAGAAGAAAAACATCATCGAAGAAGTGAAATTGCCACCCTTAATAAAAATAAATACCCCAAATAATGAAGAAGTAATAGACATACCAGATAACGACACTATCCATACCTCTATCAATCCTAATACTTCCACAGTCCCTATCATAGATGACATAATCAATAACAAGCCTTATCAAGTTATCATAGATCGCAATCCACATTATAAATTTACTTATGAAGATCATATATACGAAGGTCATAGAATCAAATCAGTAGAGTTACACCCTAATGACACTAGAAATTTTCTAAAATTACTAAAATATCATGTCAATCCTTCAGGTACGACTTATTTTTACATTTCAAGCGAACAATTAAAGAAATCATTATTACAAATATATGATAAGTATTTCACTAAATCTTTCAAAATCATTAGAGAGTTTTTGAACCCCTTAAATTCTAGCACGTCGTTATCGTTATCGTTATTCTGCGCATGCTCAGAATAACCATAACCATAACGATAACGTAAATTTTAAGGGGTTCAAAAACTCTCTATTATTTGTACTAAATTAATAAACAATGTCCCCGATAAAGAAGAACGCACTTTGTTAATAAAGCATCAACACGAAAGCAAAACTAATCACAGAGGTATAAACGAAACATTTGAACGACTAAAAACTAATTACTATTGGCGTAATATGAAATCTGATATCACTCAATATATTAACAATTGCCCAACATGTCAGAAAACAAAATATGAAAGACATCCTACAAAAACGAATCTGTGTATAACAGACACCCCTAATCAACCTTTCCAAAAATTACATATCGATGCATCCATTTTAAAAGTCAAACGTTTTTAACAATCATAGATAAATTCACTAAATTAGCTCAAGCCTATCCAATTGAAAAAACCGCAAAAAGCGTTACAGATGCATTAGTAAAATTCTTTTCAACATATGGCATACCAGAATCAATAACATCGGACAATGACACCAAATTTAAAAACGAATGCGTTAAAGAATTACTTAAAACCCACAAAATTCAAATTCATTTCACTGCCCCTATGCACCATGAATCAAACGCACCGATAGAAAGATTTCATTCCACTCTAATCGAACATTTAAGAATATTAAGTGAAGAACACAAAAATTCCCACATTAACGAATTATTGCCCTATGCTATTATTGCTTATAACAGCAGCCTTCATAAAGCAACGAATTTTACACCTTTTGATCTAACCTTTGGACACACTCGTTCCAGAGATCCTTTCGATTTAGTAACCACCACCTTTTACTCCGATTACGCAAATTCTCATAAACAAAAACTTAATAAGATATACGAAAAAGTATGTGATTTACAGATAAACCAAAAAGCAAAAATTGTCGCTAAGCATAATGAAAAAATTACTCCCACTGAATTTAAAGTAAAACAAATAGTTTACAAAATTCTAAGCCCTCGTTTAAAAAGCGAAAATAGACACTCAGGTCCTTGCGAAATTTTAGAACTTTTGCAAAACAATAAAGCGAAAATAAAAAATCTAAAAACTCATAAAATAGAAACAATCCATCTTAAAGAATTAAAAACTCGAAACATTCCCATTCCAGGTTCCTCATCGCCCACACCACAGTAACGACAAATACATATCACCAATATGATGAAAACCCCGGACTTTTACCAATCACCTTAGGCACTACTCAACTATCAACTGACTATTGGACCTTTACTCAAGTTTTTGATCTAAAACCAATTATTGAAGAATTCACCATATTAAAGGATAGAGCAAAACATATAAAAACATCCATTGAATCAAACAAAATCCATATAGTAGAATTTTTTAATACATACAATATCATTTCAAATATAGAAATTAGGATACAGAGTCAATTAACACAATTAATACCTGAACTAGTTATTCGAAAGAAAAGAGGTTTAATAAATGGCTTAGGTTCCATAATAAAATGCCTAACTGGTAATTTAGACCAAAGCGACGCTGAAAAATTTGACAAACAAATTAGTTACCTGCAACAAAATCAAAATAAGCTTAAAATAATCATGTCAGATCAAATCTCATTAATGAACATTTCAATAAATAATTTTAATGAAATCAGTAAAAATATTTCTCACAATCAGTTAATGTTACATTCTAAAATTATTCAAATAGAAGAAGCACTAAAAATTAAAAATGCATTGAACATGGACGATTATAAATACTTTCTCATACACACAACTTTAAATCAGATAATGCTTTCTTTTAAAATGATATATGATAGGTACATTAGAAAAGATAGAAACAGCTATAAGCTTCGCAAAATTAAATACACTTCATAATTCCATAATAAATCCTCATGTATTTTTACAAGAAATAAAAAGTATAGAAAAACATCTGAATTATTTTAAATTGCCCTTTTCAAGCAAAATTAGTAATATCTTAAAATTTGAAAAACTAGTTACCATTAAAAGCTACTTAAAAGGTACTGAAGTTATTTTTATACTAGAACTACCACTAATTGAACCAGATGTATTTCAATACTATGAACTATATCCTTTCCCAATAAAAATGAATAACTCCTATTTTACATTAATTCCTAATACTAGATATCTAGCAATTAGTAAATACAATTTTATCGAATCCAACATAAAATGTCTGGAATTTCAAGATAAACAATATATTTGTATAGACGCCATTAAACGTCGAATCCAAAAAGGAAACACAAATTGCGAACTTGAAGCAATAAAATATTCCAAATTATCTTCAAATTGTATATTAACAGAAATAAACGTAAATTCTACAATTATACACAAAATCAATATGGCAAACTATATTGCTATCATTCCCAATACTACAGTTATCATAGAAACATGTAATAATATAAAAAGTAATATTAATTTAAAAAGAGGCAGCTACGTTATCGAATTAGATGAAGATTGCTATACAGAAATTGATAAATTTAAATTAAAAACAAATAAAATACATAAATTACACATAAATAACTTAGCCGTTCCTCAATTATCGATTGCTGTAGACACTATTACAAATAAAACAGTAAAATTTCATTATTTAAGTCTAAATCAAATAAATACCCAGAAAATGCTTGACGTAGAGAAAAAATTAGAAATACAGAAATTAAATTTGAACCAAATCAATGATAATCCAATTACTTCAAGTATTAGTGTCGGCACGGTAATATTATATATAGTTTTAATTACAATTTTGATATACTTAGTAATAAAAAAGATTGTAAATCTTGCAAAAACCAAAAATAAAAATCGTAAATTTTAATCAAAACGGGGAGGAGTTATGTTATACAGCTTCCCTTAGATACTTAGAAACTTAGATACTTGGTTATTGTAAGATGATATACACGTGCAGTGCTTATTCAGCACCTAAATGTTATAAAAGGTCTGAACGCACCTATTCCCGTGTTCATTTGTCTCTTTACAATCATTTAGTGCATATAAGTGTTGTGAGTACAAGTGTTCCAAATTTTTGGTAGAATAAAATAAAGTTTTTAAAAACGAAGTTTCTGATTCCCTAAACTTATCTTGCCGCATATAGAATTCACTGTTTTATTTCTCATGATTTAGAAAACCACTGAGTCACATTGAATTTCAAATTATTAATTTTGACAAGAAAAATCCTTATTTTCGCAACTCTTGTTTACTCTATGTTTAATAAAGGTTACAGCAAGAAATAAATATTTTTATTTCCTACTCCCAATTGAATCAAGTAGCTGTCAAAAATTAAAAAAATGTTTTGAACAGGGTATTTAGTTTAGTTGTACATTAAAAACCATGAAAAATATCCTAGTACACTTACATTCATGGATGCTCTGTTTATGGAATATGAAGTGTTATAATTCTTGAAAGAAATACCAGGATTTATGTAATTTTTATAGTGCGGTATCTCAAAAGCAAAGCATTTACCGACGTACTTATGTGTACTAGAACATTTTTCCTAACTTTGGAAGTAGAATTATAAAATAAAATTGTTATTTCATTCAGAAAACGTTTTCAGTGGCTCTATTTGAAAACACTGAATTTTCCACTAAAGGTACCAAATTCATAAGAAACATAAGAGACAATTTTTATTCTATATAAAATATTCATTTTTCATTTTTACTAGTTTTAGTAAATTATTTTATCGCAGCATTAATATTATATACCTACCTGTACCTGCGCCACTTGCGGCACAATTATCCTCAAGTTATGTAATTATGTCTGTCTCAAGTACTTAATAGTGATATATTGTATAGGTACCAAATTTATGGCTTAAGGATCAATTATTAGTTTGGTAGATAGGTATTAAAAGTTACTAAAATATGTTTACAAGTTAACGCCTTGTATCTTCTAAAATAGGCAATTTTGCATATAGATAAGGTGAGTGATATCGCTATATTTTCACGTCAGAAATCTATGGTTTTGGGACATCCTGTATATTTTAAACCCTCAGCATTTTAATAAAACACCAAATTAAAATGAAATCGTACAGGAAGTGGCCCTATTCTTATAAGTTCTGCAAACTCAAAGTTCGTTAATTTAAAACTTAATTAGTCAATATTTTGACAATTCTACTTATCTTTATATATAATATCCAATATAACAATTATCCAATATTTTGTCATATATAAAGATGCGATAAAGATATACCCCTACCTACACGATAGAGATGCGATATAGCTTAAATCTAGATGTAAGAAATAATCAGTAAAGGTAGAATAAAGTGCACACGGTACAGATGTTGTATAGATGCGAGTTACGTTATCCGTACGTGTCTCATCTCTCAAAACTGCATACATCAGGTCTAGCGTCTAGCGATAAGGAAACATTATAAATATATGTAGAATTCATTGTTAAGCTTACTTCTAAGATTGCTCTGTTCGTACCAAGTGTCTGAAATAAAGTTATTTCTTTTTAAAAAACTTATTTTTTCGGTCCACACCCGAAATTGGCGCAGTCGGTAGGATCGGTAATATCAATTCAATCATTGATTTTGAGTGGATTTAAATCCTTAAATTACCAGAAGATCCCACGAGAAGAAATTTCCAGTTTGGTGAATTGAGTAGCCAAACGAGAAGACGAGACGACAACAAGTAATTTTAGCAAGTCACCCTAATTACCGATTACATTCTCTGTAATCACTGGGCAATCAGGCCAGGTAATTAGCCGATCATCGTGATCAGTCACAGAAGAGGGAAAATCGTTCCAGGATATCTAGTATCGCCTAGTCTCTTCAACGACATTTAATTTAAGAAGATTAATTTTAAGAAGAGTAATTTTAAGAAGAAATTTGAGAAGATTAATTTTAAGAAGACTAATTTTAAGAAGCAATTTGAGAGGCCCAAGCCCTGAACTTCAAGAAAAGAAGACATCAGTGATTAGGCTGTGGAGAAATTGTAGCTACGTTAATATTTCCATTTATTTGTGAAATTACGGGCTATAATCGCTATATCCACCCTATCCGAAGCAAACAAGACATCTTGAGGCTTTGCACGTGTACTAGTTACACAAACCCTCGAAGCAACAAGACAGTGTACTCACTTTTCTAAGACTACGAGTGACCATAAATCTTGTATAGAAAAGTTTGACCCAAGCTAGAAACCATCTTGTAAATGAAGCCATCTTTACTCTTCATAATTTTGTAAGAAACATTTTATTACCAAACCCCAAATTACCTATTTTATTGAATTTTACTCACATTTATTGCCTTAATATATTTTAAATATAATATAAATACGAATTCTAATATACATAATTAAACTGGAAGAACTTTTAGATAACTTTTCAAATTTAAATCTTTCGGAAAATTCACTTGTAATAAATTCCGTAGTTAATAGAAAAATGCCTGAAACTAATTACGCACTTTTACGTTATCAAGCTGATAATATACCTACATTTGATGGTAATCCTAGATTACTACAAAGGTTCATTTTGTCTTGCGAAAATTTAATAAAAGCCTTTCAAGACACAACAAATGTAAATGCTCCAATTAATATTTGCCTACTAGATACTATTTATTCGAAATTGCGAAATCGAGCAGCAGACATAATCTGTTCTCGATCTGAAATAAACAGTTGGCAACTAATAAAAGATTTATTAAAAAACACATTCTCTGACCAACGAAGTATAGATTGTTTGATCCAAGACTTATTATCACTTAAAATAAATAAAAATGAACATCCTTTACAATTTGGCATGAGAATACAAGACACACGTAGCCTCTTATTTTCGAAATTAAATGCAACCGATGAACTTGCGACCTTAAAAATTATGAAAATAAATCACTATGATTTATTTGCACTAAAGACATACATTAACAACCTACCATACGACATTCAACTTGTAATTAGACTTAAAAATCCTGAAACACTTGAACAAGCTATGAGCTTTGTACAAGAAGAACTTAATTTTCAACAATTTAAATTTAAATCAAACACTAATTTTATTCCAAAACATACACCGAAATTAAATCAGATGCACCCACAGACATCCACTAGTTATATACCGGTACATCAACAAACACATTCATATAGCCCAAACTATCAACCAGAAAACTTCGCACAACAAAATTTTTCTGACAATAACAGACAAAACTTCCCTAGTAGCCAATATTTCCCTAATAATACCCAAAACTTTCCTAGGGGACCTATACAAATTATCCCTAAAGCAAATTTTAATCAACATTTCCCAAGCAACAAGCAAGTGTTTGGTAAACCGCAAAATGTATGGAGACCTAATGCAAACTTCAAACCTACTTATCAACCAACACCCATGAGTATCACTACTAGAAATACTACGCAATCTAATACTAATAACCCTCAAGATAATTTTAAATCAAATCAATTATTCAACCAAGGAGTATCTGAAAATCTACCTTTCGACAATGTATATGGACAATTAGATAATTCCCATCTTAATATGCACGATAGTTTCTATAATTATACAGCAATGCAACAAAATCCTGCTAGTTATTATCCCGATCATTCTGATACTAATCAAATATATCCAGACTCTGATTATACTGCTAATCAGCTAGAAACTGACCACCCTACTGATCAAAACAATACTTACAATTTCGACAATACTAAAACTGACACACAGGATTTTCACCTTACCCCGAGAATACAAGATATAACGTAATACATTTAAATAATTATTCACCTGAACTTCCTTTTATAATAATCCCCGAAATTAACGCTAAATTCCTTATAGATACGGGTAGCACCAAAAGCTTTATAAACCCAAACCTAGCATATACATTTTTTCCAAATTATATAAAACAAGAATTATTTCAAGTATCTACTGCCCATGCAACATCGTTCCATAACGAAGTAATCGACATACCAATATTTCCTAGTTTTAAAACCAAAGGAAATCATAAATTTTATTTATTCAATTTTTCTGATAAATTTAACGGACTAATTGGATTAGATTTGTTATGTCAAATCAAGGCAAATCTAGACATAAATAATTCTCAACTAATTACACTCAATGCTGCAATTCCAATTCACTCTAGCACTCCGAAAGTACAATACGAAAATCAGCTAAAAAAGTTCCAACCCTATCACATTAAGGCACCTGATAGAACGGAAAAAGTTATTAAAATACCTACTATTCAAAACTATGGTATAGAAATATTAGACTCTACACATACTGACGATCAAATTACAATTCAGAGTTCGAATAATTCAACCAATCAACCTAAAATTAAAGTAGTTCAAGATATACAAATTAACGATCCAGACGTTACCGTCCAAACCAATAATAACGAGACGGAAAATACAGGACTTGTTATTTTAGATGAAATAATAAATAATAAATCTATTCAACTTATACTTGATGAGAATCCCCATCCTGTTATTAAAATTAGTGAAACAAAAATGGACAACAAATTAATAAAATTAATTAAAATTCCTCTTAATAATTCTAATTCCATAAATTTCATAATAAAACACCACATTGATCCAGATAAGTCTACCTATATATATTTTAAATGTAAAGAATTAATTCCGTTATTCACACAAACTTATATGCAAAATTTTAGACCTTTAAAATTATACCAATGTACTAAATTAATAAATAACATTACTAAAAAGGAAGATAAACTATTACTTATTAAACAACAGCACGAAACCAAACATAATCACAGCGGCATTAACGAGACTTACGAAAAACTAAAAACTAACTATTATTGGAAAAATATGAATACCGATATCATAAACTATATTAATGTTTGCGAAATATGTCAAATAACCAAATTTTCTAAACATAATCCTTATGTACCATCAGTATTAACAGAATTACCCAATAAACCTTCCCAAATATTACACATGGATATTTTCTCTTTTTATAATCTGCCAATTCCAACAATCACAAATAAAATAACATAGGCCGGGCATATCCTATTACCAAAGATACCATATCTGTTCGTGGAGAACTTATTACATATTTTTCGGCATACGGTATCCCAGAGTCGATTGTAGTATATAACGGCTTCAAGTTTAAAAATCAAACGTTAAAGGAACTGTTAAAAAATTATAAAAAAAGGTACAAGAAAAATCTCAAAAGGTCATTTCACCTTTCACCATTTCACCGCCCCAACGCACGAATCAAACTCAGTAATAAAACGAGTTCATTCAACACTAATTGAGCTTTTGAAAATCTTAAAATAAACCCATAAAGACTGTACGACTATAAAACTGATACCTAACTTTTGCAATTATAGCTTATAATAATTCAATACATTCTGCAACGAAATATATCTCATTTGAACTGACATTCGGGCATACTGGTCTAAGAGGTCTTTTTGACTTAATACCTACGATATTTTACTCAGACTTTATAACAAGCTACAAAGATAAATTATCTGCATTATATCAAGAAATATCGGATAATCAAATACAAAATAAACAAAGGGTTATCGATAAACGCAACGAAAAAAGTAATACTCAGCTCCACTTTAAAATTAACCAATCAGTTTATACGAAATTAAATGAGAAATCAAAAAGTAAAAACAAATTTAATGGTCCTTATATACTGACAGAATTACTTGAAAATAATAAAGCTAAAATTAAAAACACTAAAACCAATAAAATTGAAACAATTCATTTAAGAGAACTAAAAAGACCACATATTCTTCCAGATTCCGGTTTATCCAACCAGGAATAAGTCAACCCACCTTCCATAAAATAGAAGATAATCCCGGACTACTACCAATACGATTAGGCAGCACTCAACTGACGTACACATATTGGTCCTTTATACAAATATTCGACCTAAAACCCATTATAGATGAATTTCAGACAATTAGATCTGAGTATATTAACTTCAAAACTGTAATAAAGCTGAAAAATACGCATAAATTAGAATATTTTAGCTCCTTTACTATAATTCAAAATTTAGAAGCTAAAATTGTAGAACAAATTGATCAAATAAATCCAAAACCACACAGGGAAAAACGAGGTTTAATTAATGGTCTAGGAACCATTGTTAAATGTTTAACTGGCAATCTAGATAACGAAGATGCAAAAAGATATAACCAAAAAATTAGACAACTTCAGTCTAATCAAAATAAACTAAAAGTAGCTTTAGATAATCAAATAACCCTATTAAATAATTCTATAACTAATTTTAATTATATTGCTAAGAATATATCATGTAATGAACTTTTGTTAGGGTCTCGAATAAAGCAAGTGGAAAATGCAGTTGAAAAACTCTCCTCAATGGAAATAAAAACTTATGAATATTTTCTAACACAAATAATTTTAAATCATATCACCGACATATATCAAACAATCTATAATACATTTGACAAGATACAAATCGCTATATCTTTCGCAAAACTAAATACCTTACATAATTCAATCGTTAAACCAGTCGAATTATTTTCAGAAATAATGTCCATCAGAAAACACTTGATAGACATTAAACTACCTTTTGAACCTACTGTAGACAACATTCTAAAATTTGAAAATGTTATAAATATAAAAAGTTATTCCAAAAATTATGAAATAATATTTATACTCGAAATACCATTAGTTGAAATTGATATGTACCAATATTATCAATTATATCCACTGCCAATAAAGAACAACGATTCCTATCAAATGTTATTGCCAAAATCAAACTATTTAGCCTTAAGTAATAATAAATTTATTCTATCCAATGAAAAATGTAAGGAAATATCAACAGAAGAATATCTATGTCATCACATGAACTCTATAAAACTTGATAATAATTCACCGTGCGAAGTGAAATTGTTAAAATTCTCAAATAATCTTGATAACTGCTATCCAGTACCAATCGACATTAACGAATTACAAATTCAAAAAATCACGTATGGAAAATTCATTATAATTTCACCTCAACCTGTAGTAGCTATACAACAATGTAAAAACGTTAAAGACAACATACCATTACAAGGAAGTTATGTCATAGACTTAACTATAAATTGTGAAATTAACATAGAAAGTCACATTTTAAAAATATATAGAAATTCAAAAATTAATTTCAAAAACATTAACTTACCAAAGTTAAATATTTATTCTAATTTTAGTAACAAGTTAAAATTATATAGCCCCGGTACATTCGATCTCGACCTAATTAATACCCATCAATTATTGAAAAATCAGAAAGAACTAGAACATCAAAGAGTTGAACTAAATAAAATAAACAATCCTGTTTATATTTCCAAAACTTCCATTTGGACCATATTATTGTATATTATTATATTATTTGCTGTCCTTTACCTGATATATGTTAGGTTCTTAGTAAAATGTAAAGCAAAGAATAATACCAAGAAGTCTAACGATAACGATATAGTTATCTGAAAAATTAAACTAGAAGTATAATTTTTCACTTAGTCGCGGAGGAGTTACGTTATCCGTACGTGTCTCATCTCTCAAAACTGCATACATCAGGTCTAGCGTCTAGCGATAAGGAAACATTATAAATATATGTAGAATTCATTGTTAAGCTTACTTCTAAGATTGCTCTGTTCGTACCAAGTGTCTGAAATAAAGTTATTTCTTTTTAAAAAACTTATTTTTTCGGTCCACACCCGAAATTTGCGGTAAAGATTTACCTATGCATTGTTATTTTTATGGATCCTGCCATAAAATTGTTTCCTTGCGTCCAAGTTATCATAAATTCACAGAATGCGACTCGTCTTTGAAAATCAGTATCTGTCATATGTTGAACTATGGAAAATGCGTATGGATGGAATTTATGTTTGCGTAATATTCTATGAACTGTTGATTTGGCTAATCCTGAACGCAGCTTGTCTTAGAGACATTGTCGGATTAGCGGCGAAATATCCCAAAATAGCTATTTCAATATTCTCATTATTAAGGAGAGGTTTATTTCTTTCCACTATTTTCTTGACGGATCCAAAGTTCTTGAAATTTTCTATAATTTGTTTAACAGCAAATCGTGATGGTTTCTGTTTTTGTGGATATCGAAGGGCAAATGTGTCACATGTTCTTGATATAACTTTATCACATTCTCCATAAATAATAAATAAGTTTAAATAATCTTCATTTGTATAATTTAAGCGCCCCGGCATGATTATTAATAATTTTCAAATGGCGAATGACAGCTTAATACATTGTTTAACATTTATTTTGATTGTGTTTTAACGCTGTCACAGCCAACTAAGAGTAACTGAACTTAAAATACGAAGCAAAATTACCAAATAAAAATATTAAACGGGCAATATTTCGAAAACTAAGAATTTTCGGGATAGACAACTATACACAAACTTACCCTTATTTTTAATGCTAAATAAGATAAAACCATAAAATTTGGGGGTTCCCATTTGAAAAAATTGATTTTTTGCAGTTTTCCCAATTTTCTTTTTAACATATTTTTTTGAACACCCTGTATTCATAGTTATTGAAATATTATAAAAATTCTATTAAAATAGGCTCTTTCCAACAAGGAACCCACCCCAAATTAAATAATAAAGGCTTCCTTTTAAGAAAAATGGATAACTGCTTTCGGGCTTGCAAACGTCATTTCTCTCATAAAAACTTAAATAATGTAAAAACGCTTAGACTTAGGTATAGGACATGATACATGAAATCTACCTAGAATTTTACGTAGAATCTAAAAATGAGGTAATATATAGGGTGTTCCATTTAAAATAAGCAAGTTGGCACCTACTTCCGGTATAACCGGAAGTGCCACCATGTTAAGAATATTTTAGGCGAGTTGCCCCCACCGATATTAGTATACTGTCAAATTTTCAAAATTTTCCTATGAATAGTTTTCCATATATAGATCGAGTTGGTTCCCGGTGGACCACCCTGTATATATATATATATATGCTTTGTTATAGCTAAATCTAATAGTTTTCAAGATATTCAAACTTATATAAATATAACAGTGGTTTCTTTGTCATTTATTTATAAGTAATTAAAAATTTCAAGAAAAAAAAACACATTTTCTAAATTTTTTTTTTTTTTGTTCAGAACTTTGTTTTTTTCTTACTGCCATGAAAAATATTTTATATCTCTTAAACAGCCAACGGTATTTCCGTAATTTCAAAAACGATGTGTTTTTGAAATCTGAAAGATAGGGTCATACGTACCACGTACTAGTCACGATACTTTGCGAAGACGTAAGTTCTTATTTCTTTTCGATAGGTTCGTCCCAAGCGGATGTCCTCCAAGACTTCTTTACAAAATTTTGCTTAATTCCACTAATTTAAATAATAATAACAATAATAACAATAATACTGTGCACTTCAATGATAATAATGATGCTAATAATAATCAAGTTCAACTTTATTTTTCATTACCTTTTTTATAACCACTTAGTGGTAAATTAAAAAAAAAAAATCACAATTTAATAACGTTAAATTAGCTTTTCGTAATGTTCTTAGTCTCAAATCTCTTTTTTCTAAAACAAAGGATAAATCTGACCTATTACATAGCAGTGGTGTGGTATATTCAATTCCATGCTCTGAATGCAATAAAAATTACATCGGACAAACCCGCCGGTGTCTTAAAGATCGTATCATTTCACACAAGAGGATAATGATATGTATGTAATGTATATGATATTCGTTGTAATAGGACCTCTTGTGGTTTAGCGAAACACGTTTTAGAAAAAAATCACTCAATTTCTTGGGGTGATGTTCAAATGTTGGAATTTGAAAGTAATTTGTTCAAGAGATCTTCCCAGGAGATGGTATATGTCTTTAAAGATGAAGACTGTATTAACTCAAGGAGGGATATAGATAATCTCAGTCTGATATATACTTACCTTTTACAGTTTAAAAATGACAGTGACAACAATTCAGTTGATAGTACGTTTTAAATTAGTGAATTCCCCCCTTTTTCCAGTTGACAAAGAATTTTATTTGTTTTTAATATAACTTGACTAAGAAGTTGACTAAGACCCTTCTCAACGTATTGTAGTAGTTTTTTCAATGAATTTTATCCGTATTTTTTGATGATGGGTGTTGTTTTTCTCCTTTCTTGAAACTGTAAAATATTATTCAAATTTTCCCTCTCATTCATTTAAGTATTAATATATCTGTTTAGTAAACTGGTTTTTCCTAGTTCGTTTTGGCTAGGGTTACAGCTAAGTTGGCAGTCATACGTTTTCCGCGATGCCTAGTGAATTTATTGTTTGGACATGCCCTTGCTGTTCTATTTAGGTTAACCAGCCTGTTGTTTTTTGTGTCAAAAAAAGTAGCACACTTTTCTGTAATTAAATATGTTTTGATTGTTATTCATCATGATTATTTTTACAATAATTGATTATCTGAATATGTCTTAATATGTAGTGTTTGATATTGTTGACAACATTTGTTATTTTCTATATAGTAATGAGTTTTTGTAATCATTTAGTCAATTACCTTGAACTCCTCTACTTTTCGTAAGTACCATGTTTCATTGATTGTATTATTAGTAATTAAATGAATTGGTAATATTCCTGAAGAAGGAGTAATAAATGGCTTCGAAAGCTTGAATTTGGAAAAAAGAGTTCTCTTCTTTTCTGCCTTATTTGACTGCAGTTCCGTTTTAATTAGTTCTTTGTCTTAACTTAACCAGTCATGTTAACATATATATATATATATATATATATATATATTTATATATATATATATACAGGGTGTGTCATTGGTGGGTAATTGTTCGATTACTCACAAACGGTACATTACATCAACAAACTTTTTATATGAATGTTTTTTGGTCACTAAAAGTGCATATTGTAAAATATTTTCAATTACACAGAGTGTTCCAAAAAGTCGGGACAAGGTGCAAGTTTTTTATTTCAAACGGGTCATCCTATATATTATTATATTTTTGAAATCTAGGGATCACCAGCAACATATTTGTATTAAGGTTCCCTATAGCTATCTCTTTTCGTTTTCGAGATATTTAACAGTTAATGGGAAAAACCTCGTAACACTGCATTGGAAAATAAATATAATTTCCTCAATATCACAATGTGAAAAGGAAAAAAATGTGATGTCAATTATCATAAGGAATACCTTAAATACTGCACTTGAAATTATTCGGGAATTTTATACAGGGTGATTTTTATCGTGATTTATATTTCACAATGTTAAATTGCCTAAATCTCATTTTTTTTAAATAGAACACCCTGAATTTTTTTATGGCATTAGATGTAAAATTTAATTATCTTTCAGATGGTATTAGAACGTCCTATACGAAAACTTGATCGGTTTCGAGATATTCGCGATTTTTTAAAAATTTAGCTTCCATAACTGATAATTACAAATTATAGTCAAGTAGGTTATGAAAACAATTTATTTTGTTGTGGAAATTATTTAACTGTCAATTAAAAATTCGATTTTGTGTAATCTGTACATTTTATATGCAAAATGCACTATTCGAAAATGCTCTCAAAAGCACCACGAATTCTGTTCATCATGTTTTCTCGTGTGGTTGGGGGTAAACTAAGTATTTTGTGTATCCCCATAAAAAAAATTTATTTTGTAAAATCCGGGTACCGAGGAGGCCATGTGATCGGTCCACCCCTTCCTATCCACCTAGGGTACTCCATATGTGACGGATACTTCCCAATTTGCAGGTAGGAAGTGTCACGTTGACGCCCGAGTGTCGGTTTCTCTCTTATTTTGCCTCGGGCGCCAGTTCCCGTTTATTCGATGGTAAGGCAGGCGGTCGATAGGGAACATTAGACTTCACACGACAGATAATAATAATAATACACCAATAAACTTTAAATACATTTATTCAGTTAATACCTACTAATCTGGAAGAGACAGAGAGTTACTACATAAACACAAATATTCTTACAATGGCCAACAGAAAGTTTACTACTCGGTGTCTGGCCTACTCCCTTACTAGTCCTGTCCTGCTGATAACAGGTCCTGGGATGGCTGGGAGAGCTATTATTACCTACGCAGTAGCTCCTTATTTCGACTTATAATTTTCTCAGCGTAGTCCACAAAAGCCGGTGAAATTTTACCAAGTCCCAATGCCTTTGGTGACTTGTACTAATTTACTTACTGGTCTCTGGGTAAAGGTGGGCAGGTCTTGCTCGGATGCGAAAATATCCTACCAGGTAGATTAACTACTAAAAATGTATCAATAACTTTTGATACTTTGAAAAATTCCACTGTCGATTTTTCGGACTTAGGAAAATATTTCTCACTTACTCTGCTGAGATATTGGTGATAGTTGCGGCACAGGCAGGATTCGTTGTTGCCGTGTACAGCCAGAGACTGGCTCTTGAAATCGGTCTCAGCTCGGTGGAGGGTCAGTGAGAACTTAGACTGGTGCAGTAGTGAAAACAGGGACGTGAAATTATCCCAATATATATCGTCTTTCGACTTAGCCGATTTAAGGATCCCCTAAACCAAAGTGGATAATTCGCACTACCTGCGGAAATTCGCACTGCTTGCAATTCGCATCATATTGTTTCCACTGCGGTAAATATACAAGTTCAGACCAGCACGATTTTTTTCGTTTAGACTGCGAATTGTCTGCGTATGTATTCGCACGGAATTTTAGTTGGCAATTGGCTGCGTTTTTTCTCGGATCCGTAGTAGTTTCGCAGTGTCTTAAATAATTAATAAAATGGAAAAAATCATTGAATTAGTGCAAAAGTATCCTATATTATACGACCTTTCTCATGACGATTCCAAAAATATTGGAAAAAAGTAACAAAAATATACCAACAAAAATGTAACAAAAAACATCGATTCTCGTCTTTCCGTAATTGCAGCATTAATGTATGAAATTCCCCATATTGTCGTCTTTCTTGATTAATATCGTGAACCCATTTTCTTTTCTTCCTAATGTATCTAACCTTAGGAAGAAAACAAAATACATAATATGATCAACACATTTACTTTTAAATAATAATAACAAAGTCTACATATAATTAGAATATATGTAGACATTAATAATAATTTTACCTTAAATTGTCTTCTTCCAATGCAAGCAACACAAGTGCTTCTTCTTCATTCTATGATGTATACATATTTTGTGTATGATAGATAAGTATGTAATTGTTTTTAGTTAGCAATCGCCTTTTTCGATACAGAAAATATCGCATATGATGCGATTACATTCGCTTTGGTGTGAGGTTCTCTACGAATTCCGCCACGAATTTCGCTGCAAACTTTCCGTCACGAATAATTTGCGTGGGTTTGGAGGAGCCTTAACACTTGTTAATTTTTCAAACTTAATAGAAAAATAGCTGGTAGCCAAAGCCAAACAACGGCTGGAGTAGACTTGTGCGGTCTCGCGGAGCTCTGGCTGGCACAGCGATGTCGTCGTACGGCTGGACATCAACTGAATTTTTAGTTTTATTTTCTTTAGTCAGTGCGGACGGCGAAGGCGTGAATGCGTGCGCATTGGCTTTTAGGAAAATATATTCACAGGCTCTGAATATTAGTTTTTAAAGGTAAAATAAAATGTGCTTCATTACATCTATTTAAAATCTCCTTACTGAACCGCTGTATTGTGCAGAGCAACCGTCATGCTGCAACCGCATCCTTGCTAAAATGTTCAGAAGAATATCTTCAAGATAATTTAAAAGTTAATTTTCCAAAAAATACAAATAAATTTCTCCATTGACGGTCGGTTCAAAAAAATATTGTCCAATCACCTTGTTGCCTAGAATCCGCCCTTAATGTCCACTTATGCTGCCTGTCTACCATCCTAAATACTGTCAATGGAGAAATTTATTTGCATTTTTTGGAAAATGAACTTTTAAATTATCTGAAGATATTCCCCTGAACATTTTAGCAGGGATAAGGGTTGCTCTGCACATTACAGCGGTTCAGTAAGGAGGTTTTAAATAGATGTAATGAAGCGCATTTTATTTTACCTTTAAAAACTAATATTCAGAGCCTGTGAATATATTTTCCTAAAAGCCAATGCGCACGCATTCACGCCTTCGCCGTCCGCACTGACTAGAGAAATATAAAACTCTATATTACATAATATAGAGTTTGGTTGCCCTGCATATTACAGCGGTTGAGTAAGGAGATTTTTAAATAGGGAGTACCCTAATAGGTGGATAGGAAGGGGTGGACCTATCTCTTGGTCTCCTCAGTACCCGGATTTTACAAAATTAGATTTTTTTATGATACACAAAAGATTTAGTTTACTGCACACCACCAACCACACGAGAAAACATGATAAACAGAATTCGTGGTGGTTTAGAGAGCATTTTGGAATAGTACGTTTTGCATATAAAATGTACAGATTACACAAAATCGAATATTTATTAGACAGTTAAATAGTTTTCACAACAAAATAAATTGTTTTCATAACTTACTTGACTGCAATTTGTAATTATCAGTTATGGAAGCTAAATTTTCAAAAAATCGTGAATTTCTTGAAACCGATCAACTTTTCGTATAAAATATCCTACTGCCATTTGAGAGATAATTAAATTCTACATCTAATGCCATGAAAAAAATTCAGGGTGTTCCATTAAAAAAAATGAGATTTAGGCAATTTAATATTGTGAAATATAAATCACGATAGAAATCACCCTGTATAAAATCGCTGAATAATTTCAAGTGTAATATATAAGGTATCCCTTGTCCTAACTGACACTACATTTTTCCTTTTCACATTGTGTCATAGAGGAAACTTTATTTATTTTCCAATGCAGTGTTACGAGGTTTTTTCCATTAACTGTTAAATATCTCGAAAACGAAAAGAGATAGCTATATGAAACCTTAATACTAAATATGTTCCTATGATCCCTAGATTTCAAAAATATAGTATTATATAGGGTATCACATTTGAAATAACTTGTACCTTGTCCTGACTTTTTGGAACACTGTGTTAATGTACAATTTTTGAGTAATCGAACAATTACCCACTAATCTTATCACTTATAAATATATTATATATACACAGGGTGGGCCATTAGTGCGTATGCGGACCATACCACCTATACCGTTAAAGTTATAATAATAATTTTTGGTACGAAGTTAGATGCCAGTGGCGTGCATATTTTAAAATTATTTTGGCGCATAGAAGGTGTTTAATATTAAAATGCCAAACCGAACATACATTTTTTTAAATGGAACACCCCATATATTTTTAGATTTTTGAATTAAGCGTACTTTTCTGAACAATTTAATATAGCACTTAGTATATCTAAATTTACACGTAGCGACGTCGTTGCAAGTTTTCTATGAAAAAGGTCGCTACTTCGCATTATTGTAGCTCTTCATTTAAATGAGATATGACGTTCATTTTCTCATAAGATACATTAAGAATATGTCTTTATTCAAGAAAATGTAACGATTTAAACAAAAGTTACATTTGCTATACAGGGTGATACATTTCGCATATCGTAATTTTACTTCAAAATTTTAAATGGAACACCCTGTATATTATCATGTCGTGTTAAAGAGCGCCTTTTCAGCTTTCTAACGATACCATACTTGGTGGGCTTAAATAAAATTTATTTGTTAAAAAAAGGGTTTGAAACTTGAAGAACCGTTGAAATTAAGATAAGTTCTAAAAAGATAATTGAATTAAAAGTTTATACTGGCAGTTTATAATTAGTCTTATTGTTAATAACAAATTGTGAGTCACACTTATTAAAAAAATTATTCAAATTTTAATAAATAACGAAAATAACCATGTCTTCGTGGTTGATTGTAAATTGTAAAGACAAATTATTATTAATAGGGATACCTACTATACTCTTATATAGGGTGCTTTGAAAACAAAATTGAAAAGTGGCTCGGAGAACTGTCACTGTCATTATTAATGTTTCTATTGTGTTGGTTTTATTGTATCAGTCAGTATTAGAGGAAATATTCAATCTACCCATATTATCGAAAATTAATTTTACTAAAGAAGAAATGCTAGACATGATATTAGTTCTCGGAGTGATACAATACTCGGAATACTGACTGATACAATAAAACCAACACAATAGAAACATTAATAATGACAGTGACAGTTCCCCAAGCCACTTTTCGATTTTGTTTTCAAAGCACCTTATATAAGAGTATAGTAGGTATCCCTATTAATAATAATTTAGCTTTACAATTTACAACCAACCACGAAGACATGGTTATTTTCGTTATTTATTAAAATGTGAATTATTTTTTTATTAAGTGCGACTCACAATTTGTTATTAACAATAAGAATAGTAATAAACTGCCAGTATAAACTTTTTATTCACTTATTTTTTTACAACTTATCTTAATTTCAACGGTTATTCAAGTTTCAAACCCTTTTTTTAACAAATAAATTTTATTTAAGCCCACCAAGTATGGTATCGTTAGAAAGCTGAAAAGGAGCTCATTAAGACGACATGATAATATACAGGGTGTTCCATTTAAAATTTTGAAGTAAAATTACGATATGCGAAATGTATCACCCTGTATAGCAAATGTAACTTTTGTTTAAATCGTTATATTTTCTTGAATAAAGACATATTCTTAATGTATTCTATGAAAAAATGGACGTCATATCTCATTTAAATGGAGAGATACAATAATGCGAAGTAGCGACCTTTTTCATAGAAAACTTGCAACAACGTCGCCACGTGTAAATTTAGATATATTAAGTGCTATATTAAATTGTTCAGAAAAGTACGCTTAATTCAAAAATCTAAAAATATATAGGGTGTTTCATTTAAAAAAATGTATGTTCGGTTCGGCATTTTAATATTAAACACCTTGTATGTGCCAAAATAATTTTAAAATATGCACGCCACTGGCATCTAACTTCGTACCAAAAATTATTATTCTAACTTTAACGGTATAGGTAGTACAGTCCGCATACACACTAATGGCCCACCATGTATATATATATACAGGGTGTCCACCTAGTGCGCGTAAGTCCAATATCTGGGTTAATAAAAGAGATAACTTAATTTTTTTTTCTACAGGGTTGTCTAATATCCCGAGCTGCACAAAATGAAAATATATTTACATATTCAGGGTGTTCAGTTTTTCCTGGACAGGTACCAACTTCGTTTTTCTAAATGGAAATATATATTTTTTATTGATTTTTCGAACTAAACCCTTGATTTTCGTAGGACTTTCATCAGCCTTCCCTATACCTAACTTAAACTGTTTTTGAAATATTGACGGGTGAATATTGACATTTTTGCAACTTTGACACCCTGTAAAATCTAAACGGTTTGCACATTCCTATCTTAACTTTCAACTTTTATTGACTATGTCATATACCTAGTTTTCATAATTTGCGAGTTATTTTGATTTTATTCTTTTTTACACTTACCTACGCTATTGTGGAAACATAAACTAATATAAATAATAATAATTTCCCTACTAACTACCTTACTTTTAATTATTATGGAGTAATCAATGATCAAAAATATGCCCGTCTACTTAGATACACATGTTTAGTCTTGTTACTATATTTTCTTGCATGTTCCATAGCATAAAGGATGTTTATTGTCCTCCAGGTATCTCGTATCCTATTTTCGATATCTTCTGGTGTTGTAGGGGAATTCACATAAACACGATCTTTAAAGTGGTCTAACAAAAAGAAATCTGAAGGTGTTAAGTCACATGATCGAGGAGGCCACCCAATGAATCCGTTAGTGTAATAAAAACAAGTGTAAAAATGAATAAAATCAAAATAACTCGCAAATTATGAAAACTAGGTATATGACATACTCAATAAAAGTTAAAGGATTTTGTAAAATCTATCAGAAAAAATAATAATATACAGGGTGTGCCATTTAAAAAAATTGAAATTTTTGATGTTAAAATAGTCGAAATGTATAAATTTATTTTGAAGGCCCTGTAGCATTTAACTCAAATTTATTTACATATACCTTTTTTGTCATCCTTATAGAACGTTTGTACCAAATTTTAGTATTCCACCTTCAGAAACAATGGCGGTACTGTCAGTTTCTTATAAGAGTAAAAACTAATATTTTTCTAAAAAAAATAAAATATTAGAAAAACTATTGGGTTTAGGTATATGACATTATTAACAAAAAAGTTATAGAATTTCATGTAAAATCTAAAAATAAATTAAAAAATAAGGTGTTCCATTTAAAAAAACTTATGTTATATTCGCCACGCTTTTTTGAACCACCCTGTATACTCAAAAATAATTTTAAACTGTGTACCTTAATATTCTATAAAACTTTTGTATTTAATGTTTTTTCGTAATTCTCGAAACAAATGAGATAATGAACTTTACTCTATGGTTGACTCACCCTGTACAATGCATTTCAATGCAGCCGTTCAGTACGGAGATGTGATACTAGCAGGGAATACATGATACACGAGTGGTTTATACTCGATTATACTTTGCGGAATAGTCAGTTCAATTCTTCTGCGAGCTGAAGTAGAAGTATGTATGCCGAAAAATTAATTAGTGAAGTGTATCTTAGAGAATCGTTGTTGAATCAGGCCCATTCTGATCACCACAATAGATTTATTTTGGAGAAACAGTGAGAAGAAATAGGAAAAAATATGAATGCTACAAGTAAAAGTAATATTTTATTTTTAAATAAAATACAATTTATTATATATTGTGAAAGAGATGTGTGTAGGTCCCGAATAACAAACTAATTAATCACCGGTGTGAAACTGGCGACTAAAGTTGGCGACTAATTTTTCCGAAGATAGCCGAATAATCATGGGCGTGCGGAACTTCGTGGGTATAAATAAATATAAATAAAATCGTTGTAAAAGGTCACAAATAAACGAACAAAATTGCAATCATATACTTATAAGGTTTCAAAAACTCGCGGACAAAGAGAGTGGTTGGAATTACCCCCATAAATTTACAACAAATCAAACAACCCTAATATTTTAAAATTTCATAGTTCGACTCCCAGACGCACGATTTTCTTTATATTTCAAACAAAAGTCAGAATAGCCATGGTCATTAATACCCTACCATTTTCACGGACTCGCATGATCGTTTAGGGCGGTTAAAAACATCCCCAATATTTAAAAAATTCATAGCTCGACTCACAGACGGACGATTTTCTTTATATTTTATACAAAAATCAGATTAGCCATGGTAATTAATACCCTACCATTTTCACGGACTCGCATGATCGTTTAGGGTGGTTAAAAACATCCCCAATACTTAAAAAATTCATAGCGCGACTCACAGACGGACGATTTTCTTTATATTTTATACAAAAATCAGAAGAGCCATGGTAATTAATACCTTACTATTTTCACGGACTCGCATGATCGTTTAGGGCGGTTAAAAACATCCCCAATACTTAAAAAATTCATAGCGCGACTCACAGACGGACGATTTTCTTTATATTTTATACAAAAATCAGAAGAGCCATGGTAATTAATACCTTACTATTTTCACGGACTCGCATGATTGTTTAGGGTGGTTAAAACCAACCCCAATACTTAAAAAATTCATAGCTCGACTCACAGACGGACGATTTGATGAAATGATTTGAAATGAAGTTCACTGGTAAAATTTTATACCATATTGTCAACTATACGCGCCTTCGCCGTAAAAAACTTTTTCTAAAAATCTATTTCAGTTTGTGTACCTTTCAAATTATGCAAGTGTACCTATCATATTATTTTTTTTCTGTTTCCGAGGGGGGCGGTTCTTACACCACCGCACTTGCAGCCAATTGGGCTTATTCAACTCCCCTCCCTTAACATACACAAACATCCATGATTACAGCGGGATTCGAATCCGCGACAGAGCAGTTCGATGCGATTTTTTGAAATATTGGGGTTGTTTCTAACCACCTTAAAGTATCATGCGAGTCCGTGAAAATGGAAAGGTATTAAGTACCATGGCTAATCTGATTTGTGAATAAAATATAAAGAAAATCGTCCGTCTGTGAGTCGAGCTATGAATTTTTTAAGTATTGGGGATGTTTTTAACCGCCCTAAACGATCATGCGAGTCCGTGAAAATGGTAGGGTATTAATGACCATGGCTAATCTGAATTTTGTATAAAATATAAAGAAAATCGTCCGTCTGTGAGTCGTGCTATGAATTTTTTAAGTATTGGGGTTGGTTTTAACCACCCTAAACGATCATGCGAGTCCGTGAAAATGGTAAGGTATTAATTACCATGGCTCTTCTGATTTTTGTATAAAATATAAAGAAAATCGTCCGTCTGTGAGTCGAGCTATGAATTTTTTAAGTATTGGGGTTGGTTTTAACCACCCTAAACAATCATGCGAGTCCGTGAAAATAGTAAGGTATTAATTACCATGGCTCTTCTGATTTTTGTATAAAATATAAAGAAAATCGTCCGTCTGTGAGTCGAGCTATGAATTTTTTAAGTATTGGGGATGTTTTTAACCGTCCTAAACGATCATGCGAGTCCGTGAAAATAGTAAGGTATTATATACCATGGCTCTTCTGATTTTTGTATAAAATATAAGGAAAATCGCCCGTCTGTGAGTCGCGCTATGAATTTTTTAAGTATTGGGGATGTTTTTAACCACCCTAAACGATCATGCGAGTCCGTGAAAATTGTAGGGTATTAATTACCATGGCTAATCTGATTTTTGTATAAAATATAAAGAAAATCGTCCGTCTGTGAGTCGAGCTATGAATTTTTTAAATATTGGGGATGTTTTTAACCGCCCTAAACGATCATGCGAGTCCGTGAAAATGGTAGGGTATTAATGACCATGGCTATTCTGACTTTTGTTTGAAATATAAAGAAAATCGTCCGTCTGGGAGTCGAACTATGAAATTTTAAAATATTAGGGTTGGTTGATTTGTTGTAAATTTATGGGGGTTATTCCAACCACCCTCTTTGTCCGCGAGTTTTTGAAACCTTATAAGTATATGATTGCAATTTTGTTCGTTTATTTGTGACCTTTTACAACGATTTTATTTATATTTATTAATACCCACGAAGTTCCGCACGCCCATGATTATACGGCTATCTTCGGAAAAATTAGTCGCCAACTTTAGTCGCCACTTTCACACCGGTTAATTAATCCAATATTGAGTATATTAACGTAAAATACATTAGAGACTTTAGCAAAAGTAAAATACTTAGTATTAGGAAAACCGAGCGTTCACTTCAACTAGTGGTTTCCGTTCATCGGATCTATGATGAGTTGCTATAGTATTCATTTTAATTTATTTTTATCAGTTCAACAATATTGTAAGGGATTTCTACAAACATGTTTTAAATGTATCTAACAAATTTTGCTATATCTGAAATATGCGTAAAACCCCTGGGAATCTTTCTGTAGTTGAGGATATAAATGGTGAAATTCTCCCAGTCGATGCTTTTCCCTGTTTATGGGATGCACATGATACTTTCTTAATTTTTGTTTTCTTTTGGTAAAAGTGTAATATTTCGAACAAAAGTAATCTTCTTCGCTGGACATTTTGAAATGTACTAGCTGTTAAATGCGTTTATTCACATCTCTGTTGTGAACGCCTATCAGCGCTTATATTTTTCACTATTATTCTATCATCGTTCATCTATCATCTATGATCTATCATCAAAGCTCCGTACTGAACGTACCTTAACAAAGTAGGTTACTTTTGTTCGGCAAGAACGAAATATTACATTTTCACCAAAAGGAAACAAGAATTAACAAAGTATCATGTGCATCCCATAAACAGGGAAAGGCACCCACTAGGAGAATTTCACTATTTATATCCTCAACTACTGAAATATTCCCAGGGGTTTTACGCATATTTCAGATACAGCAAAATTTGTTAGATACATTTAAAAGTTATGTTTGTAGAAATCGCTTACAATATTGTTAAAATGATAAAAATAAATTAAAATGAATAGCAACTCATCATAGATCCGATGAACGGGAACCACTAGTTGAAGTGAACGCCCGGTTTTCCTAATACTAAGTATTTTACTTTTGCTAAAGTCTCTAATGTATTTTACGTTAATATACTCAATATTGGATTAATTCGTTTGTTATTCAAGACCTACACACATCTCTTTCACAATATATAATAAATTGTATTTTATTTAAAAATAAAATATTACTTTTACTTGTAGCATTCATATTTTTTCCTATTTCTTCCCACTGTTTCTCCAAAATAAATCTACTGTAGTGATCAGAGTGGGCCTGATGCCACAACGATTCTCTAATAAACACTTCTCTAATTAATTTTTCGGCATCCATACTCCTACTTCAGCTCGCAGAAGAATTGAACTGACTATTCCGCAAAATATAATCGCGTATAAACCACTCGTGTATCATGTATTCCCTGCTAGTATCACATCTCCGTTCTGAACGGCTCCATTGAAATACATTCTATCTATGATCTATCTATCTATCTATGTATAAAAGTTACTCTATCATCCAATCTATGATCTATCATCCAAGCTCCGTACTGAACGTACCTTAAGAATGACTATTTCCATAAAGGTATGTATGCCGTATGTCCAATAAAGAATTTGACATATTTTGAGGTTAAGTTTCATTTTCAGATTGAACGCTCGAAAAATATTGAAATATATTTTAATTTTATATCACTATTTACCCCTTTCAAAATAGTTTTACAAGCTTTTTACCTTGTTTAAAGTTCTCGACAACAAATCTTTGATTAATACAATTTTAAACGTCAGTTGTCAGGGAACGTATGTTAGTATAGGTTACTAGCGTTTTGGCGCTACGATCTTAAAATGAATCGCGTATCCTGAATATAATCAAAATTTATTTCCATTTGTTAAAATTACTTTCTTTTTAACTGTCAGTTTGAAAATTTTCATATTGGACAGCATTTGACGTTTGATTGAGTGGCGTTTAGCATTTTTCGTGTTTAAATTGTTTTACTGAAGTATAATTTGCGTTTAAAATAGTATTTTTCAATACTATACAGTTTCAGAGAGTCCTAAATCAGCTTGGTAATTTTGTATTTCTTAATATTGAAACTAATGTTGAAACTAATATAAGAACCATAAATTAATGTTTTTTAACGCTCCACAATTCACAGTTTGAATATGTTGTACTAGTGATACATAGGAATAGAATAATACAATTAATAACTATATTATTATTACTATATTAATAAATTGGCTTTATTTTATTTTTAACATAACCTATATTTACTGACGTACCATGGCATGGAACAAATTAAATCAAACCAGTAAATTCTCTTGCCTACGCTCATGATTCTAATGCAGATACTAAAAATAGAAAAGCGGCACATAAAAAATCATTATGAAGCGGCACGGACAATCATTCTGGAACTCTCTGTATGTTAATAAATTATTTGTTCATTACAGTCAACGATTTTTTGTTCAAAATATAAAAAAGAATAGAGAAAGGTATATTAAATATTATATTTTTGAAATCACAAAAAATAAGCTTTTTATTGATATGATAGCCAACTATGATTGTCATTTAGAAAAACATAACTTTATTTTTTTTTCTCAAAAACTAAGATGCCTGTGAAATTTTTAATATAACCGCTGAATTCCACGTAAAAAACACTATCACACAGTATTTTTATATTATTTATATCTTTTATAGTTTTCGAGATAGCATCAAGTAAGAACAAAATACTTGTTAAGCTAGATCTTGAAAATTCGATATCTGAGTCGCAGCGTCAAACTGGCGACTTATTTTAGGTTTTAGATTATTTCGAAAATAGATAGAGCACAAAATTTATAACTTACGGCACGAATTAGCACAAAATGTTGAAAATATTAAATATCAAAAATTCGATGCGAGAGTGGCCGCGTCAAGCTGGCGACTCATCTTTGGATTTCGACAATAGATGGAGCACAAAATAAATAAGCACAAAATTATTTACCAGCTCAAATATAAAATTT
This sequence comes from Pogonocherus hispidulus, assembly GCA_963924545.1. NCBI lineage: Eukaryota > Metazoa > Arthropoda > Insecta > Coleoptera > Cerambycidae > Pogonocherus > Pogonocherus hispidulus. Next base: position 38,691,092 of record OZ004695.1, read on the forward strand.
CAACATATGAGTCGCTAACTTGACAGACCTCTATTACATTCACCATTGGTGTTGACAATAAAACAGTAGAATTTGTTCCAGGACCGTACTATTCGAAACTGAACAAAGACAAGTTTGGTTTTCCACATTAATCACAGTACTATCGTTCTTTAAGTCCATCGAGCTATCATTATTTGAAGTGCTTTGATAGGTGTTATCCACAGTAAGTCTTAGTTTATGTCAAAACTTGAGAATTAGATTTGTTATCATTATTAAAATGAAGTAACTTATTGTACTTTAAATTGCAGACACTACAAGTAATTTTTTAGAAATATTGTAATTTAGAAACATTATGTGTAGCGTCCGAGCAATTGAGGCATAGGATACACCTTTAAAAATCTTTAAAAATTTTATATATATTACCTATTCTGGTGAATGTTTAAGGAATTAAGGACAACGAAAAATTAATTACGTGCGAACCATAGACTTAATAAGAGGAGACCTCACGGTTCATTCATAAATAACCTTTTGTTTTGTATCAATCATTTGCCATGTGTATGACAAAGAATACCGGGAGAAAGAACGGCAAAATTCCGACTCCGTGCGGCGTTGCAAAAGTTTTGGGAGAACTTGCTTCCGACGCCAAAGGCGTACTGTTTTTGGAAGGGTTGGGTATGATAATAAAACATCAAAAAAAGAATTTTAAGAAAACCACTACTATACTAATGTAGGGAACTATACTATACTAATGTAGGGAATATGAATTGAAACTTGAACACTTAAAATTCTGAATTACCTAAGTAAAGGTGGTATACCTACTACATTACATAAACTTATATATACAGTAGTGTAAAAAAGTATTTTTCAGTTTTTCAAAGATACCCAAACTCTGTATACATGGTTGAATTACATTTAAAAGTGAAATATAATTTAAAATAAGAAAGATGTACATGGTGTTACTTTGTAATTAAACTTTTTGTTTCAAGTTATGTGACTTACCTACTGTTTTCAAAATAACTCTTAAAAGCCTGATAATGGTGATTTTCTCTTAGATTAGTATAAAGGATACCTTTAAAAATTACCTTGGTTACGCAACTGATTTTAATTTTTGTGGTTTTTTAATTTGTTATACAACAAAGTGCTGAAGGGAACTTTGCTGCATCTTTGCTTCTTGCTTGGATTCTTGTTTTGACCATATTTAAGTATGTGTGTAGGTAACTCCAAAAACTAACACATCAGCCATATTTTAAAAAATAACAAAAGCAATTCCGTAATATAATATATACATACTATATTCCGTAAAATGATAAGGAAGCCAGCCAGCACGCCCCTGAAAATTCGTAAATATGGCGTGACAAATATAGCGACCGAATAACAAAACAAAACTTGGCAAAATTTACCTGTGGAAAGACAGTTTTGAATATAAAGAATTTACTTTTCCATACACTTGACGCTGACGCACCATTTTCTGAAGAATAGTAATAAAATCCTTACGAAAAACACTGAAAAATTCACAAAACCAAAATTCCGACTGCCAGCAACACCGTACAAAGAAATACTATAAAATACTACGATTCACGTGCATTGTTACCGGTATCAATGAACATGCGGATTTGAGTAGGGAGCAATGATGCCTGTTCATTCCATTTCTGCGTTATGAGGTTAGTTTTTATCGGAACGTTTTTAACAAAATATGATTTATCTACTTAACTAGGAAACGGAAAAATATTTTTATGTAATATTTTAACCTTAACCACGGATTTCTTAAAATAAACTGGATGGCTGATTCCTAACTATCATTTTGTCAACTGTAAGGTGGTCGCCATACTGTGCTAACATTCCATTGGCTAGTTTTCAGCTAAATGCTGTTGAGGTATTTACAGAGGGAAATTTTGCAATAAGTTTGGTGAGATATGGGCATATATACACTGTAGAAATAAAAATACTTTAGCAGCGGGTTTAAAATTTAACTTAATATAGGGTTATATCAAAGATTAAATTGTATTATTTGTGCATTAGATATGACCATGATATGACGAGTAATTGACAGGACTGGACTCTAGAGTTATATTTGTGCAGCAAAGGTACACATAATTTTTTTCTATTTATAGTGCATTTCAAATAATTGGAATCATCTCTTTTTAATTTGACTTGAAATGATTTCCGACAAAGTCGAAATTTATGTGCTTGTAAAGACACTCCCTACATGTACAAATCTTCCAATGGTATGTCTGGTAGGTACCTATGTATATTAAATTCATTGACGACACTCTTTATTTCTCCTGTTACAACTTCATTTTTTAAATAAATTATACATTAGCCGGAATTATAACTGGTTCATAATAGTTACTTGTTAAACATAATTTAGTAACTAACCCAAAAAACTTTAAAGTAACATGGTTTGTCAACCAAATATTTGAACCTTCTCTGATTGCAGTATAAAAATTAGTTAGGATCAGTTTTGTATATTGTTTTGAGGAATTCTGCTAATATCGATACCTTTTTGCCAAAATATCGTCACTTTCACTAAATTTTACCTTAGGCTAATTACGACAATTCTGCCACTCTGCCTATTACAGTTCTGTTACTTACGATAAAATGTATGCAGTTATTTAACCGTCAAACATTTAAATACCTACGCTTACATATTTATGGATCTATCTACCTCTGCCAGGATGATTTGCATATTATACTTACGATAGATCCATAAAGTAATTTTCATGGAATATGTCACGATAGTTTGGCAAAAAGGTATCGATATAAGGGAGGTATTTATCGAAGAATTAGACGTATGTTTGTAGTTATTTTAATTGTGGCAGGAGCTGCATATATAAAAAGCCACGATGAAAGTAGCTGCACCTCTTATCAGTAAAAATGGCACTAAAAAAATAATTTTTAACTGAATGACATTATACAATTAGTAATGTCAAGTAGTTATTAGTCAAATTTATACTTTACACTGTTAAGATATATTAAATATTGTGAATGAATTGGGATAGGTTAATGAGTTATTTTGTTATAAAATTACGTGAAGTTTATAATACACAATATGGTAATAACTGCTTTTCTAGAAGATAACATTAACAACTTCAAAACTCAAAATCATTATGATTATGGTAGGAATTTAATAAAAACACATTTAAAATATAATTTATACACAATCACATTATAATAGGAGTTTTATCCACACTTATAAAGCATATAAAGTAACCTATTATCCACTACTGAAATAATAAAAAATAAACTTAAATCAACCAAATTTAATTTACTTATTAAAATTAATATTAACATTTATATTAATAGACATTTCGTTCTTCGCTTTCTCATATTTCACTTCGTTTCCGTTAATAGGAAGCTTGTAGTTGCTTCTTGGAACAAATTTTGGATGTCTCCTCTCCTGAGGAATGACTTGAACGAGAATAACCTTGGATTTTCCTTGCAATACCAAGTTTGTTAGATACAGAGTCTTCAATATAGCTCTCTGCCACAGCAGGGCTCTTCCACCCACCATGCCGCTTGATGGGTGTAAAGTCGGCACCTTTATTTCCCAATAAAGTTATTGAAGTGCACCTCATATAGTGGCCACTACAAGCTTCTGCGTTTGCCAAGTTCAAAAATGATGCAACTTTTGATGGAACTTTTGCCAATGTGTTGATTCCAACAGGCTGAGAAGTACATTTTTGATTCTTATAACGTAAAAAGAATCTGTTTTGTGATAAGTTCTTTGGTCGTAGGGAAATATATTTTCTACAGATCTCCACATCCTTGATAGAAAATCCTTCATTTATAATTGAAATTGTAAACTTTCGTGAAATGCCTGTCTTGGTATCTGGTATCGAAACAACTAGATACGCGCCAGTGGCCTGTACATCACTGATTTTCAAATTCATCAATTCACAGCATCGACAAGCACCAAAGACTCCTATTATTAGCGCAACCTAAAATGATTCAACGTTTATTACTTACTACATATTGTTTAAAAAGTTAAGAGTTTTACCTTAATCATAAAATATTCTTTATCACAAGATTTAGTCAAAAATTTTTCAATTTGCACTCTTTCCAAAACTGTAGCTTTTTTCACCTTGTATCCTTTCGATTGACTCTTCAGATAACAGATATCTACGTTTTTAGACTTTTATCGCAACCTTCAACATTTAATACTTCGACCAAATGGATGAAATTGCATGTTTTTTCGTCAGATTAAAATTTTAGAAATAAATAACTTGTACCTTGCACACAAATCTTCATTTATAAACCACAAAACAGAAAAAGATTATAAAAGCAGTGCTGGTAACTCAACAGTGTTACCATCATTTCGTTCATAAAATACCTAGAAGTTAGCACAGTATGGCGGCCGCCTATCAGTTGTTATTTTTCGCTACCCCCTCCAGTATATATTAACTATCCAGTTTATTTTAAGAAATCCTTCACCTTAACCCATAATCAATGTAGTTTAAATGTGAAAATATAAATTACACAATTGACAGTAGACAGATTGACACAATCATAAAGTAGACCTTGCAGTTGACTAGATAAAGAGTAAACAAGGGGTTCTCTGATTGCTTTAAAATGTAAACAATTACATCTCCCTTGTCTTATAAATCTATGGTGCGAACTATGTTTACAAATATTACACAAAATGTTGTGAAATTGGTTGTCTAGAATTGGTGCTACTATATTGACGAGCCACATAGGCTAGTTTCACTGCCTATGTCTGAACATTCATTAAAAATAGTGTATATCCATCTTAAATGGTTTTCAAGATATTGCTCATTTTATAAAAAAATTGCTGTTTGACACTATGTGATATATCGTGTAACTACTTCTTTCATCTTAGAACTTAGGTATAATAAGTAAATTTAAGATATCTTCGTTTGAGTAACGATTATTTTCCATTTCGTCAATAATGTCTAATAATTAACAAGAGATGTCACTTTAAATGTTTAACTACGATATCAACAACAATTTGGTTTTCCTCTGCCCTCTTTTCAACAACGAACAAAACAAACAAAATAGTGTTAGTTTGTAAAGTATTACGTAAATAATTACAAATAACTCGAAACTATAAGATTTAGAGATAGGGAACTGTAATACTATTTGATATATAATTTATTGGACTATCCAGTCCGATCCAATAAAATACAGTGTTCTATTTAAGAGAAGAGTTTTTATCATTTGCATTGTGCATTAATTTGAATTTATTTTCGGAACACTCTGTATATTGTAGATTCAATGTCGTTATCTACACGATGCCGGAGTACCTTCATATAATTGTACCTACCATAACTTCAGACTATTAAGTCCAAGATGAAAGAAGTAGTTAAAAACAGTGCACAAACAGCAATTTTTTTATGAAATAAGCGATATCTCGAAAACCGTTTAAGACAGATATGTTATACTTATAGAATGTTGTCCAGAATTGGGAGGGGAATCAAAAAATGTAATAATATACAGGGCGTCTATTTGAAAATGAGCAATGCTCTGTTCTGTAAGTATGGACCTAAAAAATATATAAAAAATTTCTCAAAACCGTTTCTAGGGTATGTGGGGGGAATCAGTTTGACCACAAAAATGACCTTCACTAAGCAATTTGGCCATTCAATAGCCAATTTGGAAATTGCTATTTAAAAGAACTAAACAAAATACTTATAATAGTTTAATTTTTGAGAAATACGCAAAATAAATTTTATAATTAATTATTCCAATTTCTCGTTATAAATATCAAATTAAACCATTTTGGTGCAAATAAGATTGTAAAAACATTTGTAAAAACTGGAGAGCACAAAATAATCCTAACAAAAGTATAATAAACAAAAAAAGCATAAATAAACAAATTTTTCAACAATAATAAGAACACTTTAATTTATAGCTCTTACTCCAGTCAAAAAACCCCAAAAAACCTCAAAAAATCACCCAACCTCCTGAAAAATCCGAAAGTTTTGAAACTTCGCACACTTATTTAAAGGTACCTAAGAATGAATATACCGAAAGTCTTCATGAATATGAGGCGAGCTCTAGCGGCAATTAGCGAAAATAGGGCACTTTCTTTGGTTTTTCGTTAATATCTCGAGAACCGTTGGTCGGAGGCAAAAGTTGACTATATATATATATAATTAAAGCTAATCAAATTTGCTACAAAAATGATTATATACATTTTTCTCGTATTCCCAATGGTTCCCGAGTTATAAGTGCTGAAAGAGAGCGTTTTGTGAAAAACCACGCTAGGGCGGTACAATATGGCATTTCTAATAATATTTGACATATGGTTTATTTACATTTTTGTATACTAATTTTCGCTATTCGCCTATTTTCGCTAATTGCCGCTAGAGCTCACCTCATATTCATGAGGACTTACGGTATATTCATTCTTAGGTACCTTTAAATAAGCATGCGAAGTTTCAAAACTTTTGGATTTTTTAGGAGGTTAAACATTGTTTTAACTGGACTATCTTTAAAGTACATGCTCAAAATGACTGCCATTATTACTCCCTGAAAATTAAAGTGTTCTGATTATTGTTGAACAATTTGTTTATTTATGGTATTTTGTTTATTATACTGTTGTTAGAATTATTTTGTGTTCTCCGGTTTTTTACAAATGTTTTTACAACCTTATTTGCATCAAAATGGTTTAATTCGATATTTATAACGAGAAATTGAAATAAATAATTATAAAATTTATTTTGCCTATTTCTCAAAAATTAAACTTTTAAGAAGTATTTTGTTTAGTACTGTTAAATAGCAATTTCCAAGAGCTTTCGAATAAGGTATCACAAAGGGAGTGTTGCCATTTAAAAAAATGAGTTGGGGGTGCTACATCTCTAGAGCTTGCTTAGTGAAGGTCATTTTTGTGGTCATACTGATTCCCCTCACATACCCTAGAAACGGTTTTGAGAAATTTTTTATATCTTTTTTAGGTAGGCATACTTACAGAGCATTGTTCGTTTTTAAATAGACACCCTGTATAAGGTGTCCCACTTAAAATAACGAAGTTGATGTCGACTTCCGGTTAACCGGACGTGGTAGAAACTTCAAAATATATTCATCAAGTACATCAAAAAGCTGCATCGGTTCTCCAGATACTTCTAATAGGCCGTCACCGCGGGACACCCTCTATGTGCTATTTCAAATAAAACGTATATATAAAAACGTGCTGTGAAACTACAAACGATAGACTATTTATTCTAAATGATTAGTACTATTAGTTAATTACTAATGATTGATTAGTGATCCTAGCTATAATCCGGAAGAATGTACTAATAATGTGTTGACCACATTTAAATATTACGTGATATTTGTAATGGACTGTAAATCGTACAGAGCCTTCATAAATGTCCACAAGTCACGTGAGTTGTAACTATCTTCGAAATAGTAAATTTATTTTCTTCACCTTGGTGTCAGAATGCTAGTAACTTTTAAAGGAATTAAAGCAAGTAGGTGAAGATTACATTAAAGCGCAAGGTTTCGTGTTACATCACGCTATTGGCGTTAATTTGAAATTTTTTATTTTGACATTTAAAGTAGCCAACCAGCGATTGTATTACCTTCAACGTCGATGAACGGAATGTCGGTGTTTACTATAAACAAACCATTACGATTTATGGCAATATTTGAGCTTTGATAGGGATTTATATACAGGGTGACCCATTAAGCATGGAAACACTCGCGTACAAAAGTTGTTTATGGACCGATTTAAACCGGATTTTTTTTTAAAGATAGATCTCCAAAAGCTTTATGTTGATGCAAAATTTGAAGACTAAATTTTGATTTTCACGGCCTGCTACAAATTTTTTTTTAAGTGAGAAATCGCAAAATTTTGTTGGCGATTTTTTTATAAAAAAATCTGACTACACCACTGGATTTAGGAGTCCCTCGAATACATTTGTACCAATTTTTGCGAAAAAAAGTTTGTTCTTAAAAAAGTTATGACAATATCGGCATTGCCAGTGTTTGCCTTTGTCGGTGAACCTATTATTTTATAATAATCGAATAGAACCCAAAGAGAAATAAAATTAAACAACTTAAACACTGGTGTAATTATTAATAAGAACCATAAAAACCAGTATACACAAAATAACCAACAATTACTCGAAGAGTACAACAAGTACATTGATACAAAAAAGTGATGATTAGAAAATTACATTTTTAAAAATGAAAAAGGAGTCTGGTCAAATTGATTCACACTTTTTGAATAAAAAATTATAATGTAGTTTTTTTTTTTATCTAAGAGGGTAATATTATAAATTCTGGCATAATAACCAGAAAATAATAATTATATTCCGCGTCTCGTCTTCAAGATCACAATGTAGTACCCCCAGTTCCCGCTAGATGACACCACAATTTCAAAGGCAAAATCATTGATTGCTCACTCTCCCATATTCACTACTCCTTGGTCCAGCCCGCCTGTCACACTGCGCGTCAACTTCATTACTTCTTTTAGTGCGAAGGTGGTACCACGTATAAATATAAAAACATAAATTAATTATTGAATAATAATTCCTGTTAGTAAAAATGGGGAAAAGAAGACGTACATCTCCGTCCCCGTCGTCTAGCAGTAGTTCTAATGGGAAAAGCGAGGATTTTACGGAAAAAATTACGTAAGTTTAAACGTAAATATCGCAAATATGGCGATTTTCGGAGAGGTCGGTCCGGTTACATCACCCCTGATGCTAATGGTGATAAGGAAAACAGTTCTAATTCCAGTTACGTTCTCAATGAAGCTGGAGATGAGGGACCGAGAGAAACTTCTCTTGAACTCGGCGAGAGTTCACAATCCCCTTCAGGGATTTTTCTCCCAGTAAGGGACGGTGAAGCTGCATCCGCCATTTTGTTAAACATATAAATTAATGTACTTACTATGGTGTATAGTCTTACAAGATAGCATACCGGTGGTGGTATGAGTATGAAACTATGGAAATTATATGTACCTTACTTGTATAGTATTACATGTTAGCATACCGGAGGTGGTATGAAATTATATAACAACATACTTATGGTGTAGCATACATAGATATGGAAATAGTCTGTACCTAACTTGTATAGTTTTACATGTTAGCATACTGGAGGTGGTATGAACTTATATAACAACATACTTATGGTGTAGCATACATAGATATGGAAATAGTATGTACCTAACTTGTATAGTTTTACATGTTAGCATACCGGAGGTGGTATGGAATTATATAACAACATACCTATGGTGTAGCATACATAGATATGGAAATAGTATGTACCTAACTTGTATAGTTTCATATGTTAGCATACCGGAGGTGGTATGAAATTATATAACAACATACTTATGGTGTAGCATACCAGTGGTAGTAAATATGGAAATAGTATGTACCTAACTTGTATATTTTTACATGTTAGCATATCGAAGGTGGTATGAAATTATATAACAACATACTTGTGGTGTAGCATACCAGTAGAGGTAGATATGGAAATAGTATGTACCTAACTTGTATAGTTTTATATGTTAGCATACCAAAGGTGGTATAAAATTATATAACGTCACACTTATGGTGGCATAAGTTTTAGCTCAGGCTTGTAATGTCCATAGTTTTGGAGTTGAAACCATGTTGGTGCTTATGTATAAGACTTATCCTTGTAACCTTTTCAGGGGACCTCAATGATCTCCAGAATACCAATGATCCCTTGGTAGTGGAGGTAGTTGTACCTCTGGATGAGAATATCCTTAAGTTACTAGGCAGTGAAAATTCTGCTAGAGACAAGAGTTCTTTAAGTATTTACCATGACTTAGCGGTGAGATGGGAACTTGTTTAAAGAGCGGTTTAGAGGAAAGCATAACATCAGACTTGATAAATATTGTCACCTGACCTGTCAAAAATTGTTTCCTTATAGCTGCATCCAAATTAAATTTGGAGGTGAAGGCAGCAAATTCTGCATCATTCGCTAAAAGAGTTGAGGGACTAGCAAAGGTCCAGTCTCAAGTAGGTACGAGCCTTTCAGCATTAGGTAGAGCATTAAGTTTGTTATTGAAGACAAGGAGGGGGGTGATGTCCTAAATATGGAGTTAATTGAGATTTTAAGTGATGGTGCTAGGCAGATGTTCACCGTCAGGAATCTCAGACCAAAATAAATTTTGAGTTTAACTCTGAGAAAGGATTTTGCCAGTACCTTATCAGACGTGACTTTTGATGGTTGGTTGTTCGGTGAAAATCTTGGAGAGAGTGTTAAGACTGCCAAGGCTATCGAACCATCTGGAATAGAGTTAAAGGGAGGTGACAGACTACAGAAACAGCCCTCCGAGAAGTTCTTTAAATTCAAAGGACCATCCAGGTGCATAGTGTTGGGCAATCGCTTGGCTGGTCAGAAACACATCTCACGTAGCAGTCGAAGGGGTCAGCAGAAGTTACCCAGATTACAGAGCATCCAGGAGCAACCGAGACAAACAAAGGAGAACCTTCGAGTAGCGAAGGTAGGCTTTCAAGCTGGCAAACTTTCACATTATTTGGATGCTTGGAAGAAAATAACAAAGACCCAATAAATTTATCTTGGATCAGGGCTACAAAATACGCATTGTTAAAAAAGTTGAACAAAAAATACTGCCAAATGTACCAAGGTGGTCTGTCAAGGAAAAACAGTTCATTAATTTTGAAATTTCTAGGCTGTTAAGCTTAAGTGTTTTTAGCAAATGTAAACCTGTCTGGGGCTAGTTTATTTCAAATAGTTTAGTCGTTCGCAAACCTGGGGGAAAGATGAGGCTAATATTGAATCTTAAGTCTTTAAATAGATTTCTGAAGATTAACCACTTACAGCTAGAAAGCAAAAACACTGTAGGTATGTAAGTTAATATCTCTGTCTTGTTTTATGGCTACAATAAATATCCAAGACGCTTATTTTTTATTAATATTGACAGGCAGTATAGGAAGTATCTACACATTCGATTCAATAATACCTTGTATGAGTTTAACTGTATGCCATTTGGCTTGTTCCTTTTATGTATAAAAAGAGTATGAAACCTGTACTTTCTCACTTAAGAGGAAAAGGTTTTCTCTCTATGTCCTATATGGATGATCTATTATTTGGGGAATCTTACAAACATGTGTGTAGGATATATAAAAAATACCATAAATATTTTGACAGCACTAGGTTTTATACTTAACATTAAAAGAGTATTAACCCCCTCCACATCTTATAAATTCTTAGGTTTTGTATTTGAATCGCAGTATAAGAAGATAAAGCTTCCTAATGATAAACGTAGTAAGGTTTATGAAATGTTAAGAAATCTGTTAAATATGGTTAGCTTATTCGAAGAGAAAACGAGCTAAATATTTGACATTAAAAAGTTTAATGGTAATTAGGATAAAGTATCCAAGAATATATGGATCCAGGATATTGGCTTCATATATCAAGCCGAGAGATAATGTAGAAGCCGATGAGAAGTCTTTGAGAGTATATTCAGAAACTGAGTATCAGTTAAATCAACAGGTTTACGAGGAAATAGGGACTATATTTAGTCAGCCAGATATTGATTTATTTGCCTCTCGTGCGAACACTAAATGTTTAAAATATGCATCCTGGGAGTGAGACCCGGACTGTTTCCTAGTTGATGGGGCTATTAATTGGGCAGATTTTTATTTTTATGCCTTTCCTCCATTTAGTATGGTTCTGTCAATGCTAAGGAAGATTATTGAGGATGGAGCTCATGGTATAGTAGTTGTATCAGTCTGTGCCTCGCAACCATGGTTTCCATTGTAATAAAAAAATTGAAACCTTAATTTTCTCCTAGATATGACTTGGTGTTTTCTGTTGATAGGACTCCACGTCCACTATGGAGCAGCCTTACCCTGGTAGCAGGCGCTAATTAGAACAGGCATTTAGACAAAAGGGTTACCAGCTTCATCAGTGGATATATTTATTTCATCTGTTACAGTTTCCACCTTAAAACTGTGTAATCAAGGTCTTAAATTATGGTGGCTGTTTGTAGGAAGACTAATAAAAATTTTTTTCATAGCCAAATTTCCAGTTATTTTAGAGTTTTTGACTCAGACATTTTATGAAGGTGCTTCATATGGCACATTAAATAATATTAGATCTTCTTTATCATTAAGAATATTGGGAATATTTCAAATTGAGTTGAAATAATGATAACGGATAGGATCAAGACGTCAAATAAAATCAAGACTTAACCTCTTCTATTAATACCCAGGTTAATGAAAAACTCAGCCTATGTGCTGTAAATACCGTACAAAATTATTTCAGTAGAACAAAAAATTTTCGGACTAGTGCAAACAAAAAGCTATTGTTAACATTAAAAAACCTCATCATAATATGCATCTTCTCAAACATTAGGTCCGTTCGATTGCCGGCTAGTGTAGTGTGCACCAGTGTGTACTACACTACATTTTCATCAGCTGATTTGTCAGTGCAATATGCAACCTTATGTACGTTGATATAAGGCACTGGTTGTAGTATGGTTGTAGTGCACACTGTCCTAAATAGTGACAAACGAATGGAATTCTGAAATTAGTGTAATTCAGTGATACATTTTCGAGCAAACGAATGGACCTACTGAGTAGGTGGATTAAAGTTACATTGAAGAACAGTGGTATAGACACAAAGGTATTTACAGCTCATAGTACAAGACATGCGTCGACATCTGCTGTTGGGAGAAAAGGATCTGCTATTTTTTTATAGTATAGATGTTATACGCACTATAGCAGGCTGGTCAAAAGGTTCTAACATTTTTGCCAAGTTTTATAATAGACCTTTATGTAATAGAGATACCTTGCAAAGACTATCCTAAACATGATTGATTAGGTTCGTAAAATATGTATCTTTTATATATAGACCCAATATGTTCTGAGTGTATAATAAAGGTTTATTGTGTTTAAGTTGTTGCAGCTTCTTTAAACATCTACATTGTGATCTTGAGGACGAGACGCGGAATATAATTAGTTGATCAAACGAACTTACCTAAGTGAAGTTCGATCCTAATTATATGAAGCGTCTCGTGCGAGATGATCACACCCATCCCAAAAGTAGAATGATTCATGTTTCCCTACCCGTGATCATATAGTTGTAACAATCTGTGCTTTAAAATAATGAAGTTGACGCGCAGTGTGACAGGCGGGCTGGACCATGGAGTAGTGAATATGGGAGAGTGAGCAATCAATGATTTTGGCTTTCAAATCGTGGTGACATCTAGCGGAAACTGGGGGTACCACATTGTGATCATCTCGGACGAGACGCTTCATATAATTAGGATCGAACTTCACGTAGGTAAGTTCGTTTGATCAACTAATAATTTGACGAACTTACCTATCAATTGTTGTTTATATTAGAGTAATGGTTAGTTATTTTGTGTATACTGGTTTTTATGGTTCTTATTAATAATTACACCAGTGTTTAAGTTGTTTAATTTTGTTTCTCTTTGGGTTCTATTCGATTTTTATATAAGAATAGGTTCACCGACAAAGGCAAACACTGGTGATGCCAATATTGTCATAATTTCTTTAGGAACAAACTTTTTTTCGCAAAATTTGGTACAAATGCATTCGAGGAGATCCTAAATTCAGTGGTGTAGTCAGATTTTTTATAAAAAAATCGCTAACAAAATGTTGCGATTTTTCACTTAAAAAAAATTGGTAGCAGGCCGTAAAATCAACATTTCTTCTTAAAATTTTGCATCAACATAGACCTTTCGGAGATCTATCTTTTGAAAAAAATCCGGTTCAAATCGGTCCATAAACAAATTTTGTACCGCGAGTGTTTCCATTCTTAATGGGTCACCCTGTATATATATATATATATTTATGAGGTCATCATAAAGTAAGGGGTATATTTTGAAGTCTTATCTAATTTTAAGAAATCAAGCTAGTAGCAAAAAGTAAATGGAAGCTAGTTGCTTCAATAATTGAATTTTACTGTATCTATGGATAACAAAAGAGTTGTCGTGTCAACTGCTGATACAAATGTCAAACGTAATCATTACGATTTAGAGAATTGTTCTCAAAATAAAACTCACGTAAACGTAAATTGAAACGATTTAAAATTTAATAACATGGATCTACAAACAAGAATTGGTTTAGTACAATGTTATTATGAATGCGGCAGAAATTACACTGCTGGATTACGAAGATCGTAAGAAAATGGGTTTGAGAGCAGGGCCGTGTCAAATGAAAGCGTACCGTAATTTGATTAGCAAATTTGAAAGATCAAGGTTTGTAACTCACCTACCAAGATCTGGAAGACCAGGGATTATTGATGTCCAAGTTGCAGAAGTTCTTCGGGAAAATCAAAACATTCGATATCAAAACGATTGCAAATGTTTGCAAAATGTTTGGAAAACTGTTTGGAAAATTTTACGCAAAATCCTAAAAATTTATCCCTATAAACTTAAACTGCTGTTTGAATTAAATGATGTAAATTTTCCCATCAAGTATGATTTTTTTTTACAAATATTGGCTCAGATGGAAATTGAACCCGAATGGTGATTCCGTATTTTATGGACATGAGGCCCATTTCTTTCTAAATGGTGTAGTCATTACTCAAAACTGTCGAATATGGTCAACAGATAATCCACATGAAATCGTTCAGGAAGGTCTTCGTGACAATAAACATCGTTTGGTGCGATTTCACATCTAATTTTATCATTGGGCCATACTTTTTTGAGGAGGTAAAGAATAGAGAGGCCGTATCTGTAACTGTTACTGGTGAACAGTAATGCTGTGTACTGTGTGCTGTGTACAATTTGGAGGAACAGTTTGTGATTGTACAGCAGCAAAATGGACCACATATTGAACATTTGCGTTAACGACTGTTTGACATAAGAAATCCCATTGTTTAAGCAATCGAATTTCTTTCGCGTCCTGTTATTAACTTAATTTGTTAAAAATACATAACAAGCTGAAATATATCCTTTACTTTATGATAATCTTGTATATACGGGTGTCCCATTTTATGCTGAAAGAATTTGGGACCATGTAGAGCCAGTAAAAATAATGGGACTTTGCTATATAAACTTATTTCCAAATCCGTACCGTTTTTACAGGGTATTGAAGTTGAAAAAAAATGTCTTTTTTTATTTATATCTCTTACACTAATAAACTAATTGTTTTCAAATTTTATTTGGTAAATGCTACTATGAATCTTTACTTCCACAAGCAGTTTCAGCTCAATAGGAATAGCCAGTGGCGTGCAACCTGCACTCTCGAACACCTTTTCTAACAAATAAATGTTACGCCACTGACTAACGTTTAAAACAATATGATATTTCGATGTCCCACCCATTTCTCTACAAAAAAGTATTCTTTAATTTTTTTCATGTCATGTCTTTTCCTAACAAAATAATACCTTAAAATAAAATTATCTCGGTATGATTTTATTAACTTTCATTTTTTTCACAAAACACACCGTTACGGAGTGAATTGATATTTTATGAAATCATATCATGTCCTTTCCTAACAAAATAATACATTAAAATAAAATTATATCGGTATAATTTTATTTAATAATAATAATAATAATAATAATAATAATAATTTATTCGATAAGCATCAATAAAAAAAAAATTACACAATATAATGATTTATACAATATAGTACAATGCTTATGAATTAGACTCAAATTCATATTTACCTGTACGATGTACAAGTACCTAAAGATGTTCTTCCAAAGAGCCTATAGGTGCCTGCTGTTTGTAACAACAGTTAATCAGTATTTAACAAATATAACAATTAGGCAGAGAAGTGGCAAACATAATTAACACAAAATTACATAGAAAACAGTAAGATACCTAAACACACAATCGACTTATAGGTACTATGTATAAATAAATAGCAAAATAGCACAAACAGAACTAATCTTTTATCATTACATTACTTATATATTAAAATTGATACGAAGCTTATTATCCAACAATAATGTCCTCAAGCGCTATTTGAAACTGAAATCTTTAGAGCATTTCAAATCATTGGGCAAAGCATTAAACAGTTTGCAGACAGTGAACGAAAAAGACCGTTGAAAGAGAGATGTCTGGTGTTTTGGAACAGTAATAACATTTTTTTCCGCAGGTTCAAATTATGCACATCCGTTCTGAATGTTATTTTATTATACAACTATTGACGGGTTTTGTTCATTATTATTTTATTAAATAAACAACCGCAGTGTAGAAACCGCCTTTTATCAAGGGTTAGCCAATGCAATTTATTAATATGACTAGAAACCGACTGGTTTCTCTTTATTCCATAAATCAGCCTAACACATGAATTTTGTACTCGCTGTAAACGAGCACAGTTAAATTTGGTGAGACATGCTCCATATACTGCATCACAATATGTCAGATTAGAAAGATTAGGTTTTTGGCAATCTCAGTAATTGGGAGCCTTTCATTATTTAATATAATGTTTACTTTATCCACACATCTCTGACGACTTAACTTTCTGCCGAATAGCATAATTTGAGATTTGGCAGGATTAAGTGACAAGCAAAGATTTTGAGAGTATTTGAATAAAGATTGCAAGTCACTATTCACCTTGTCATTCGCTAGTTCAATATCAGCTTTCTTAAACGAATAATATAGTTGAGTGTTATCCGCATAAAAGTGACTCTTACAATATTTGACACTATCTCTCAGTGTAGCAGTATATATTGAGAATAACAGTGGGCGAAGTATAGAACCTTGCGGTACACCGCTTTCCACATGTACGCGGGAAAGATTAGTATCGTATTTCACGTACTGATTCCTATTCAAAAAATAACTTTTCATCAGACGTACACTCGTACAGCACTATTACTAAAACCGATATTGTAAAAAATAGCAACTGATGATTAATTCGATCAAACGCTTTTGTACAAATAATATTAGCGTAGTGAGAAAATCATTATCAGAAGCTAACAGAATGTCATCGATCATTGCCAACAAAGCTGTGGAACAGCTATGAGAAGATTTGAAACCAGACTGGTTGATTGGAATGATATTAATTAACATGTCGTTTAATTTGTTCATATAAGATTTTTTCCATGAGTTTAGACATTACACAGAGTAGACTAATTGGCCGGAGGTCTTTGTATTCAGCTGCATTTTTCACTTTCGGTACAAGAATTATACAAGCAGTAATTGCAATGCCTATACTTGCGGTCCCGTGGCTTGTGGACATTTATGAAGGCATTGTATAAGAAAAGATCACTTACCCAGGTGGAAATCTGAAGTCTTTTGTACACTGCTCTAATTGCATCAAAGGGAAATCAAAAGCCAGGGTCACACCATCGATGTTACATATATTTACGTGTATAATATTGTTATTTACAAAATACTAGTTAAGAATGGTAAAAATAATTGGATTCGACAATATATCACTTTTTGAAACATAAAATAGCACATACCTATATCTAAATTTCTCATAAAGAATATGTCAAATACGTATCTATTGAAACGTTATTAAAAACACTCATTTCAACTAATTAAATACAAAAATTAAGATATAAATAACTTGGAATAGATATTTTAGAAAATAATCCAGAAGCTTTCGTAGTTACTTTAGAATCTTGAAAATATCACATTGAAAACTTATTTCTGTGTTAAATGTACGAGTACATTTGATTTTGGTAATTAGATAAAAATGAACAAAATCAGTCCAATAAAACAATATCTTTCATTTGTAAAAATGTAGACTTCAACGTTTATTTGTTTAGACTCTCATATTACCCAAAAAACAAACATCAATAAGTATAAAAATACTAGAAATGGGAGAAAATCGCTATCGCGATTTTCGTTCCCATTTCTAGCCCTACCGGGGGTGAACAAAAAGAGTCTAGAATAATATTATTTTTAAAAAAATACTTATTAAAGAAATTTTTTGTCTGGAATAATGATGTAATTATACTAACCGATTTTTCTAAGTGCTGAAAGTAAAATTTATTTTTCAGTAAATATTTTTATCAATTTTATCAATGGGACCAAAAATATATTGCTGTCATAATTGTTGCAACAAATTAATATTATAGATATTTACTTTTGTAAGCTAAAATGATGAATTTTACGACTGCCAAATTGAACGAATTAATTCCAAATTTTATCTGCAGAAAGAATAAAAACTACGGACAATGAAACAAAATAACTAAACACTAACAAATAATTGGAATGAAAAAGTAAAAAAAAGTTTGCCTCCAGCGTGACTCGAACTCGTGAAATCAGCAATACGATGTTTGTAATCCTACTACTATCTCGTTGCGGTACCTCGCCACTTTTCAGAAGTAGACCCTGAGACCCTGACACTACGTAAACTTACGTGTCAACCTAAAAAATTTTTACCGATTTTCTAATTGGAAAAGCATTTCGCTTCAGTATTTTGATAATCAGAAGAGTTTGGCAGTTAGTACTATCGATTCCGTTATCAATATTTCTCATAAGAAAATAACCTATCTGAAATTTAATTAATTTGACAGTTTTCGTGAGAGGTGCTTGTCTCGTTAGTGCCATCTCACATCGGCAGATAAAATGAGAAAGAAGTTGAGACGGAGGCGATTCGAGATTTTCGAAGACGAAATAGACGTAGAAGGACTCGATGTGCGGTCTCAAAAAAAAATCAAATTTTAGAGAAAGGATGGAAATTTCGCGTGAAGCGGTTCTCGAAGCCGCAAAAATTAGAAAAAGGGTCTAGGGAGTCCTGTGAAAAGTCGAGATTTCGGCAGGCGTGACGGGACCATTGGGCGCGAGGACAAACGCTGGTGCTAGCCGCATTTCTCTCGCCGAACGACGATCGGCGAAAATTTTTTGAAAAGACGTTTAAATTGGGAAAACGCGTAGGAAACGGGACGAAAATACCCATACGCATAGGAGAAAGGCTCGAGCGACCTCCGGTCGCACGCGGGCATCGCTCCGCGATCCCCCCTTGGAGAAGATAGCTTAGAAACTTCGTCGATTCGGCGACGGAATTTAGAACGAGACAGAATCGACGCGTTTTAATATATATATATATATATATATATATATATATATATATATATATATATATATATATATTATTATAAATTATAGCAAAAGGACACTGAAAATTAATTATATAGTTTATTTATTAGGAGTTATATGTGTAGTATGTATGTATAAAACTAAGTTTTATTAGCTTTAAACGTAAATGCTTACCTATGTTTATATAAAAAAACTATATGTATCTATATTAAGTGACAATTATGTAGTGAAACTTATATGAAAATGAAGGGTATTATATTATAAAACATCTCTATAATGGTAATACCTTATAAAAAAAATATTAAATAAAATCCAGAACGTTCCATATGACAATCTGGAAATTTCTAGAAAATAATTTGATTAAACAATGAAAAAACGATAGCGACATACAAATCCAAGTCGTAAAACAAACACTGAGCAGTCCTATTTTGAATTCGAAAAGAGTTGTCAGTCTTCGAACCCTTTTTTGAATTGAATATTTGTTTAAATAAAAAGAGAACTTAATGTAAAGTACAAAAGGTTTGTCAATCATTGTAAAATTGAAGATAGTTTATCAGTCATCAGTAAACCACCATGGTAGCGTAGTGGATTAGAGCCTGTTGTGGCAGCATTTCTCGGTCATACTGCCTAAATTGGTTTGGGTTCAATCCACAGCTTCGGCACTGGCAACGTGGGTATGCTATGGGTATGGGGTGTTTGTTTGCGTTTTTTCAATGTGTAACCCCCTTCCGGACAGCCTTGGGCTTTGTATTTGGGAATTGTCTAATTATTTATGCAGCGGTGATGTTTAAAAAAAAAATAAACCAGAAGGAAAATAAGGTAAGTGATTAAACTAAAAAGAAATCAAGAAATTGATACATACCTCGTAGTTATATATCATATCCAGTGGATTTGAAGATGGTGCAGAGTAAACAAAAAGATAAAAGAGATAAGTTTGAGTACATGGATCAGAAGTAGAAGAAGATAAATAGCCACAATAGTACTACGGCTGAACAACGTTTAGATAAGTTTTTTTTAATATTTACTTATACCTATTTGATTGAACAAATACAATTATAAAATTACAAAATATAAATGTAGAGTAGAATCATTGTTTCTGCCTCTCCTCTGTCTTATGACAGGTGAGCAGGTGACAAATGGGTTTGTTGAACTTTCTGGAATTTTATTAATTTCCGGAATGCGTTTTGATTAGGTGTTACAATCGAGGGTGACCTTCATAGACATTTCTAGAATTTTATCAGATGCTTTGCGGACGCAAAGTATGACTTTGGATTCCGGAATGCGCAATCGAAGGTGACTTTCATTTCTAGTATTTAATCATGTCATGGATGGCTTTGAGCTTCGGAATGGGTTTGGATTAGGTGCATTGAAGTCAAGAACCCTAAACAAAGAAGGACTGATCAATTCATTCAGAAAAATTTGAAGGTCATTTTCAACAGATTTCTCGTAACACGTCAGTGGATCCCCTATTGCCAAATTTGCCTCTAATATGCAATTTCAAAAATTTTCAGTCAAAATATCCAACCCAATATTATTTCAGAGACTGTATTAATGCAATCAAATGTGATTTTAAAGTACTTATATGTGTTTTACGATATATATCTTACGATTTGAAGTGCGTTGTGCAAAAATCGTTTGTCGATTTGACAACTGTGATAACTTGTGTTTTGTTAATCAGTACACAGATTACCATGATATGATACAGAAATACTTTGATATGATGACATGACTGATCACAGTGATGACATTCCAAAGACGACCGAGACATTCTACATGACAATGTGACATATATAGGTTATGTTAAAAGGTTAAAGCTGTCAAATTAAAACAAAGAGGATATTTAAATTTCAAATCTCCCGCTAAAGGGAATCCACTGACGTCACATAAGTGATAAACAAATGTGATTGGCTGTTACTGATTGATCAGTCCTTCTTTGTTTAGGGTTTTTGCATTGAAGTGTCTCACAATTGAAGGTGACTTTCATAGGCATAATCAGATGTCATTTAAACACTGCTTTACTCGCAGTGATAATTTGGCATCGGCAATTGTCTAATTTTCAACATCACATTTGTTGTAATAATACACTGATATAAATGAATGAAATATATGGCCATCGTAGAACATTCAAATATAACATAGTGTCCTGTATCCCTAAATATGATGATATGTAAATTGATAATAATTGATAAAATCAAACACTTGCAAATTACATTATATTATTTAATAGAATAAAGATAAATAATAGATAAAGATAAATAATAAAATTTCTAGAAGAAGTCCTAAATATTCATAAATCTATAAAAGTTAATATTCTATTATTTATTTTAAAAGGGTATACCGAAATTTTAACCTTTAGTCCCAAAACTTAGGAAATGACATCTTTACTACAGCTATTACATATTGTCATACATAATTAGGTGGATATTCTCAAACAGTTGAAACAACATTGGAGATTTTGTAATGTTACGTCATAGGTGTAAAATCATCCTAATGATTAAAAAAAAATTCCACAAATAGTTTTGATAGGTATATAATTCGTTCCTCTTTAGGTTATTCACTAAAATGTTTTTTAGGATTTATTTTAGACAAATAACCATTACAACAATATTTTATTTCGCATAATTCGATAATCAACAAGTTATGCTCAAGAAACACATATTTCTAGAGAAAATCGATAAAAACTGTAATCCAGCTTATACAGATTTTGGGGCATCTTCAGATACTAAACAAATAAAAAATATCTATTTCTCCTATGAATTTTGTATAAATATCTAGTTTTTAAGATTAGCTTATGGAAAGCTAACAACTCAATCAAATAAGATGGATACCAACCACGTCGCGGAAGCTAGCTCCACCACAAGCGAATTTTGGGATGGCACTTTATAGAGATTTAACGGCTATTTTTAGGTTATTTTCGTACCCTATTATACATTTTTCCGCTCGCCTCCAAATGAGTTAGTTTGTGAAGGAGCTAGATTCCGCTTGAAGCTAGCTCCACCACACTTGTAAAACATGGTTCGCGTAAACTATTAGCATATTTTTATGCCTCAGATATAACGGCAATTTAAAGCTCTAGAACGTGCTCTCTTGGCTGTTTTGGTACCCTATTATAAATTTTTCTGCTCACCTCTAAATGGGTGAGTTTGTGGCTAGCTTCCGCTTGAAGTTAGCGCCGCCACACTTGTAAAATTTGGTTCACCTAAATATTCGCATATTTTTATACTTCAGATTTAAAAAGACTCTAGGATAAACCTTAATGCAACTGAATCGGACCACCCCATCCAGAAATATATACCTACATCCTCATACGTTACAATTTAAGTAGGTATAGATCTTCACAAAAATTCGAATTTTGAAATGGAACTTCATGGAGAATTAACGACTATTTTTAGGCTTTTCTGGTACCCTATTATTAATTTTTCGCTCACCTCCAAAAGGGTTAGTTTGTGAAGGGGTAGCTTCCATCTGAATTTAACGCCGCCACACTTATAAAAGTTGGTTCACGGGTCCGTGAAGTTAGCCCCCAACTCCTGGAGTTGGACGGCACTAATCCACAGTCGGTTAGTAAGTTATTAGTAAGTATTTGTAAGCCCATTGGTAACATTTGTAAGTAAAGGGTAGCCGTTTTATTTGTTATTAATTTTTAGCGGCTAACTTCTTAGCAGCCCCCAAGTTGTTTATAATTGCAGTTTTTATGTTATCAGCTATTAGTAAGTCATTTGTAAGTATTTGTAAGTTGACTGTCGACATTTGTAAGTCTCTAATAAAAAAGTTATAACCAATTAATAAATGGCGGCTAACTTCTTAGCAGCCCCCAAGTTCTTTCAGAATGTTTTGTTTACCTTACCAGTTGTTAGTAAATCGTTTGTAAGTATTTGTAAGCCGTCTTGCAACATTTGTAAGTCGGTTATAAAAAAGTTATAACCAATCAATTAAATGAGGGCTAACTTCACAGCAAGCCCCCGAATTCTTTCAGAAGGTTTTGCTTACCTTACCAGTTGTTAAATCGTTTGTAAGTATTTGTAAGCTGTCTTGCAACATTTGCAAGTCGCTAATAAAAAAGTTATAACCAATAAATTAAATCAGGGCACACTTCTTAGCAATCCTCAAGGTTTTTCAAAATATTTTGTTTACCTTGCCAGCTGTTAGTAAGTCGTTTCTAAATATTTGCAAGTGATTTTCAATATTTGTATGTCACTAATAAAGAAATTATAACCAATTAATAAACGGTGGCTAACTTCTTAGCAACTCCAACAACTTTGCAAGTTTTATCTAAATGTTTTGTTTACATCACAACTAATCATTTGCAAGTCCCTAATACAACAGTTACTTATTAATTAATTCTGTCGGGGAAACTTGTTTGTCCTGTTTGTTTTATTTACTGTGGTTGTCGAAAATGAATGTTTTATTTTGGAAGCTAAAGATGTTACTAACGTAAGATACAGATCTTGCGAGATATACCTAACAAATTAAAATATGACAAAATCAAAATCTCGTTAAAAAGTATATAGTTTAGTAGGTACATATTTATCAAGTATAATTCAATATATATTTTTTAACTATTTGACAAAGGTTACTCAAATATTACTGCGCTGCAGTTGTTCAAAATATATAGGTATGTAATAAATAATGGACCATGAATCCACGCTTATTTATAAAAAATGAGGACTTAATACATTTAGATCTTATATACTTAAGTATGTTGTCTGTTTTCTAATGCGTGTAGCGTTTTCTAAAAATTCGGTATATACAGCAGTACGAAAGTTAAGTTAAGCAGGGAATCACGGGACACCAAATACGGATCATTCTCTGCCTAACTCACACGTGCATTGCATTATTAAACAATAAAAAACATGAAAAACAAAATAAAACCAACCCATACAATAAAACTAAAATAGAAAATTGATATTAGGTACCTAAGAAAAAACTTTTTTGGATATTTATTGTGTCACTAATCTAATTTACTACTTGTTAAACCATTATTTTTAGCTATTAGGTAACCTTGAAAAAGTCCGAAAACTCGGACGAAACGTAGGATATTTATTCAACAAATAAATTTTAGAATATTAGTGATTGTAATACTCATCACAGTCAGCAATACAGTCACCGTTACAGATTGATTTGAGAACAGTATATATAAAAAATTTATACAATTACAGTCATTTATGTGACAACTTTTTGATAATGAAACGAAAATATATTAGTATTTCATTGTGAATAGTATTTAACGAAAAGTAAATTTATTTGAAGGAGATGCCGAAAACAACTACTCCACGGCCAATGTGCCCCGACTGGCAATGCATTACTTCGGCATCTCCGCAGGAGTCGCCACATCATTCATCGAGACCAACTACCAGACACTGACCAGTTTCGCGCTTATCATGCGCTATGGCACTCTGATGAGCGCATAATAAGCGCGAAATCGGTCAGTGTCTGGTTTCAAGTAACTAAGAAAATTAACTTCTGTAACTAAGAGTAACTGGTCAATGGAGGAACCAATGCCATTAACTAAATAAAGATTCTTTCAATACTGTACTATTTACCGAGGTGAGTCCGATTCGGGACATTTTTGAGACGGCCTTTTTCATCTTTGCGGCTAAAGCTTTAGGTTAAAAATGGTGAACTGATTTCATCAAATTAACTATTTTTTTTTTTGATATTTAATATAAAGATTTCCCTTGAATACTAAAATTTTAAAATATTTATTTTAAACAACTATTATTGTACCCAACCAACAATTAATTTAATATTGGTATTGGTTTGGTAGATATTAATATTATGTTTATAGATTTATATTTATATTAATATTATATTTGGTAGATAACCTACCCCACTATATATGAACCTTAAAGTGTTTTGAGTGAAGTAGAGATTATCTTATAATCTCTGAGTGAGGTAACTGAAAGTTACAAATATAAGAAGAATCCCCAACTAAAATGGATATGTCCGCGATTTCTAACTGCTTTTAGTGCCTTGTAGATACGTTAAGTATATGACTTATACATATGACATATATGACATTTTACTTTTAGTTAGAACTAATAAGAGGTAAGCCTCTGTTGAATTGATATGAATTTATTTAGTAATAACATTTTCATTAACAACTTACAAATGAAAAAAGTCAGCATACAAATACTAATAAATGATGTTATAATAAATACCATTAGCAATAGTTAAGGTAAACAGAACAATGAAGTTTGCTTCACTGGATTAACTTCTTATAGCCTTACAAATGATATTGAAAGTCAGCTTGCAAATATCTACAAACGATTTTACTAACAACTTACGACAAATATCCTACGTTTCGTACGAGTTTTCGGACTTTTTCAAGGTTACTTAATAGCTAAAAATAATGATTTAACATAAGTATTAAATTAGATTAGTGACAGAAGAAATATCCAAAAAGTGTTTTCTTACCTAGTACATCAATTTCCTATTTTAATTTTGTTGTATGGGTTGGTTTTATTCTGTTTTTCATCTTTTTTATTGTTTGAATGCAATCAATGTAGGTACGTGTGAGCTAGGCAGAGAATGATCCGTATTTGGTGTCACCGTGATTCTCTGCTTAACTTAACTTTGCTCTCCTGCTGTGTATACCGAATTCTTTAGAAAACACTACAAACATACACCAGACAACATACTTAAATACTATAAGATCTAAATTTATTAAGTCTCACTTTTTTAAAATAAGCGTGGATTCGTGGTCCATTATTTATTACATACCTATCTATTTTGAACAACTGCAGCGCAATAATATTTGAGTAACCTTTGTGAAATAGTTAAAAAAATATATATTGAATTAAACTTTATAAATAGGTACCTACTAAACTAGATACTTTTAACGAGATTTTGATTTTGTCATATTTTAATCTGTTAGGTATATCTCGCAAGATCTGTACCTTACGTTAGTAAAATCTTTAACTTCCAAAATAGTTTTTTTTATTTTCGACAACAACAGTAAATAAAACAAACAGGGCAAACAAGTTTCCCCGACAGAACTACTTGATAAGTAACTGTTGTATTAGGGACTTGCAAATGATGTAAACAAGACATTTACAGAAAACTTGGGAGTTGCTAAGAAGTTAGCCACCGTTTAATTAATTGGTTATAATTTCTTTATTAGTGACATGGAAATATTGAAAGTCACCTGCAAATATTTACAAATGACTTACTAACAACTGGCAAGATAAACAAAATATTTTGAAAGACCTTGAGGGTTGCTAAGAAGTGAGCCCTGATTTAATTGATTGGTTATAACTTTTTTATTAGCGACTTCCAAATGTTGCAAGACAGCTTACAAATACTTACAAACGATTTAACAACTGGTAAGGTAAGCAAAACCTTCTGAAAGAATTTGGGGGCTTGGTGTGAAGTTAGCCCTCATTTAATTGATTGGTTATAACTTTTTTATTAGCGACTTACAAATGTTGCAATACGGCTTACAAATACTTACAAACGATTTACTAACAACTGGTAAGATAAACAAAACATTCTGAAAGAACTTGGGGGCTACTAAGAAGTTAGCCGCCATTTATTAATTGGTTATAACTTTTTTATTAGAGACTTACAAATGTCGACAGTCAACTTACAAATACTTACAAATGACTTACTAATAGCTGATAACATAAAAACTGCAATTATAAACAACTTGGAGGCTGCTAAGAAGTTAGCCGCTAAAAATTAATAACAAATAAAACGGCTACCCTTTACTTACAAATGTTACCAATGGGCTTACAAATACTTACTAATAACTTACTAACCGACTGTGGATTAGTGCCGTCCAACTCCAGGAGTTGGGGGCTAACTTCACGGACCCTTGGTTCACACTAGGTACTGCAAATAATTAATTATTATTTTTATTATAACTGTGGACCTACATCCTCATACGTTACAATTTAAGTATAGACCTTCACAAAAATTCGAATTTTGAGATGGAACTTCATGGAGAATTAACGACTATTTTTAGGCTTTTTTGGTACCCTATTATTCATTTTTTCGCTCACCTCCAAATGAGTTAGTTTGTGGAGGTGCTAGCTTCCGTCTGAAGTTAGCACCGCTACTCTTATAAAACTTGATTCACATAAACACACTGCTCCAAACAATTAATTATTCTGATTACAACGATCCGTCATTTCCAAAATTCACAGATAAATAAAAAAGTTACTTCAGTACAAAGTTCAGTACAAAAAACGTAGATCGGATTTCTTATTGGCTGCCTATGATTTGATTAAATAGCATTAGGGTGTTGTGACTGGATATAATTCATTTATTTACTAGTCGATTACAGAAAACGACGGATAGAAGTAATCAGAAACCTCAATTTCATCAACATTCATCATCATTCATCAAGATCAGCATTTTCAATAATTAAAAAAATCAAAAACATTACATTTTCTCAAAGGGGTGTTCCCAGGTGACCAGGTTTAGATTTAATAAAAACAAATATTTATACGGTCTGATTTTACTACTTTGTAGGATCAAAAATTAAAACGTTAACTTTTGTAGCCATTTTACTGCATATTTCTTGTAAATTGAATTTTCATCAACGAATATAAAACCATAGGGCATGATGCCATATAAAATATACATAATTTAAATGTTATAAAGAAATGTAATGTATATATTATTGATACTTTTAAATTAAATAAATGAGGGTAGCAGGTAACATGAATATGGCTACGAAAGAAATGAAAATTATTCGATTATAATTAACATTCGTATGTTAGTAACTTAATGAGGAAGTCAAAAAAGTGATAAAAACTATTTTATTTACATATATAATATTAGCAACCATCCTCTTTTATAAAATATAATATCATCAATGGACTTCATGATGGACCTCAAAATTATCGGGCACAGTAAATGATTTTGATTTTAGATCGTCAAACCCCATTCACTTATTATTACATTTTATCTTACATATACCAACATAGTGCCCAATTTGTTGGTAATTTTTGTATTTTTGTGACAAATTTGAATATCTTCTATGGTTTCTTGGAAAGGGAGGTATAACATTTATTACGCACACAATTAAAAATTTTTTAGGACTGCAGGATATAGTATTATTTATATTGTTGGTATTTTGGTTAAATTTATTTCAAAATTGTTAGTTTCGGAAGAAAAAATTCCAGATTTATGAAGCGACCTGCAAAAATACACAAATATGATATTGGTAATGAGGGTTACAGTGAAAGTACCATATGCAGTATAATATGCCTTATTAAGAAAAAGAGGTGCATTACAACATTCAGTACCGTCGTCAGCACTTAAAGATGTTGAATTTCCTAATGTGATAACAAAGCATGAGTCGATAAAAGGAAAGCGGATTTGTTTTCATTCCATGTCACAAGAAGCAGTCACAGTTTTCTCCTGGAGGTAATAGAAATAGAATAATATTGAAACTATCAGTATTTACCTAGAGGCGATTTCTGAACTGTTTTCGAAAGACATTTTTTTTTCAGACATTATTTGTCTCTCTACATGACATATCTATAAGTATAATTCAATAATCGTGACCCTCATAACCAATACCATAATACTTGTGTATTTCTTGCAGGTCACTTCAGGAAAATTTATGTGTTACGCTTACTCCTTACAAAAGCTGACTTTTGGTACTATAAAATATTTCAAATCACACTTCTTTCATAATTTTTTCTCTAGAAACTAAAATTGGTCTCCAAAAAAACAACCGAACATTGTATTTGCGAGATATTCAGTAGTTTTTGAATTTTATAAATGGAGCACTCAATATTTTCTTACTTTACTCGAAATAATAAATGTTTCTGATTGTTTCTAAAGACCCGCGAAAGCTACCTAGTTTGTGTAGAAGACCTATCATCGTTCGGATAGGATGTAAAGTACAGTGTGTAAAGTGAAGGC
Organism: Pogonocherus hispidulus; assembly: GCA_963924545.1. NCBI lineage: Eukaryota > Metazoa > Arthropoda > Insecta > Coleoptera > Cerambycidae > Pogonocherus > Pogonocherus hispidulus. The sequence continues at coordinate 38,719,881 of OZ004695.1, forward strand.
TACACTGGAAAAAGGGAGGTTTGGCAGCATTTCTAGTTTATGGGTTGCTCGTCTTCTGGTGTCGGTGATTGACTAGACTATTGCGCCTGTTTCGCTGTATGCGTCGTTTTGTGAAATAGACAAGTAAATAAAAGAGTCATAACCAGTCACAACACCCTAATGCTATTTAACTAATCATAGGCAATCAATAAGAAATCCGATCTAAATGTTTTGTAACTTTCTACTGAAGAAATATTTTATTTACGTGCGAATTTTGGAAAAAGACACACCGTTATAATAAGAATAATAATTAATTATTTGGAGTAGTGTGAACCAAGTTTTATAAGTGTGGCGACGTTATATTCAGACGGAAGCCAACCCTCCACAAACTAACCCTTTTGGAAGTGAGCGGAAAAATTAATAGTACACAGCCTAAAATTGGCCGTTAGTTCTCCATGAAATCTCATCCCAAAATTCGATTTTTTTTTTGTGAAAACCTATAAATTTTAACGTATGAGGGTGTGCATATTTCTGCATGAGGTAGTCTGATTCATTTACATTAAGGCTTATCCTACAGCTTATAAATATCCATTAAATCTGATGCATAAAAATATGCGAATAGTTTAGGCGAATCAAGTTTTACAAGTGCAGCGCTAACTTCAAGTGAAAGCTAACACCACACAAAGTCGCCCATTTGGAAGCGAGCGAAAAAATTTATAAAAGAATACCAAAAGGGCCTAAAAATAGCTGTTAATTCTCCAAGAATTTCCATCTTAAAATTTGAATTCTTGTGAAGACCTATAAATTGTGGGGTGGTCCGATTCAGTTATATGGCACATTCTAGAGCCTTTAAATAACCGTTAAATCTGATGCATAAAAATATGCGAATAGTTCAAATATAAGCGAACTTCAGGCGGAAGCTAGCACCGCCACAAACTAACCCATTTGGAGGCGAGTGGAAAAATTTCTAATAGGATACCAAAATAATACCGAAAAATTTCTAATAGGGTACCAAAATAGTAAAAATAATAGCCGTTAAATAAAGTCCCATCTCAAAATTTGCTTGTTCGTGTTGTGTTAGGAAGGTTTTATTTCTTTTAATTGGGGTTGTACATTCCACACATACCTTCCGCAAACATTCTTTATTAAATATATTAATGATGTATCTAATAGAGAATATTGTAACACAATCGTGTAATGTTGTGATGACTGCAAATAAAATGGTTTTTTTTTGTACTATCCATCATTGACTCACTGATATCTTTATCCTTAGTAACCGCGTTGAAAATTTTCATAAGCACTATAAATTACACAGTCTATTTTCTTGGACAAATTTAAATTCCATCGTTCATAGGGATATACTTCTGAATTTAAATATAATCGATTATTGCGCATTTAGCATGGATGAATTTGGTAATGTCTTCACTTTTATTGACAGAAGTTTTTTCACTCTGAAATCCATTAATATTGAGGTCTTATTATTAGTTGTTTTTATGGACCATTCATCAGATGAAATAAAAAGGCCACAAATATCTCAAAATGTACAGAAATCGTATTCCTTTTGTAAAAGAAATTGTCACGTAATAAGTTAATGTCGTACGAAAACAACAACAATATTCTTCAAATTTTCAAACTAGAAAATTTTCAACAATATCAAACATTTCAAAAACCGCCTTTTAACCAAAATAATCCGAGACCTCAAATGAATTTTTCATCAATATTTGTTACTCCTTTCGGGGATCTAAAGATAAGTGAGTCTTTTAACAATAGTAAAAATCTTTATTCAACACTTCAGATACAATGCAACACTTCTTGTACAATATCTAAATAATTACACACCGAAATCTCTTCGAAAATCGCACTTTTTAAGTATTGTTTCTTCTCTTGATCGTGGCCTGATTAAGACTGACTTCTTAACCAGTACGCCGCGGCCTTCTAGGCCTACGAAACTAGACTTCTAGATCTTCGTAGAAATTTCCATCGAATACTCACGAATAATCCGCATACCAGGGCAGTTCAATAACTAATCGACAGCCAAGTCATACGAGGGATAGTCGATGAGTACCGCTGGTGACATCCAGGAAATGTTGGCAAAAGGGCCTATCTCCCTTATTTGAAGGCATAGAGGGTTGAGTCTTGGCCCTTGGGGGGGGGGTGTCCCTGGCACTCCCAGAGGCTGTGTTGCCAGATTGTGCACAATTTCCCTAATATTAGGGAAAACGTAGATTTGGCAACGCCGCACTCAGGCACTCTGTCAGGGATTTTGTAACAATATTTAAATTATGTAATCTTACTGCTCATCAATATCAAGATTTCTCTAATAATATTCACAATAATTATGAATTTGATAATTATAATATCGATCAATTTAACATAAATTATACTAATAATTATCAGGATTTTTAACTGGATACCCAATTAGACGATCCACCCAATCGAGAATTAACCCAACTAGAATCCCAAATTCAAACTATGTATCTATGTAACAAAGAACAAAAATTCTTACGAATCCATTACTAACCGTAAATTCCAACAATTTATATTACATTAAGACGCTAGTAATACTTTTAAGTTACTAATAGATACAGGCGCAGGTTTATCAATTTTCAAATCCAAGACTTGTCAAAAATACCCAAACCGTTTTATCAGGATTTTTCAACTGGATACCCAATTAGATGATCCACCCAATTGAGAATTAATCCAACTAGAATCCCAAATTCAAACTATGTATCTAGACGACAAAGAACAAAAATTCTTATGAATCCATTGTTAACCGTAAAATCCAACAATTTATAATTACATTAAGGACGCTAGTAATAGTTTTAAATTACTAATAGATACAGGCGTAGGTTTATCAATTTTCAAACCCAGGACTTGTCAAAAATTCACAAACCGTTTTAGAGAAAATGTCAAAATTCAAGGAATCACAAATCAAAAAATGTCTATCACTGAATCATTATCACTACTTACTCCATTTAATACGTTACCAACCCATGATCTTCATAAAGTTTATGTACACGACATCGACACTGAATTTGATGGACTACTAGGTTCAGACTTTTTAAAACACTAAGAGTGTATTATTGACCTTAAAAATAAACTACTTATAACAAATTTTAAAACTATCCCTTTATTCAAAGTTATTGATGAGTTACAGACACCACATAAAATAACTCAAAATCAAACAATTTTAGAAAAATTCGAAGAAAAAATAATTCTATTGTCCTTCGTACAGAACAAATTTATAAATTTACTTGTGTAATTTAACCAAACAGAAGCCGTACTATCAGGACAAGAAATAAAAAAAGTTCGTTTACCAAATGCTCTTGTCAAAATTAATAGCAAAGGAGAATTTTTAACATTTGTCATTAACGTTAACGCTATAACAAAAACAATTGACTTTCAAATCTTAAACTAGAACGTGTTAAAAAATTTTCTTCGGTTAATTGTAACAGCCAATAATTTGATACAATACCCAATGACATAGGACAGAAATAAAAAATCAACTTAGACTAGAACACTTGAATGACGAAGAACGTGAATCAATCACACAAATTTGATTCATTTGATAAATTAACTGAATTTCATCAATGGTTTTTCAGTTTTATACAATATTCAACAATTTTACATGCCATATTTTAAAATATGTCTAAACAAAATAATTATTATAGGAAAATTTAAAAGAAATTACACACCTACTAGCTTTTTCCTAAACATTTCAAGTTGATCCTCAACTCTTCGTCAGTTGAAACGTTTAGAAAAAAGCTAGTTAAGTGTTTAATATCTTTTAAATTTAATTATAATAATTATTTTATTTAGACATATTTTAAAATATGACATGTAGTATTGCAGAATTTTGTATAAAACTGAAAAACCACTGATCAAATTACCATTGAGTTCTCCATTAAGACCATACCAGTATCGTCCCTATCGATCAGTTATAATCGAAGATATACAGTGTGAAAATGTGACCAAAATTTCGGTATTCCTTGAACTTTGCACAGCAGTTTAGTTTTGAATGAGATAGTAGTTATTTTTTTACTTTTGGACATCTCATTGTTAGGGGCTCTGCTTGAGGAGGTAAGCGACAAATCGTATTATATTATTTTATTAACAGCACCTGCATATAAAATATTGTGATGAAATCATCTGTCTATGCCTTTAGAAAGCATGGTTTTTCATTATATAAAAAAGAATACTTTGTACAAAATCACCTGTTTTACTGTTTTTCTATGAAAATACTTAAACCGTTTTTCCAACCAAGTTAAAAATTGTAGAGGTTTTCGTTCCATTGAACCGAATAGCATAAATTCGAGAATATTCTGGAAAGCGAAAATTTCATGATGGAACAAGGATACCCAACGACAACCTTAGGTTCAAGCTAGGGCGCGGTTTATGAACGAGAGCTGACCTCGGGAGAGAAACTCTATTCCGTAAGGAAACTCTACCCTTTTTGTCTATACAACTACACCATATAGTCCCTTTACTGTGTATCCCATATATTGTGTATATATTTTTTTTATGCAAAAGCAATGGTCAGCCGAAACTGTACACACCTGTTTCTGTCTATTTATGAAAGTGTATATATGTATGTGCCCATAAATGTGTATAAGTATAAACCTTAGGTTCTGCTAATATAAATTAATCTTAAGTATAATTTGTCACCCGCCTATGTTAAGACGTGTCTCTAATATCTCAATTCACTTAGAAATATCTCTTAGGCAGGCTATAAAATTTATCTCTCAGAGTACAGTCGTAGCTACTTGTTTGCTTTGTGATACTCCTCTAAAGCCTATTTTTTTGTATAAACTGTTTCTTCATTTCTCTGTGATTATATTGTTTACTTTAATATATCTCTACTTGACTATTTTTTGATCAATGGTTATTATTATTGTTATTTTTCTTACTTTGCTCGGTGTATAAATTAGAATTATCTGTTTTAGTGGTTTGACATATTAATTGCCTAAGGATTAGTTTTACATCTACTGAAATATACACCTTTCCCAATAAACCACTAGGCGACCTCTATGTAAATTTAATTTTTTTTTTGTATGCAATAATAAATCGTCGAATCTAGCCCTGTATTATCTGCAAGTACATTACTTGCGGTACTTAAACTCACTTAAAAAAAAAATAAATAAAATACTGAAGACCCTGAAGGTTTTATTAATAACAACAATAATAATAATAATAATGGATGGAAGTATGGGTATCGAGGTCCCAAATGTCAACTGCAGGACCTGCCATAGAGAGCCGGAGACAATTATGCATCTGCTCTCTGCTTGTCCGGCATATGCAGTCTCGACATATACCTATACATAGACATAATGCGGCTTTACGAGTGCTTTACTACTTTCTACGGCACTCGTACAAGATAGACGAAACACCAGTACTGCCATACGCTCCGCGGGATATTGAGTCCGTTGTAGGGAATGAGAAGTGCCGAATTTATTGGAACTACTCATTTCCCACGCTCAGGCAGATTCGAGCCAACAAACCTGATGTAGTCCTCCTCGACCACCAGCTCAAAGAGAAGGAGAAACGGACAAAATATCGAGATCTTCTCTTCGAACTCCGCAGACTCCATCCAGAACATACTGTGAAGCTTGTGGTACTGATAATAGGAGCCCCCGGTGGAGCAAGAGATACACTGCTTTCGGAACTGAAGATCATACCGGCATGCCGCAATTCGGGAGATCTTCTAGCCGAAAGTATGCAGAAGGTGGTCATTCTGGGCTCATTACGTCTACTTAGGGCACACGAATCCTGGACTCAGTAGTTACTCACCCCACAGACGTGGGAAGTAGCTACTGATAATCATCAGCGACCGACCCTGAGAATCGGAGCCACGAAACCGGTGGACTGAGTTTCAACAAAAAAAATAATACTAATCATAATTATAATAATAATAACGATACCGATAATGATAGTGGTACTTAATGATAATGATAATAATAAAAAATAAATGTCATTATTATAGCTAGGTACTCAGCATGTCTTTTTGTTTATTCTTATTAAAAATTATTAAATCTTATTATTTAAAATTGTATTATTAAAAACTGAAGTCTTATAGTAGTATCCTTTCAATACAATTGATTTATAGAATAAGAATATAAAATAAAGATTGAATTTAGCATCACTAACTTTAGTTATCAATTATCCATGTAACACTAAATTTCACATAAATTCAATATTATCAACAGGTCATTTGTGATGTACGTTAGTTCTCACTAAAAAATTATTTAAATGAACCTCTAACCGCGTTGGGAGGACTGCACTGAATTGGCTTTACTAGGGATTTTTTAGCTAATCGTCATTATGCAATCAATGTTGGCTTCCTATACTCGGTGATTACATGGCTTGTGAACATTTATGAAGACCCCTGTATACATCCCTCTGCATTAGGAGATCTTGCCAATTTTGTTTTATATTTTTCAGTACGAATTCACATAATTTCTGGTGTTGATTTAGGTTTTCATAATATGTAAGCTAACGCTTCTGCAGAGGCAAATTAATAGTGGTGAACCATCGGTTATAACAGTTACATCGGCAGAGGTCTTCCTCTTTAACAGTTTGCTTCCACTGTCCCACATGCTGACATCCTTAAAAGTGGCCCCAAAGATGCCCTAGGGATCCTCAGATAGCGGCATGGTTTTCTGATGTATAGTCGCTTCACCATTTCCAGGGGCGGTACCCATTTTTGTCGCCTTTTATGACTGGTATGAGTTACTCCGAACATATTCTGAGCCGAGACCCAGACGATATAACGAGGTTTATTCCCCGCCCCTTTCAGTAGCATTGTACGACAGGCAAGATATGTTTTGGTCGTACTTTATGCCCCAACTCAGAGGGTATGTTGTGCTGCATTTAACTTAACTTTCAGAGCTATTGAACTTACTTCCCGCCGCGTCAAGGGAGGTTAAATATGATTATTATTTTTCAGGTATACCAGTTTTTTTCCTCTGTGTTTCCGAAATTCACAGAGGGATTGGCAATACCAATTCTTTTATGATTTTGCAGGGCGAGTATGTTAAATACCCATCTTGACAATAAATTAATAATGTGATAATTCTGTTAAAAAGAATTAAGGTTGTTGTAATTTGCATAGCTAGCTATGGAAAACAACAGCTTCTGGCAGGTGTTCGTTTTCCACTCACATGGACTAAATATTAAATTAAAATTCAAACACTTGCAACCATACATGAGAACCTATTAAAATCTAAATTATGAAGTTTGAAAATTTATACAAACAAGTGTCATTGTTGAAGAAACCTTTATGTAATTATCGGTGTCATTATCTGCATAATTATTTAAAAGTTGTTTGAAAGCATCATGTTTTAAAACTACGAAATATACCAGATGTTTGTTTTTACCATATACTGAGCGCCAGCAACATAGTGTTCAAATTTTTGCTAGACTGGAGAATCTTTTAATGAATTTTGGGTATTTGCCAAAGCGAAGAGTAAAATAATAGGGTAAAGAGTAAAAGGTAGAAGTAGGGTAAAGAGTAAAATAATAGAGTAAAATCCATTGAAGGTAGAGATGATGTTGAAACAAACGTGATTGGGAAAGTTTTTGAAAAGTATCTACTAGAAAAATAGATCAAGCTACAGAGATGTGAGTCGAACCAAAACCTTACAAGGTAAGGCTTATCCATGATATTTCCAGGCGATACAGATAGAAGGATACAATTTCCGATCAAAGTTTAAGAGTAGAGTAGTGTAGAGCCATAGGAATTTCAATGTTTGACGATTTAAATTTAATGTTTGGTTCGGAAAAGTAGGACAACGATACTGGGACGATTTATCTGCGACGGAGATCTGAGGACTCAACAGGTTATTCATATTACAAAAGAATTTGTAGAAGCGTATATGACGACCTACCCCTTACAGATTTAATAAAAAAATTATTTCAGCAAGATGGCGCACCAGCTCATAATACCCTAATAACAGCTACGAAATTGTTTGGAAACCAGGGGATAGGCCTTTACAACGTCCCTTAACCTGAGTTCATTGAATTTATTTATGTGACGCTTTATTCAAATTTTTTTATTTAAAACGCTTCTATTTGATTTTTGTTGTTTATTATGCGGGGTATTTTTCTAATACTGACTGTGTTTGATTACCATGAATATATTGGGTTATTGTACCAATGCCATTTCTAAGTTCTTCTATTTTGTTGTCTAATCTCGTCTGCCTTCTTGGTGCCAGTATTGTTTTACTAAGCCTTAGTTTTACTGTCGATTATTACTATCCTTATTACTTCTCAGTTTATCACTAGTTTATTTTTTTGTAGAGGGATTCATACCAAGTCTAACAACTGTGATTCCCGTCAGTGATATTATGAATGGAATCATATTATTATGAACTTGCTTCTATTTCCATATTCTTCCTCTATTTCTGTTTCTTTTCTATATATATTTTAACTGTTTTGATTAGATGGTATTTCCACATCGATGCGGTACATGACCCTTTTTATTTTATTGTGAAGTTCTTGAAGTGTTACAACTGGTTCATTATGGGCTACCGTTTTATCAGTTTGTATGATTAGGTCCCAGTATAATTTACGATATTGTTTTCTATTAGAGTTGAGGGTTAAAATTGGTAGTACATTTAAAGCTCAGATTCCAAATCTGGCATCTGCAGATTGCCTGGTGAATAATTGTCTATTTGTGTTACCTGTTATATAATCTGTTTCAGGAAATTGGTGTCATTTTCTGCACCTACCGCTCTTAATCGAAATATCGTTAATTGTTGCTATATCAATCAATTTCATTATACAAAGGACAACAGCTTGAATTACTATTACTGCATAGGTTGATTTTAAAATATAAACAAGAAAAATTAGACATTGATTTCATTAATTATGTTGGAACTCACATGACAAAGCGTTTGCGCTTTGAAGCAGAAAAAGCAATTGTGGATCAAAGTTTGAATACCGAATAGTATGGACTTCGATTTGGACGTATAACGGCATTTAGAGTGTACGAGTCAGCAAAGTGTAAAATTAATGGGTGCATCAAAACCTTTTGAAACGGAATCCATAAAAACAGAAAAGACATTAGAAAACTGTTGAGAAGTACTTTTGAAGCAAAGAAATGCTAAAATAAAACAGTATGGCTTATTTGTAGACAAGTAAATTTCCAATCTTTGGAGCTTCACCAGACGGTCTCAGTGATGTTTCTGTGTTGAAGTAAAGTGTCCTTCTTCAGAAAAACAGTCTCAAGTTTTATAAGAAATAGAGTAATATGTTCAAAGTATTTTTATCAAGTTCAACTGCAAATACTGTTATCGGAGAAGGAAAAGAGGCTTTTTTGTGTTGCAGCATCCGACTTCGAAACAACCTAAATGTTAATGTTTTTGAAATAGATTTTGAATTTGACAAATTAACAGAAATACTTGATAATGCAACAGAATTTTAGAAAAATGCAGTATTTTATGTTCTTAGAAACAGCTGATGTAAAATAAAGGTATATGAAGAAGTGTGTGCCTTTTTCCTTTTTTTTTAAGTGTTAGTAAAACAAATTGATCATATCAGCCATGAAGTATAAAGAGAAATAGCCCGAATACTGTATATTTAAAATGGTTTAAATAAGAGGACACAAGAACAAATGAACTTAGTACAAATTTAGCCCAACCGGTCGCGCTGTTCATTTTAGAATCGCTGTCACAAACCGTCAACGTCAACGATAATGACATATTTAAAGTAAAATTAAGAGTTTTTGTGCTCTGATTAAATAATTGTCGCAAAAGAAATACAAAATATTATGATTACCACAAAATAATATTACCTTGAATTCGTAGACAAAGTTGCAATGTGGTAAATGGCAGGTGCCAAATGCTTAGGGAGGCAAACGTTAATTGTTAAACAGAAACAGTAAACAATATAAAAAAAATGGGCGAACGATCATGCCGATAGCAGCGCCACCGAAACAAATGAATAACTCAAAACCATGTACTTTTTTTCAGTACGTATTTTATCGGACAAGCTCTATTGAGTTTGAACTCCTTCTCTTTATACTTCATGATATCAGCCATAATGCGAGATTGACAACCTCTCCCGTTCTGCCAAAAAATATTTTACCCTATATACTTACACCCGTATGCATAGTCATTCGCCAACGACTCGCCGAAGTTATACCCTAGCGCATCGCCGAGGAGTCGCTGGCGAAAGGACGGAGCGTAATTTTCAATGCATAGACGTTCGCCCGGTGATCTCTCTGTTGGCGAATCGCCAGATGAGTTATAGCCTCAACTACAGGGGGTTAATCATGCGCAATGCAGTTGTTTACACTAAACACCCCAAGTAGGTACTCTCCTAACCGATTCCGAATTCCGATAAGTTAAACCCTTGACAAATGAAATACCTACCTGCAGATCATATAAATTTTTAAAAGAGATATTGTGGGTGGTGGTTGTTTTGATATCCATAGTTTGGAGAGAAATAAAAGTATGTAAATATAAATATATTTATTACATACAGCTGTTATAATTTAATACCTATTATGTTGCCCTATTATAAAGCCCTCATAAAAATAATTTAACTGCTTTAACACGGGCAAGATTAAAATTAATTAAAAAAAAAGGAGCATAAATGGAAGATCATAAGGTGCGAATGGAAGAAGCAATGTATAAAATAGAAGCTGCTAGGCTAATAATGCCACAAGAGGAGGCGAAAATAAAAAAAATAATAGAATATAGTTAATTCAACCTTATTTTAATGTAAGCTTTTATAAAAATAAACATATTATAATATATTGTTATAATAAAGTACAATTATTATTGTGCAGTGACAAAATTATTATACGAAAATTATTTACCTTCTTACATGCATACTGAAATGTAAAGATCAGTGAACATTTTCATTTTCACTTTTTTAAGTATAATATTCTACAGGTTAAAGCTAAATTATAGGACAAGTATATTACAGAATAATTGTAAAGCAAAATAAGTAACAAAGACTCCGTATGACCCACTAAATAAAACTAAACAATAAGAAACTATACAAAACAATAAGAAAATTATCACGAAATATCACGAAACAACAAGAACTATTTCTTTTCTAAACGGAAAAGATAAAATTTGTCCATAGGGTTCTCCAAATCTCTGACATACCTGCAATAATTAACAATATTCATTTCTTCTCAAATGTACCTGTAAGATTTAATTACTTATCGACGTAACATATGTATTTCTAAATAAAAAATATCTCTGTTTGCATTATAGAGTATATCTAAATCACGATCCATTGTTGAAACAATCTCAAAAATACAATTAAAATGGATTACTTGCTTTCTGGAGAATTGCTAGAGATGCTACTTGCGATCTCCGGCGATTCTCTGACGTTTCGCCAAGAGTTAGACTAATGCGCATGCTTGATTTTGCCGGCGAACGACTGTGCATTGGAAATTTCATCCAGCGAACGGCGAATCTCTGGCAAGTCGCTGGCGATCGACTATGCATACGGGTGTTAGTGTCCTCCAAAAAGTAGATACCTATGCATCATAATATAGGAATTTTTTAATTATATTTTTTTCTAAAAATTAGCGTAACAATCGTTTGTGATTGGGTATTTTTATGTTGGCAAATTTACTCGAAAATTTCAAATGGTACACACTATATTATTACATTAATATACCTATGCAGAATTAAATTTACTTTAAAATGATACCCAAAGTCAAAGAAAAATCTACGGTGGATTTGATGCATTAAAGAATTGAATAATAAACGGTGTCTGATTAATAAACTGTAAATGTTATTACCATTATACCTTTATCAAAAACAATAACTCAGTATATCAAATTAAAAAGAGACGATACTTTAAATAAACCCACCATAACTCGTAAGCAACTATCTCACTAATGTAACTTTTTGAAGAGATAATTATGAAAAAATCTGAATTGAATCTGTCAAACTATATTTTTGTAACTAAGCGTCAAGTTTTATTGTTCTATTGTTATTTATTGGTGAAAGAACTATTTTACTGGTAACAATGACTTTTTCCAATGAAGATTATTTAAATTTAATTATAATTTTCAAACTAACGTCAGGTTTTATTGTTCTGTTGTTATTTATTGGTGAAAGTAACAATAGTTTTTTCCAGTGAAGATTATTTAAATTTAATTATAATTTTCAGCGAATGTCACAAAAACATTTCAAGGACGTGTGAATTATTTGCCGAATTTGAAATTTTTGTGTAAATTCAACTTCAACGTCACAATATTGGCCACACGTTTTTAAACACTGTATGATTTTTCAAATTTGGCATAAACTAGTTGAAATTGCTTTTAAATTATCCATGCAAAATTTCATTAATAAATAAAGCTAAATGTCGGAGTTACTCTGTTTTCAAAAATCACTTGCACCCCTCAATTATTTTTTCGAAAATTGATAATAACTTGAATCACATCACAGTTTGGCCAAGTGAATTATGATGGTGATAATCTTACGATGATGCTAGAGTTGATGATAACCGGAAGTGTGAGGAAGTTGACACATTGAATAGATATTTTTGATAAACCCCTGTACACAAGTTTTCAGATTTCAATAATTCTGACCACGTTTTGAGATAATCCTGAGCCCTCTTCGTGATACACCTGTATACAGTGTGGGTGAGTTTGCATTACCAATCAGTAACTTCGTAAATTTCAAGATTTTAAAATTTTTCAGAAAGTAGTGATTTTTTGTGCTCTTTTCAACGCTCTGATTAAAAACGCTCTCATTAAAAAACCAAGAGAGCAGCGGCAGCGACATGTACAGTAATTGAACACCCTGTAGGAAAAAGGGGAATTCACTAATTAAAAAGTACTATCAACTTGGTTATTGTTACTGTCATTTTTAAACTGTGAAAGGTAAGTACATATCAGAGTGAGATTATCTATATCCCTCCTCGAGTTGATACAATCCTCATCTCTGAAGATGTGTACCATCTCCAGGAAAGATCTCTTGGACAAATTACTCTCAACATCCAACACTTGAACATCACTCCAAGAAATTGAGTGATTTTTTCCAAAACGTGTTTCGCTAAACCACAAGAGGTCCTATTACAACGAATATCACTCTTGTGTGAAATGATTCGGTCTTTAAGACACCGGCCGGTTTATCCGATGTAATTTTTATTACATTCAGAACATGAAATTAAATATAAACACCACTGCTATGCAATAGGTCAGATTTATCCTTGGTTCTAGAAAAAAGAGATTTGAGACTCAGTATATTACGAAATGCTAATCCATATATATTAAAACGCGTCGATTCTGTCTCGCTCTAAATTCCGTCCCCAAATCCACAAAGTTTCAAAGCTATCTCCTCCGAAGGGCGAGCTCGGAACGATCTCCGCGGACCACCGGAGGTCGCCCTCGGCCTTTCTCCAATGCGTAGGGGTATTTTCGTCCCGTTTCCTACGCGTTTTCCCAATTTAAACGCCTTTTCAAAAAACCTCTGCAAAATTTTCGTCGATCGCCGTTCGGCGAGAGAGATACGGCTAGCATCGGCGTTTGTCCTCGCGCCTAATGGTCCCGTCACGCCCGCCGAAATACCGACTTTTCGCGGGACTCCCACGACCCTCTTCTAATTTTTACGGCTTCGAGAGGGGCTTCACGCGAAAGTTCAGTCCTTTCTCTAATCCTTTGAGATTTTTTTTCGAGACCGTACGTCGACTCCTTCTACGTCTATTTCGTCTTCGAAAATTTCGAGTCGCATCCGTCTCAACTTCTTTCTCATTTTATATGCCGATCTGAGATTACACTAACGAGACAAGCACCTCCCACGAAAATTGTCAAATTAATTAAACTTCAGATAGGTTATTTTCCTACGAGAAATATTGCTAACGGAATCAATAGTACTGACTGCGAAACACTTCTGATTACCAAAATATTGAAGCGAAATGCCTTTCCAATTAGAAAATCGGTAAAAATAGTTTTTTCAGGTTGACACGTACAGTTTACATACTTAAACGTCTCGAGGTAAACATTTGATAACAGGCTTGGTAGCACAACGGGAAAGTCGTATACGATTCAAAACTTGATAATGCTGATTTCGCGAGTTCGAGTCACGGTCGAGGCATACTTTTTTTTTACTATTTAATTCCAATTATTTATTAGTATTAGTATTTAGTTATTCTGTTTCATTATCCGTAGCTTTTATTCTTTCTGTACGTAAAGGTTGGAATTAATTCGTTCATTAAGGCAGTCTGTTAAATTCATCATTTTAGCTTACAAAAGTAAATATCTACAATATTTTTGGTCCCATTGATAAAATTGATAATAATGTTTACTTAAAAATAAATTCTACTTTCAGTACTTAAAAAATTATGATGTTTTACCATCAACAATAGAGTACTCTTAAACCCTTACAATTCATCAAAATATTAAAAAAATCGTTTAGTAGATATAATTACCTACATCATCATTCCAGATACAAAATTCGTTTAATATGAATTTTCTTTAAAATAATATTATTCCAGATGCTTTTGTCACCCGAATGGTGACCCCAGGCCGCAGGCCTGGACCCCGGTAGGGCTAGAAATGGGAATGAAAATCGCGACAGCGATTTTCTCCCATTTCTAGTTTAATGTTATTAAATTGTGAATTTTTTTTTGAAATTTAGCACTAAGTGGTTCTAAAAAAGGTAACGAAAAATACAGCTGAACTTGATTACTATTAGCATCATTATTATCATTAACGTGCAAAGTATTGTTATTATTATTATTTAATTTACTTAGTAGAATTAAGTAAAATGTTATAAAGAAGTCTTGGAAAATATCCACTTGACACGAACCTATTGAAAAGAATCAAGAGGTTACGTCTTCGCAAAGTATGGTGACTGGTACGTATGATCCTACGTTTCATTGCTACGATCAAGTGAATTTTATGTTTGTGAAGGTGATAAGAGTTGTAATGTAGGAATCTCCCAGATGCACCTGGTTTCAGATACCAAGAAGTAACTAATATTATCTACCCTTCTAGTAGTCTAGAATCCAAAAAATGAACAGACGCTTGGTCATCTTCTTCAATCGTGAATTTGAGGAAGGTGTCATAATTATTGAACACTTGTAGTAAGTGGTCAACACCATCAGCTGGTATGTTGAGTACCATGTCATCTACATACTTCTTTTCAAACGGAACTCCAAAATTCAGTTCGACAAGGCAAACGTCCAGGAGATCATCCATGACATATTGAGCCAAAATGGGAGAATATATATATATGAACTTTTTTTGTTTTAAAGAGCATTAAAAACTATTTTCTTTGACCCTACTACCGCCTACTACCATTTAGGGACTTTGTTATTTTTAATCTGATATGATAGCGTTAATCAGGACCCCTCAAAACTCCTTAAAAAATATACAGGGCATTTCTTTGTACACAATATCAAAGTTAAGCAAAATATCTAATTTGAAAGTCACTAGACGTGTTAAGTATGCCACGGAATTACATCAAAACCGTTAAATGTTATATGGAATCACTTAAATTTAATTTTGCCCTACAGTTAGTGTATAGAAAAATATTAATTTGCCCCAAGATAAGAATAAAAATTATAAGAAAAATATTGTCAGAAAATTAAATTTAAGTGATTTCATATAACATTCAACTGTTTTGACATAATTTTGTGGCACACTTGACTCGTCTAATGCCTTTCAAATTCGATTTTTTGCTTAACTTTGATTACGGGAACGTCCGAATGATCATAGGTGTTCATAGCAATAGAAAAAAATCAGTTATATTAGTCATATTATATCAGACATATTATAAATTAAAATCATTCAAGTCATCATCATCAATCATTTCTTGAAATTATAACTTATGATGATATTTTCAATATTAGAAAGCTCAAAAATATTTCAAAAATGAAGAAAGCAAAATCCCAAAAATAACTACTACTGGGTACAATCCCACATCAAGAAGAAATGAAAATATTTTTTCTAATTTTTTCCGATAGCATTCCCGTCTAAAGCATTGGGTTAACAATTTATACAATAAGAAATTCGATAAGTGTAAAACGGAAACCTATCAGTTTAACATGTAACCTAAATAATGGGTAACAGATATATTCATAACTTTTCATACCAGTAGCATCAAACCGTCGGAGTGGTGAAAAATAAGTAAAATCGAAAATTCGAAAAACGTGAAACAAGAACTTATTATTTTAACTGGATGAAACTCGGTGGCTGAAAAAATATCAAAAAACGGCCAATAATTGATAATGTTACAAAAACTGTTATAAATTATAAACCTTTATTGTGTCTCAACACAATAAAGCCTTCTAAATGTTGAAAGATTGTTATTTCCAACCTGATTTCAATTTTGTGGGTTATTATTAGAGGTATGTGTCAAGTATTATATATTTTTAGAAAGTTTAAAGCGGCCGTAATTCAACTGGCAGAAAATATTCAGGGTGTTAACTATAAGTTTACTCTATATCTCGGAAATTGACCTGTTCAGAAGAAAATAAGTACCTACTCTACTGGATACTATGTAAAAACTGTTTTGTTAAAATACTGCCATGAGACAGAGAAAAATTGAAAAATTCAGGTTCTAGCGAATACCTGCGGCAATATCAAAAATTTTTCAAACTTATCAATATAAGAAATCCAAAAATATCCCATTTTATTGATCCAATAACCGTTTTCGTATTTCAGCACCTCTCAGCACTTGGCGAGTATTAAACATCCTCCAAATATTTTGTAAAACTGCTGATTTGTCCGGGCTGCCATCAAGTTGGGCTGGAAAAACTAATTATCGATTACTCACTAATTAGGGTAGATTTTTAAAAAAGTTTCAGCATCTCTCAGCACCTGGCGAGCATTAAACACACTCCAAATAATTTGAAAAAATGCTTGCATGTCCGTGCCAACTTGAAGGATCTGGTATTTCCGTGTATATTAAGTAATTTGAGAATTACCTGGAATAGGTTCATTTATATTATTTACAACTGGGCCAGTAGTTTGACTTGTACCTGGTTGATTATTATTGGTAACGGTAGGTTCTGTGTTAGTTGCGTATTCTAAATGCAACAATCTATTGTGCTTTTTATTATTACACATAATAGAACCTTGCGCTCGACGGTCTCTACAGCATTTCTCTAATCATTTCTTTTTAACCCTCCAGTGGTCGCGCACGGTGTCTGAGACCGGGTTGACATTTGACCAATTATATTTTTCAAAGTGAAGGGGATGGCTGCCTCTGCCTCACAGTACCTTCCTAGAAAAGGATGATCTGTGTGCTCAGTGACAAATCCAACTGTGAACAGTGCGCATATTGTTTATTTAGAATTTTCCGGTCTGTGAAACCGAAGTGACTGCTCACGTAGCTGGTGTGGGAGACCGGGGTGTCCTGTGTTGTACTAAATTTGTTGATATCAGGTAAGATCATTTTAAAATTATATGATAAAAATTGGGAATGCATACAGTAGATGGCTGAAAAGATTTAAATTTTCAATTCACTAACAAAATTATTCAATTTTAGTCATGGTGGACTACGAAAAGGAACAAGAAATGCTAAGAAAATTATTAGAAGATGTATTAGCAGATGAAGAGTCTGTGAATGTTCAATATGATGATGAATCTGATGAAAGTGAAGTTGATCAAGAGCATTTGTCAGAACATAATAGTGAATCTGAACAGGAAATTTCAGACAATGATGTCAGTGACTCTTCCAATAGTACTTCATTGTCCTTTATTGGTAAAGATGGAACGAGCTACTGGAAGAAATATCCTCCACAGCCAAAAACGGTACGAACCAGACAAGAAAATTTGAATCTACGTTTACCTGGACCGACAGTAACAACTAAACCGTTGAAAAATCCGTTAGATATATTTAATTACTTTATCAATGAGGAAATTGTCAACATTATTCTAACCTCGACTAACATGTATATAGACTCTGTAAAGCATAAATTTGCTCGAAATAGAGATGCCTCCAATACTAACCTCTTAGAATTACGTGCACTTATTGGTCTAATCTATCTAGCCGGGATAACTCATACAAATCGAACTAATTTTGAAGATATATGGAAGAAAGATGGATATGGAATAGAGATGTTTCGCCTTACTATGTCCGTACAGAGATTTAAATTCCTATTGCGTTGCATCAGATTTGATAACAAAAATACTCGCGCAGAACGATCACAAATAGATAAACTTGCAGCTATTCGTGAAATTTTTGATATGTTTGTAAGCAACTGCCAGAATGGTTATCACCTTTCCGCGTACGTGACGATTGATGAAATGCTTGCAGCATTTAGAGGGAGGTGCAGTTTCAAACAATATATCCCATCTAAACCCAACAAGTACGGGCTGAAAATTCTCGCTCTTTGCGATGCAAAGATGTTTAATACGTCGAAATTAGAAGTATACCTAGGCACACAACCCGAAGGACCATACAACTTATCTAATAAACCTACAGATGTAGTTCTGAGACTTTGTGAACATATTTATGGTTCTGGTAGAAATGTAATCATGGATAATTGGTTTACTTCTGTACCGCTTGTCAGACAAATGCTGAGTAACCATAAGTTAACTGCTATCGGAACTATAAGGAAAAATAAACGGGAATTGCCAATCGAGTTTACGAATCCTGCCAAACGACCACCATACTCCAGTATGTTCGGATTCACAAAGGATGACACTATTGTCTCATATATTCCTAAAAAAGGTAAGAACATCTTGCTTATGTCAAGCTTTCATCGTCAGGATGATATCGATATTGGAACAGGCGACTTATGCAAACCTATAATCATCACCAAATATAATGAAACAAAAGGTGGCGTCGACGTCGTCGATAAACTTTGTGCCATTTATGACTGTGGAAGAAACACTAGGAGGTGGCCGATGGTTATATTTTATACCATACTCAACGTAGCTGGGATTAACTCGCAAATAATATTTAATGCGAATAATCCAAACACTAAATTGCTGAGAAGAAATTATTTGAGAGAAATTGTAAATGGTCTAATTGTTCCACATTTACAAGTTAGAGCAACTATGACAAACCTTCCAAGAACTCTAAAAGTCAGGCTACAGGAATTTTGTAATCCAATATCTCCAGAAAATGAAGAAAATGTTACTCCAGGCCGATGTACGTACTGTGACTGAAAAAAAAAATAGAAAAACAAGATTTTATTGTTTCAAATACTTTAAGCACATGTGTTTAGAGCACATAATATGTATATGCCAAACTTGCAAGGAAAATGATTTTCAGGACGACTAATCGTTCAATTTTATATTAAATAGTTCAATCAAATACCAAAGTTTATTATTATTTAGTTTTGTAATAGGTTATTCTATTTTTTAGTTAAAATGTCTGTTAGTTTATAAGGATAAGTTACAAAAAGCTGATTTTATTTCAAAATAGTCTTGTGGAATAAATAAAGAACATTGTCTTGAGCAAATATTGGAAAGTGTCGTTTATTCTTATACCAAACCCGATCGTGAGCAATTTTTAACAAAAATGTGTTTTTTTTTTCTTACAAGAGGTACCCGGTCTCCCAGACCAGGGCGACCGTTCATATACCTAAAAATCGCACGACCGCTGGAAGGTTAAACAATTTAAGCATAGTTACAAACTCTTCACTTCAAAAATTTGTTTGTTGCCTCTAATTTTAGAAATGACAATTGTAGATTGCATTGGATTTTTTACAGAAGCTGCAGATAATTTTGTAAGTGCTTAAATTCGAATTATTATTTCTATTATTGGGTTTGCTTCGATTTAAACTTGAATGCATCAGAGTTTGATATGATTTATTTGCTTCTAATGCCCTAGAAAGTGACAACGTTTTTCAAGGAATTCTAAAAGCTGTTCTAATACAGGAAACTCACTGACGGTTCCTAATTTTTTAGAGATTGTATAATTTTACGAATATTATCTAGGAGTCTTTGCAAAGGGATCTATGAATCTTTTTGGGTATACTCTAAATTAAAAAGTGCTTGATTCTTACTCTATACAATGAGTTTTTTATTTTCAAACCGCTTGCACTTTTCCACGCTACTTCATAATTTTCAGCTAAAATCTTTAAAGAATTTATTGCATGGGCCACTCTTCTTTTACAGTTGAATTTAACTAATAAAGTTTTTGCACCTACACTAGATAACCTTGAATTTTTATAAATGAGAGAATCAAAGGCATTGCGAAACTCTAACCAATTTTCAATTTTGCATTGAACAACGGTAACGATATACTAGGTAATCATGACATACCCTTTTCTAATTCGGAAGATTCGAGATTTACTAGCTTATTTTCATTAGGATTTGATTACTTATGTTTTTCCAAGAAATCCCTAATTGTAGATCTTACTGCATAAAAGGCATTTTCAAATAACATTAACTCTTTTTCAAAGGAAGCTAAATCCTTGGATTGCTTAATTATTTTTAAATATATTGTAATCTTTTAAGAAGGTTTCTCTACCAGAAAGATGGTCATCCACCTCACTTAAGTCGCTTTTACTTATTACTTCTTTCGTTGACATTTGATTAAAAAAGCTGTCTAACCTTGTTAAACTTAATTTTAATTGATCTCTTTCGATCTTTAATTCTTCTATTGTGACAATCTAATCGAAGCTAGTTATATGTGATAGGTTAATTGGATGATATTTGAAGGATGCACACTTACTTGTTTTGATATTGACTTTTTAGGACTACAGATGCTTCCTTGGCTGGATGCGCTGCTATGTCGCACTCGTTCTCGAAAACTTGATGCACTGCTATGTTGCACTCATTATGCTTATTTTAATTACAGTTTTTCCTCTGGTTCACTTCTTCATCCGGCTCGAAGGACCATTTTTATTTCTTGATTATTAATTTAATAATCAATTGTTGTACCAATAATCAAGATCAATTTAATTATCGAAGGACCAGAAACAAACTCACTTGCTCATTTCAAAACATATAGTAAAGGAAAAACTTACAAACAAAATATGTACAAATAATAATTACCTATACCTGGAAGGATCGTTTACAAACTAAGATGACATTTAAATACTATATAAAAATATAAAGCTATACAGAACATAAATATATTACTCTACTTTAATCCCAGTAATTAACTAAATTGTCTGTTTCAAATACTTATTGGAATTACCCTACTTAAAATGTAAACTAGTGCCAAAATACTATACATATTAGGTACCTAATTTAAACCAGATGCAGGGAAATTGCCCACTAACAGATATGCAAAGCTAAACAGTTATTCAATTAATATTACAAATTTTTCAGCTGAAATATATTTTATCACCAGCAATATACATACCTCTGATAAAAACTTATTTCTGACCCTATGCACTAATATTGTTACAAACTGTATACCTACATTATGATAAAATATAATTCATTTTCAATTGTTTAAAGAAAAGTGAAAAATATCTTCAAGAAAATTTCTGATTTAAGAATACTTAATACCTTCTGATAAAATGGATGTAACTACAATAATGACTCAACACCAATATGACGTGTTTTCAAAACAAGTTCCTACCAATAGCGATTATTATTCTTCACATCTCCGTCCTTCTATGATATCGTTGGTAGGCATGGGCGTTGCCTCCAAAATATCTAGGGGGAGGCAAATAATTTTTCTTTAGAATTTGTCTTCAAATACCAAAATATAATTTTTCTATTCACTTCATAGTGAATAGTAAAAAATATCTTTAGTTTCGTTGAAAAGACAAAAGTTATTTGAAAACATATTATTTAAAATTTAAGCAAATATAGGTATAAATGAGGCCAAAAAAATGAAAGTCCAGTAAAATAAAAAATACCACATCATATATTAAAAAAAATGTATTCTATCAAGATCTACAGATCTATATGATCAAAACGCATAATAAACATTTTTAACATAAAGGGATTTTCTTAAAATAAAATAACAAAAGAACGGAACTATATTGTAACAACTAATAGTTGTATAATTTGTAAAACAAAATAAACAAAACAAAAGTTGCAAATATATTCCTAAGCAGTATGTGTGGAAATATATAGTTGGTCTTGTATTAGAAAAAAAACCGGGGAGTTTTCCACTGAACAAAAATACTCCACTCAGCTTTAATCACTTTGAGATTATGCTAACATTGTTAGAGAAATGCGAGTCTAGAAAAATGCAGTGTTTTGGTGTAATGGAGTGGAAAACTCTTCTTTTTTTCAAACCTAACCAGAAAATCTATTGGGATATTGCACAGGTGTACAACGTTTTCATTTGGTAGGACATTTACACACATTCGACATACGAGAATTTTATTGGTCATCCCTTCGAAGGGACAAGACGGAATGGTGAATTATTATTGATAGTATGGTTCATTGAAACCACACAACTGCAGAGCGGCAACTGCTCAGAGCCCAATTATTGATAGTTTACTTTTTGGATCTACCTGAAAAACTAAATGCACATCAAGTAATGAAAAAAACTGCTGATCAACTAAAAAAAACCATCTACCACCCCAAGTTCTTCTACTGCGAGGCCTTTAAACTTCAAGCGTCCAGCCTCGAAGGTGAAATGGATAGAAATCGAGGGAGGAAGGAAAGGAAGGAAGGAAATCGAATGCACTCCAAACCGAAATGGAGGAAGTCAGAGTCTCGTCGGACCAACTCCAGTCGTCGCCCCACTCACCGCTCTTAGAGGTAAATGCAAAAATTGCCAGCCGACTTAAATTTTTTAGATCTCATTGGTCCGATATTACTTCAAATACACAAATTATGAATTGGCTTGGAGGTGTGCGAATACCATTCCTTTACAAACCGAATCAGAAGCGATACCCTAAAGTTTCTATTTCCTCATCAAATTTTAAAAGATATTTATCAGCTATACGATTTAATAGATTTGGGAGCTGTTGACAAATTTAAACCAACGGCTCGCCGGTTCTTATCCTCCTATTTTTTAGTACCAAAACCAAATAGTTTTGACAGGTTTATTCTCAACTTAAAAAAGTTAAACAAATTTATTCCTACTAAACATTTTAAAATGGAAACCTATAAGACGGCTTACAAACTGGTAACTAAAAATTTTTATTTTGCTAAAATTGATTTAAAAGATGCTTATTTTTCGTTACCAATACATAAAGCACCTAGACCATATTTAAGTTTCCAGTTTAGAAACATATTCCTACTAAACCTTTTAAAATGGAAACCTATAAGACGGCTTACAAACTGGTAACTAAAGATTTTTATATTGCTAAAATTGATTTAAAAGATGCTTATTTTTCGTTACTAATACATAAAGCATCTAGACCATATTTAAGTTTCCAGTTTAGAAACACTTTGTATAAATTCACTTCTTCTACAGTTTTGGCGCATCGGGTTTTTACTAAATTAATAGCCAATAGCAAAAATATTACGGCAAATATTTTATTGTATTGTATTGTATTGTATTGTATTGTATATGTACGACCGTATTGTATTATATTTAGACGACATGCTGATCATAGGTGATGATTACGATGATTGTTTAAAAATCGTCAATGAGACTGTAAAGTTATTAATATACTTAGGATTTGTGATAAATTATGATAAGAGCTGTTTGATTCCTTCAACTAGTATAGAATTTTTAGGATAACTTTTTAATTCAGTACAAAGTATAATTAAACTACCTACAGCTCAAAGTACTACAATAAAAACGTTATTAGTAACTTTCCGTCAAAAAAGAATCTGTAAAATCAGACAATTCTCTTCGTTAATAGGTAAATTGGTTTCTGCATCACCAACACTGTGTTATGGCTGCCTTCACACAAAACCCTTTGAAATTATTAAACAGCGTTGCCTTAAAGCAAACAATATGAATTTTAATAAATTAATGAAAATTCCACCTTCACTACAAGATGAGTTTCATTGGTGGATAAATAATATAGAAAGAACGGGCAAAAGTCTAATTCAGGAAAAAATCGTAAATTTAAATTAGAAATTTTCTCAAACGCGTCAACTTGGTTGGGGCAGTTACTGCAGTGGAAGGAGAGCAAAGAGTTTCTGGAATCGCTCAGAATTAAAAGAGCATATAAACTGTTTAGAGCTTAGAGCCTTTTATACTTTAAAATCATTTGCAAAGCAAAGTATAAACAAAATGTCAACTTATTACTAAGAATAGACAATATCACTGCAATTGCGTGTATCAACAGAATGGGTAGCATACGGTATTCTCACCTGCAAACGTTAACTCAGAAACTGTGGCACTTATGCGAAGAACGCAATATTTTCGTTTATGCAGCTTATGTAAATAATCCACAAATACTGAATTTGAACTTAATCAAACAATTTTCAATCACATAGTAGACAAATTTGGAACACCTTCCATATACCTGTTTGCGTCTTGAATAAACACAAAATACAGCAAGTATGCTTCATGTAGCTCAGATCCGGATTCATAGACCGTGAACGCTTTCACATTAAATTGGGCAGGTGTTTATTTTTATGCCTTTCCTCCTTTTGTGTTACTTGATAAAGTACTCGAAAAAATTTATACTGATAAAGCAACAGGCATTGTTGTTGCACTCATATTGGCCATCGGCTTCATGGTTTCCTATATTCAATAGTCTTTTCATCACAGAGCCTATAATTCCCTGGCAGAAATAATATAATTATTTCTCTTTTCAGGCAACATCTATTGGCCAACTCCCTTTTCCTGGTTGCAGGGTTTTATATCCACTCAAAGTTAGTGAAGAAAAAACTCTAAGTAGATTCCTGAAGGGCTATTACAATATTAATCCACCAAGTCCTACATATTCTACAACTTAGAACCCACAACCACAACATCTTGTAAAATAACAAGTCTGTTGGATTTGATAATGTAAAAGCTGATACCCTTAAGTCAGTTTAAGATTATATAACTGGACCTTTAGTTTATTTGATAAATAAATGTCTGCAAATTGGTCTGTGCCCTTCAGCATTCAAAGAGTCGATTGTAATTCCCATCCATAAAAAGGGTAGCAAAACTAACACAGACCAATTACCTTAATCACCCACTTAAGCAAAATATTTGAAAAAATAATAAAAAAGAGATTAGAATCCTATATAGAAAGATACAATTTTCTTTCTGAAAATCAGTTTGGTTTTAAAAGTAAAGTTTCTACAGAAGATGCTATTATAACCTTAACATCTAGAATATATTCCTCACTGAATGATGGCAAGCCTTGTCTGTGCGTTTTTATAGACTTATCGAAAGCTTTTGACACAATTAGTCACAACCTACTCTTGAACGTATTAGAAGAAATGGGAATTAGGGCAAACTCTTTAAAATTGTTTAAAAGTTATCTAACAAATAGTCGACAGAGAATAAAGGTACGTTCAGTACGGAGCTTGGATGATAGAATATAGATGATAGATGAATGATGATAGAATAATAGTGAAAAATATAAGCGCTGATAGGCGTTCACAACGGAGATGTGCATACACGCTTTTAACAGCTAGTATACTTCAAAATACCTAGCAAAGAAGGTTACTTTTGTTCGGCAAGAACGAAATGTTACAATTTCAGCAAAAGGAAACAAAAATTAAGAAAGTATCATGTGCATCCCATAAACAGGGAAAGGCACCGACTGGGAGAATTTCACCATTTATATCCTCAACTACGGAAATATTCCCAAGGGTTTTACGCATATTTCAGATACAGCAAAATTTGTTAGATACATTTAAAAGATATGTTTGTAGAAATCGCCTACAATATT
Source organism: Pogonocherus hispidulus (assembly GCA_963924545.1). Lineage (NCBI taxonomy): Eukaryota > Metazoa > Arthropoda > Insecta > Coleoptera > Cerambycidae > Pogonocherus > Pogonocherus hispidulus. The sequence goes on from OZ004695.1 coordinate 38,745,492, forward strand.
GTTAAAATGATAAAAATAAATTAAAATGAATACTATAACAACTCATCATAGATCCGATGAACGGGAACCACTAGTTGAAGTGAACGCCCGGTTTTCCTAATACTAAGTGTTTTAGCCAATTGTTACCTTCTTCGATTGTGGACTGTAATTGTTTGCTTCCATTGGTTAATACAGTAAATAAAACACTGATTGTTTCTTGACATTTACTATATACTGTATCTCGTACTTGACTAACAACCTATTTACATATATACAACTACCGTAAGAGGTATATTCATGGCTTAGAATTGTTAACTATGTGAGTACACGCTTACTGTCCTGGCAAGACACATACTAAGTTTTTTGTTGCGTTGCACTTTGCACTCTGCACTCCCGGCCCAGCCCTCGTGCTGGCGCCAGACGTCACCCGCTCATCGCCCGGTCGTTTCATCTCATAGGGGTAGTCCACTTATAAGTTCTAAACATAAACACTAAACATACATTCTTAATCATAAAAATAGTGGAAAATAATTACTAGCAACTATGGCCATAACACTAAGTATTTTACTTTTGCTAAAGTCTCTAATGTATTTTACGTTAATATACTCAATATTGGATTAATTCGTTTGTTATTCGAGACCTACACAGTACACACATCTCTTTCACAATATATAATGAATTGTATTTTATTTAAAAGTAAAATATTACTTTTACTTATAGTATTCATATTTTTTCCTATTTCTTCCCACTGTTTCTCTAAAATAAATCTATTGTGGTGATCAGAGTGGGCCTGATTCCACAACGATTCTCTAATAAACACTTCTCTAATTAATTTTTCGGCATCCATACTCCTACTTCAGCTCGCAGAAGAATTGAATTGACTATTCCGCAAAATATAATCGAGTATAAACCACTCGTGTATCATGTATTCCCTGCTACTATCACATCTCCGTACTGAACGGCTCCATTGAAATACATTGTACATTTTATCAGCGCTGGTAAAAGTTACTCTATCATCCAGTCTATGATCTATCATCTTACCTGAATGAATGATACCTTTAAGGTACGTTCAGTACGGAGCTTGGATGATAGGATTATAGATGATAGATGAATGATGATAGAATCATAGTGAAAAATATAAGCGCTGATAGGCGTTCACAACGGAGATGTGCATACACGCTTTTAACAGCTAGTATACTTCAAAATGTCTAGCAAAGAAGGTTACTTTTGTTCAGCAAGAACGAAATATTACATTTTCACAAAAAGGAAACAAAAATTAAGAAATTATCATGTGCATCGCATAAACAGGGAAAGGCACCGACTGGGAGAATTTCACCATTTATATCCTCAACTACGGAAATATTCCCAGGGGTTTTACGCATATTTCAGATACAGCAAAATTTGTTAGATACATTTAATAGTTATGTTTGTAGAAATCGCTTACAATATTGTTAAAGTGATAAAAATAAATTAAAATGAATACTATAGCAACTCATCATGGATCCCATGAACGGGAACCACTAGTTGAAGTGAACGCCCGGTTTTCCTAATACTAAGTATTTTACTTTTGCTAAAGTCTCTAATGTATTTTACGTTCATATACTCAATATTGGATTAATTCGTTTGTTATTCGAGACCTACACACATCTCTTTCACAATATATAATAAATTGTATTTTATTAAAAAATAAAATATTACTTTTACTTGTAGCATTCATATTTTTTCCTATTTCTTCCCACTGTTCTCCAAAATAAATCTATTGTGTAGAGTGGGCCTGATTCCACAAGGATTCTGTAATAAACACTTCTCTAATTAATTTTTCGGCATCCATACACCTACTTCAGCTCGCAGAAGAATTGAACCGACTATTCCGCAAAATATAATCGAGTATAAACCATTCGTGTATCATGTATTCCCTGCTAGTATCACATCTCCGTACTGAATGGCTCCATTGAAATACATTGTACATTTTATCAGCGCTGGTAAAAGTTACTCTATCATCCAATCTATGATCTATCATCCAAGCTCCGTACTGAACGTACCTTAAGAGTGGATGGAATACTGAGTCCACCTCAAGTAGTAGAATATGGTGTACCTCAAGGCACTGTTTTGGGTCCCATTCTCTTTAATTTGTACATAAACGTCTCGTTTTCATTACAGTGTAAAGGTGAAGTGTATGGTTTTGCTGATGACACTGCCATTTTCTATACTGGCGATACGTGGGAAGAACTTCAGGCTACTGTAATAGAAGATTTTGCTTATATTAAAGATTGGTTTGATTACAAAATATTAACAATAAATTTTGAGAAAACATATTTTATACCCTTCTCATGTCAAAAAGTAAATCTTCCATCTTTTGAAGACATACAAATTATAAGTCAAGGAAATCACTATACTATTGCATCAAAAAAAGTATTAAATATTTGGGGGTTGTAATAGATTCCCATTTAAAATGGGACTCTCACATCAACTATGTTATAGGTACGAAAATTGCAGTGTTCACTGTATAAATTCATGTATTTAAAAAAACTTGAGATATGGAATATTGGCATGGGGGTCATCTTTGAAAACCCATATTTGTTCTCTGGAAGTTCTGCAAAAGAAATTTCTCAAGTTGATACTTAATAAGGATGTTCGATACTCGACTGACTTGTTGTTTTCCGAAGCTTCAGTATTAAGGCAGTTGTATTATTATTGTGTAAATGCGAGACACCATCTTTTTAAACACCGCTCCTCACTACCTTCACACCATTATAACACACGTCAAAGAAGTAATTATATAGTGACTCGTGTCACAAAATCAATTGGGCAAAGGTCTTTTGCTTTTCTAGCACTAAAGTTGTACAATACAGTTCCTAAAAATGTTTAAAATATAGGGAGGCTATCTCTGTTTAAAAAGAGACTGAAGGAATTTATTCTATCTACCCCAAGATCCATAATAACTAATTACGTAGAAGTGAATACTGTATGAGATAGGTCGGATATGCAATGCCAACAACTTACTGCGGGATCAGATGTGTGTTATGCATGTGTGTGTTCTTTTTTGATCATCATATATACAAGGACTATAAAATGTATAGCGTGTATCTATATTATTACTTTATGTATGTGTATTTGTGATATATGTAAATGCACATAATTTTATATTAAACTGTATACCTTAAATGTTTTTCAAAACAAGTGTTTTACACTTATTGAATACTATTTTATTTACTTGTATTTATTTATATTTTTAATTATTGTAAAGTTTACTGACCTGTAAATAAATATTATTATTATTATTATTATTATTATTATTATTATTATATTTCCTTGAAAGCTTATCCGTTACAGAAACTTACTCTCAAGGAATTAACACAAAAGTTAGTCTCTCTTTTAGCTCTCACGTCCGCTCACAGAGTGCAGACCCTTTCATTAATAACCATAGATAATATTATCAGAGCCAAAGAACGTATAGAAATAAGAATTCCGTCAAAAATTAAAACTTCTGGTCCTAAGAGAACCCAATCTGTACTTATTTTTCCATATTTTAAAGACAATGGATTGGCTTTAATTAACACCTACTAATTGATTGCATCGCAATCAATTAGTAGGTAGATAAAGAATGTACTACATCAAAGTGGAATTGATATCACTAAATTTACCAGTCATAACGTTGGCCATGCAGCAAATTCAACTGCGTATCGCTCTGGGGTTAATATAGATGTAATTCGATCTAGAGGAGGCTGGTCAGAAAATTCATGTGTATTTAACACATTCTATAATAGAGCTAACTCCATTATTCAGTGTACTAGGTCAAACTCTTAAGTTAGAGTTATAAATTTTTGTTATTTAACAATAATATCTAAATCCTAAGATACTTGTATCCTTAATTCTCATTGTGTAATATAAATTATATTTTGTATTTTGTTATTAATAAAAGTATTTGCTAATATATTGGCTATTCACACATCACATCATACTCTCCAGCATGCATGCACTAGTCTTTGAAGGTCTACCAATGATATCATAGAAGGACGGAGATGTGAAGAATAATTGAAAGATTGTCGACTTACCTTAGGAGAATCCAATCTTAATTATTCGAACATTGTAGTTCGTAGTCCTTCTATGATAGCAACCCATCCTCCCTTCGATGATTCCCTTAAATCATGCTGGTCGTTCCGGAGAAATGAACTGATTGTGCGAGTCCAACTAAAAAGGGAGCCTGTTTTTGTTTAGTCTACATAAAAACTGTGTGTGTGTCACCGATAAAATGTACCTACCTACCAATGATATCAGGGCCGCGATTCTGTAATGACGATACGACAGTGATACGATATCGAATCGTACAAATAGCGATTCTCTTTGGAAATCGACTCCTTGACTATCGAGTAATCTAACCTAAAAATGGTCGATAGCTTTGGAGGTGTCGTCCAGCGTAAACGATAGCATCTTTGTCTAATACAGTGGTGGTTATTTGTTATTTTATACAAATAAATATAAGTTGTGATAGGTAAATTTATATGTACATTGATATAAAAGAGCATAAAATTCTTTTTGTTTTGTGGTGTGGAGCATAATCATTTAGCAAAGACAACACCTTTAGTTACAATGTCCTTTAAAATGCAGGATATACATTGGGAAATTTTTATTAATTTCGTAGAAGAGTATAAAAGTTTAGCAGCAGGAAAATTTGTAAACTCTCCTGCTAACTCTTCAACTAACTGTTTATTTAAAGGAAACAATTCAATAAACCTTCGTTCTGGCAAATCAGATGGGTTGTTAGTTGTCAAATAGTCTCCTATTTTGCCTTCGTCTTTCATTGTATCAACGTGCCATCGAGCTCGTTCATTTAAATATAGGTAACATGATCATGATAACAAGATTAATAAGTTCTATAATTAAAGAATTTATTAGCACTTACATTTTTCATAAATAAAATATATTATCATGAACCAGTTTAGAGTTACCACGATTGTCGTTTTATATCTCCGATCAAATATGTATTATGTATTTGGTCGGATTTTTATTGGGATTTTTATATAAATTATAAACTTTTAAGTGAACAAAACAAAACAAAGTAATGTTAATACAAGTCAAAAATCAATCATAAACCGCAGTGTTGCCAACAGAATCTCTATTTTTTCGCGTTTAAATTGGGTATCGAAACGATAGTGAACCGGAATCATTTTAAACACAATCGTACTGACGATATCGAAAACTGGGGTCGTATCGTTATTGAAATCGTATCGTAGAATCAGAATCCGGGCCCATAGAAGGACTACGATGTTCGAATAATTAAGATTGGATTCTCCTAAGGTAAGTCGACCAATATTTCAATTATATAGTAATTAAGAGAAATCCTACATCTACCATTCAACAAAAACCTAATAAACTTATTTCAGAACTCGAAAAACGAAAATGCTTAATAGCATAGAAGCTAAATCATACCTACAGATTATACAATGCTGTGGTGAACAATTCTATATCCTTCTTAAAATTCATAAAGCAGTTTTACAACTTTAGACCTATTAGGTATCTCAGGAGTTAACAGTCCTAACAGAGGAGTTGCATAATTAGATAGTTACTAATATTTTGACATTGTCATACGACACTAGTATGTAACAATTATTCCATAAAAGTTCCTTCCAGTTATGTGAATTTATAAATAAACTTCCTGAAAGCTATGTTATTAATCAGCTACCTGAAACTATAACATCAATAAATTACTTATTACAATGACAATAATGTATATCTTAATTTCTGTATATAAACATAAACGACCTTATTAATATTGCCCATTTATTCTTAATTAAAAAGTAGAGGATTTCTTCTCAACAATTTGTGTAGTTAAATTACATCTGTCTTTAGAGAAGCTCCAATGAAATTATTACGCCTTAGGTTATTTATCATTTTGCTTACTCTTCACAATTCTTTCTGTTTTATGCTCTACATTGAATTATTACTGTTACGGTTAGTTATTTAAACTGTTATTACTTATAATTAGACGATCGGCCATATTGAATTACCTACAATTAGGGTTACCAACCATACTCTTTAAAGAGAACATGTACTCTTTTGAGTTTAGAAAGAATAAGTACTCTTACTTTTCAGCTTTAGTACCCAAATGTACTCTTTTCTGGGCAAAGGTAGCACCATTTTTATGAGTGAACTAATAGGTATCACTATTATCCAGACAAAATATTTATCGTTTCCCGTATCTACTTTATACTTATACTATCGGTAACCTCACTACCTCACTCAGAGGTGGTGATATATTTGGTGATATATATCCACCCATGCTTTGGGGAGTTTACAATTTATATTCGGTAAACTGTAATACTCATATATACTAAATCAATAAATATTTACTAAAATCAATAAATATTTTGCCGAAAGTCGATATTTTTGTATAAATACTTTTTATTATTTAATATTTTACATTAAAATTATATTGAAGAATATTATGAACACAATATTCACATATAATACAACATAGATTACATAGGATTTAATTTTGAGTAGGTACATAATACTTTCACCAACGACCGTTATTAAATATAACGTTTAATTTTCTATACGATCTGTCATTTTCACTACTTTAAATAATTTCCTTTCATTTACGTACAATATAACGTATGCCTTATGTTACAGCAATAATGTAATAGATTCCTTTCTAGATACCTTTCTGTTACCTTAACTTTTAGAAGTAATTTTAATGTTTGAATATGACGTATTTAAAACGTATAAAAGTTTACCGTAGCATAATGTCATTATTACTACGTTATAAAAATGCTTTCAACAGAACGTTACTGAAGTGCGCTAGTGAAGTGAAGTGATTTTAACGTTACAAAATGTACTTTTTAAGTTTCTTGCATAGTGGGTATCCTATTCCATCTGCTAAATGTGTTTTTTTTACTGACAAAACTTAATTCTGTAAATCAATTATTTTAGGTGTCTACCACTTTTTAACATTATGAACCCTCCATGATTTTATTATTATCCTAGACATCTTGTAAAAGAAAATATTCGGATGTTAGGAACTAGTTTAAATGTAATATAAATATATTTTGTGGATTAAACCGGTCAACACATTTTATATGACAGGTGAAGGACGAATACGCATTAACAAAGTGACGGAGCGCATTTTGTCAGCCAATGATCAGTACCAGTACCGATCTTCCAGTGTTCGCTTCCTAGCGATTGCGACGACATTAGATATTTTTAGAAACTAGGGGTGAATAAATTGTATCTGCCCTCAGTATTAAGCATTGGCCAATAAGGGTCTACATAAGAGAATCTACCGACCTTAAGCATTCCATTGGTCGGAGGGATGAACAAAATGGATCTAGAAATTTAACGCCTCTTAGCCTTTTATTACTAGATAAATATTGTTTAATTTAATATAGGGTATCCATTGAAATATTTAGATAGGTAATCAATTTGAATTTACTCTGTACCTACTTACAGATTAGTAACAAATTTATTACCTAGGTAATTTGGTATGTACCTACTTACCTAAGTAATAAGTTTGTTCTAAATCTACTGTATAGGTTGAAATGTGTAAATTAAATTTAATATAATATATATTTATAATATAGTATTAGTCTGCAAAATAAACAAATACATGTTAAACATAACATAAATTTAACAAATTATTTTTTTTAACTTTTATTTTTGTTAAAAGACTCTTCGAAGAGTCTTGTGTAATATTTGTAATATTACGAGCGAGTTGACTACACTAACTACACTGACTGACGGAAGGTACCTTACTATCTTTTATAACTTCTGAATGCTTGTCAACAGCGACGACGAAATCGCAAATCCTGGAAAATCTGCAAAAAAGCAGGAGCTGAATGGTTAATATCTTTTCAAGGAAGGCATCCACAAATTCTCCTACGTTTACCTGAACCAGCATCATTTTTTTGTTAAGAAAGTAGAACCAACATCTAAAAATAAAGTTTCTTCATCTGGATAAATACGAATTCCACAAATTGTATCAAACATTAGAAATTGCAAAGCAGCACAATATTGTTTAAGACATAAGATGCAGTCATTAGACAGAGCTGTTTATGGGCCAATAAAGACACTTTTTGGAAAAGTTGTTTCCATTTTTCAAAAGCAACATTTAGCGTCATTTAACCAAATTTTTTAAGTTTTATCTTCGGAGACGCTGCGTAAATCCACCATTAATTCGTAGATCCCATCTTCTACAACAGTTAATAGGGTAATAAGGTAACCACTTTTATAATATTTTCTATTTTGTTTACCAAGAATATTGCTCCAATCGAGCTCTTCTCCAGTTTTTGCCATTGGACAACTAAAATCCACTTATTATTCTTACCGACATTTCATTGGCTTTTCATTTGGCTTCGGTCAGGTTGGACCAGTCCAACCTGACCGAAGCCCTATTAATTTAAAATTATTGTTTTTTAACTAGTCGGTCGTGACTACCCTGGGTTGGTTTTATTTATATATATATATATATATATATATATATATATATATATATATATATATATATATACCGGATTTTCCATTTCATTTGACTAATGGCAATTAACATGGGCTATTACATTTCATTGAAATTTATATTCCCAGGGCACACTATGAGAAATATTGCTAACGGAATCGATAGTACTGACTGTCAAACACCTCTGATTACCAAAATACTAAAGCGAAATGCTTTTTTAATTAAAATATCAATAAAAATTCATTTTAAGTTAATAGGTGTAGTTTACATAACTGTTTTAAGAAACATCATTAAACGTCATCAGGTGGAGTAGTTGGTTGAGCCGCAGTGTTTCAAACTGAACCACAAAATTTTGCAGGTTCGAATCCTGCCAGACACAACTTTTTTTTTACTTTTTCATTAATTACAAATTATTAGTGTTTCCTTATTCGAATAAATATGGTTCATGGTCAGTACCTAGTTATTATTTTTGATATTGAAGTCACAATATTTGCTTATCAAAAAAAAAAAAAAAACCATGTTCTAATTTGTTCGTTTTCTTTATCTTTAGCTAAAGCTACTATCTTATAAAATAATTAATCAACAAGCAACATATTTTTTATTTATTACATGCACTGTGCTTTTACTAATAGTGTACTAATAATAATAGAATAGTATAGAATAGTTTATTGACATTATTATATACAAACAAGTACATTTATTGTCGCAACTAAAAAATAAAAAACACAAATAAAAAAAAACAGATGTTAAGTTAAATGATTAACGAATTCATCTATAGAAGGGAAACACTGATCCAGTAAAAATCTTTTGAGAAACTTATGAAACATAGTCGAAGACATAGATTTTAAATTTTTTTCTTTAAAGTAACTAATAACTAGATTATAAAGGTTAAAGGGCAACTTATTGTGCTTTGTTATATTTATCCGGGAGGGTTTATATGGTATAATCAAATTATGCGCCTGTCTGGTATTATAAGTATGGATATCAGAGTGGGTTGTAAAACTCTGAAAATTTTTGTGAACCAATAGAAGTGATTCTAAAAGATAAAGACACGGTACCGGCAATATCTTATATTTTTTAAATATCTCTCTGGTATGAGCACAATACGTTGCTGCTGCCAAGACCCAGCCTTTTGCAGAATAAACGCCCTGTAGGCACTATTAGAATTGCCCCACAACGCAATTCCATACGTCAAATGACTATGAAAGAGGGAAAAATATGATATCCTCATTACATTATTGTCAACAAAAGGCCGCAACCGTCCCATTACAAAAATTTGTGTGGAAAGTCTCGAGCAGAAGTTATTAATATGAGGAGACCATGTTAAACTGGGATCGAATGTAACGCCTAGGAGCTTCGCGGTTTTAGATCTGTCGGCTAATTTATCCGACGTAAAGGTTAAATACTGTGTTTTTGACACATTAAGTTTCAACTTGTTAGCGGAAAACCAGGTTTTTGCTTGATTTAGACAGTCTCTGCTCAAGGCATCACCACCACGTGTTACAGAGAGGTATCATCTTCAAAAAGAATACATGAGCAGTCGTGAATATTAATCGGTAGATCGTTAATATAAATCAAAAACATTAATGGTCCCAAGACGGAACCTTGCGGCACGCCACCTGTTATTGGTAAGATCGTAGAGTCACTGTTGTCCATACTGACATACTGCCTCCTGTTAGTTAAATAAGAATGGAAGAGTTTCAATTCCATTGCACGAATGCCATAAAATTCAAGTTTCTGTAGCAGTATGTCAACATTGACACAGTCGAACGCCTTTGACAAATCACACAAAGCGGCGTTAGTAACAACACCGCTATCCAAGCCAGCGACCACATCTTCAACTACTGCAAGCAAGGCTCCTATAGTTGAAAAATTCTTCCTAAACCCAAACTGGGAGGGAGATATCAGATTAAATCTTTCAAAATAAGCAAGAAGTCGTTCTTTAATAATAATTTCAAAAATCTTAGAAAAGTATGGCACAATGGCTATGGGACGGAAATTGTCTAACTGGTCAGTATCTCCCTTTTTATGAAGCGGAATAATTTTCGCAATCTTAAATAACTCGGGCCAGTGCCCTTCCTCCATGGCCCTGCTGTAAAGAGAGGTCAATGGTTCAACAACAAACTCGAGTGACTCCTTGATCATTCGACTGTTAAAGCCGTAATAGTCAAAAGAAGCCGAATTTTTAAGATGTAATATAGCCTGACGTACATCAAATTGGGTGATAGGACACATGAAAAATGAGAAAGGTGGCTTAGTTATGCAATTCAGATAGGAAACCGGCTCAATATCTACGTGTTCTGTAGTATTAATTATTGTCTCGGAGACCCCAATAAAGAAATTGTTAAATTCATCAGGAGCGATGTTTGATTTAACTCGGTCGCTCATACACGGACGACCCGAATGTATTACATTCCATATAGCTTTTGGCTTGTTATCAGCATGACAAATTAAATCTGTGAAAACATTACGTTTTACATTTTTTATTGCTCTTTTGTATGATTTTCGATATTCAGAGTAAAACAGCCAATCATCCTCGGAATTTGTAGCTCTAAATCTAGTTTTGCTACGGTTTAAATTTTTTCTCATAATTCAGAGTTCCCTGCTGAACCACTTAACCCCCGCTCCTTGAGAAGTGGCCCTGAGAGGAAAACAATTAGCTATAATATCCGTAAATACACCAAGAAATTTATTAGTTAAATCGTCTACATTAAGACCATGTGAATAGAAATCAGACCAATTTACAAAACTTAACTGCTCAACGTACCGTCCAATAGCTGCATCACTGACTACACGTCTCAAGATACGGCCATTTGGTTTTGACGCGGCATTACTACTCATTACACGAATATAGACAGCTAAGTGATGAGCAATATGTGTGTCAAGAACACCCACATTGTAGCTGCCCACATTATAATTGGTAATAATATTATCCAACCTAGACACAGAAGTTCTGGTTATTCTAGTTGGTGCATTTATGGTATGTCTCATGCCAAACATCACAAAAATATTACGCAAATCATTAGCATGTAGCGTATCCCCATCAAGGTCCACATTAATGTTTCCAGCAATAACCAAGTACTTAAATTTGGGGGATAAAAAGTTAAGAATATTAAGTACCTATGCAATCCTTAAATATTGACAAGTCGCCATAAGAAGACGATCTATACAGAGTCATCACCACACAGCTCATACCATATACTTCCGCTGCACAGAACTAAGCGTGCATAGAACGACAGAAGCTGCTGACATCAACAGTCTTCAAATGTACATTCACGGCGGCAAAAATCGCCACACCACCGTCTCGACCTCTGCCATCACGACAATAACTCGAAACTAAGTGGTAACCCTGTACACAGATCGTGTCCAGCTTGTCCTGCTCTAACCAATGCTCTGAGACACAAAGCATATCAAATGGATTCCCACTTAAAACAACATTCAGCTCATCAGTCTTATTTGCAATACTTTGGACATTAATGTAAATAACAGAAAGATGGGAAAGTAAATAATTATCAATATTATTAATACTATTACCAGATAAACCTTGACACTGATTGTTGACTTCACTAGTTGGTGAGAGAAATATATTCAATTCATCAATGTTGTTGGATATAGATGGTTCATTTTGCGAGGGTCGTTTACTGAGGTCGTTGACTGAGGTTTGGCAGAAAAAACTGATTTACACGCACACCATTTGGCCAGACTTCAGGTTTACTGATCTTCTGTACGTCTACACTAGGCACTGACACTTTAAAAGATGAATAGCTTGAAGGATTTCGGGAATTCAGTTTAACTATTTGGGCTTCAGGTATAATTTGATGCAAATAGTTTGCTAATGATTTCTCATTTGTGTCCGGGTCCCAGTTTGTAGTGTGAAAATGTTTCATTGGAATAGTCTTTGCAGTTTTAAGTGTAGATTCATCAGAACAGCATTCACCGTCACCAACCAGAATATTTCTAGACTTTCTCAAATTTTTTAGGCTTCTGCTCAGAAACGGGGGCATTTCTGCGAGTAACTTCTTGCAGATCATCATTCAAGTGTATAATATTTTCACAAGTAGCCGTCGATTTGGCCAAATGAACAACATGTGCTACTGCTGCAGTAGAGACTTGAGACGGCATTACATTTATGTTGCTACTACCCTTTGGATTAGAGGAAACATCTTTTCTGTTTTTGATGCATAGGTTTGTGAAGCTGGTGATCGCTTAATTTTTGCCTCATTATTAGCAAATATGACGTGATTGCCTTTCTCACATTTAAGCAAAGCAATTTGCTCTTGAAGTGAGCTTATAGCAACAGACTGAGTTGCTATAATTATATCTTTTTGAGAAATTAGTTCTTCTAAATATGTAATTTTTATCTCTTACACATTTATGGAACTTTCAAATTGGTCTTGAGATTTATCCTTCTGATCTTGAATGGTTAGAGTATCGCTAGAACCATTACAACAGTTTACAGTTGCCTCATCAAGAAACCTAACAGTTTTTAGGGCATTTAGGCAACTTTTATGAGAGATTACACCACATGAAATACATTTCAATCCCGTTTGGACGGGGTTTTTACACCTTTTGCACTTATTTGCTGAAGGTGGATTTGCAATATTCTTAGACATTTTAAGGTATTTAACTTACATTCAAATTAACCAGACCAGTTGACAATCGTCCTTCCATACGACCATAAAAACTATAAACACTTTATGACAAGTTCAGCTATTACAGCTAGTGATTATTTGAGATAATTTCGATCTGAAGACACATGGAACAGTAAGGAACACGTTACAGAGACGATGCACCTTACTTCGGAATTCAAATTCACGCAAATTTCACCAATTTTAGATGTGTATTATAGAGCACAATGATAAAGAACACACACGAGCAACAGTCAACTCGACATAATAGTGTACTTATCTCTGCTAATAGTTACTACATATTATACCTCAATCTGGATATTGAGTTAAACGGTTACAGAGGAACTGTGGTGAATTAGTAATAGGTTTTTTTAGGAGTTTTTTTTAAATATATTCTTATTTTAAAAAACTAAATTTTAGAATTATAGTTTTATATATATTATTATATATTATATATATTATTTATATACAGGGTGTCCACCTAGTGCGCGTAAGTCCAATATCTGGGTTAATAAAAGAGATAACTTAATTTTTTTTTCTACAGGGTTGTCTAATATCCCGAGCTGCACAAAATGAAAATATATTTACATATTCAGGGTGTTCAGTTTTTCCTGGACAGGTACCAACTTCGTTTTTCTAAATGGAAATATATATTTTTTATTGCTTTTTCGAACTAAACCCTTGATTTTAGTAGGACTTTCATCAGCCTTCCCTATACCTAACTTAAACTGTTTTTGAAATATTGACTGGTGAATATTGACATTTTTGCAACTTTGACACCCTGTAAAATCTAAACGGTTTGAGATCAAGCAAAACGGTTTGCACATTCCTATCTTAACTTTTTATAAGCTATCGTTTGATACTAATTTCAAATTTATCCAAGAATTAAAAATTTTCAAAATTTTCGGAAAATTTTTAATTCCTGGATACATTTGAAATTAGTATCAAACGATAGCTTATAAAAAGTTAAGATAGGAATGTGCAAACCGTTTTGCTTGATCTCAAACCGTTTAGATTTTATAGGGTGTCAAAGTTGCAAAAATGTCAATATTCACCCGTCAATATTTCAAAAACAGTTTAAGTTAGGTATAGGGAAGGCTGATGAAAGTCCTACTAAAATCAAGGGTTTAGTTCGAAAAAGCAATAAAAAATATATATTTCCATTTAGAAAAACGAAGTTGGTACCTGTCCAGGAAAAACTGAACACCCTGAATATGTAAATATATTTTCATTTTGTGCAGCTCGGGATATTAGACAACCCTGTAGAAAAAAAAATTAAGTTATCTCTTTTATTAACCCAGATATTGGACTTACGCGCACTAGGTGGACACCTTGTATATTATAGTTCAATATCCAGAGTGAGGTATAATATGTAATAACTATTAACAGAGATAAGTACACTATTAGTAAAAGCACAGTGCATGTAATAAATAAAAAATATGTTGCTTGTTGATTACTTATTTTATAAGATAGTAGCTTTAGCTAAAGATAAAGGAAACGAACCAATTAAAACATGTTTTATTTTTTTTTGAGAAGCAAATCTTGTGACTTTCAAAAATAATAACTAGGTACTGACCATGAAACATATTTAGTCGAATAAGTAAACACTAATAATTTGTAATTAATGAAAAAGTAAAAAAAAAAAAGTTGTCTCGGGCGGGATTCGAACCTGCAAAATTTTGTGGTTCAGTTTGAAACACTGCCGCTCAACCAACTACTCCACCGGATGACGTTTAATGATGTTTCTTAAAACATATATATATATATATACAGGGTGGCCCACCTATCTCCGCTCGGACCGTAGCTGCTAGACCAATAGAGATTAAGGCAAAACATTTTCAGGGCTAGTTTTGTCTATAATGAGCCACACTTTAAAATTGTTTTTGGATCTATAGGGTGTACCATATATCCGAGGTCACGATTTCGGGTATTTTTTTAAATGGACCACCCTATATATTTTTTCATTTTTGGATTCTACAGAAAATTCTAAACACATTTCATGTAGGATGTCCTATACCTATCTTCAACTGTTTTTGAAATATTGACAGGTGAATATTGACTTTTTTGCAACTTTGACACCCTGTAAAATCTAAGCGGTTTGAGATCAATCAAAACGGTTTGCACATTCCTATCTTAACTTTTCATAAGCTATCGATTGGTACTAATTTCAGAATTATCCATAAATTTTAAATTTTCTGAAAATTTTGAAAATTTTTAATTCCTGAGTCCTTAGGTTTCAGAAAAAAAATTTAAATGTTGGTTTCCGGGAAACGAAACGTTTTTCGGAAAATTCACTAACACCATTCGAAAAAAGGCAAAAAGTTGCTATAGAAAAGTGCTCTTTGTTTTTGAATACCTCATCAAATAGGCCCGCAAGAAAACAAAAACGAAAATTGAAATTTTCGGTTTTTTCAAAATATTTCGATAACTAATCAAGTTAGCTTTGATCTCTTTTCACCATTATGTCGCCCCCCTGAATACGCAACTTTCCCTCCATTTAACCGACTTCGTATCTCTTACCGTTTCCGAGATCCCCATGTATTGTATCGAATTTGAAGCACCCTGTATATATATATCCTGTATAATGAATATTTTATGAACATCTAAGTCATATCTCAATGACAGTATGAATGTATGAATATGTTCAGAGACTATTTTATTTTGTATTTCAACTTCTTAGTTGCTTCCATTAACTTATTCCCTCTTTTACTAAGTTCACCAATTATATGATTGGGATTACAGGAGTGGTGAAGTTTGGTAGCCATCAATCTGACGGTTTTGTTTGTTCTTATGTTCTTATAGGAATGCTCAGTTGTTATACTTAGTTGATACCTTCATGAGAGCTTGGTAGCATTCTTCACTCGTGACATTAATGTTTATATTTTTATCATTGATTATTTCAATTTGGAATCCAGTCACCGTGTTAAATAAAAGTCCATGAAGTGAAATTTTTAACTCCGTCTACATTCACCGGGGCAGGGTATTGTTTTAATCTTTGATTATTCAGCGATAAAGACCTGATAATTTTATGGAGGGGTAAGCGAAGTATCTATTTGTCTGTTTTTGTGATTCTATTTCTTGACCCACTAGATCTACACAACTAACTCTTCTTCATCAGTCAAGTATCGGTACCCTTTTTGTTCTTCCTTTTAAAAGGTTGCATTTAGTGTCAAACTTTTCGCTAACCCTATAAAGGGTGTGACGCGAGGATACATTAGAAAATAAAATACATTTAGAAAACTAAATTTCTATTTTAGTATTTTAATTTTGAAAATTTTTATTAAGGGGTTAGTCGAAATTAATAAACAGCGCCTGTATAGAAAACTTTGGCATTTTCGAGAATAAAAAGAATATAGAACTTTTAGAAATGTTTTGAAAATCTTAGGTAGGTACACATAATTCACGCTACCTCTAGCAGCTTTTTAGATTTTATACGATTGCTCCCTATATATACAGTGCGAACGTTTAGAATGGAAACCGTAAATAAAATGCGCCCTGTAGATTTTTCGCAAAAACGCTCGGACACGTCAATTCTTAAATTCAATTGCGCTTCTTTTGATACCATTGTTTTGGATATGACGTAATTAGGTAATCTCTGTGACGTCATCATGATATTTTTTCAAATTGGAATGTCCAGTTCTTTTAATAAATTTAAATAGAGAAAATATTCCTGAAAATGGCAATATACGACACTATGGCCTTAAAATGGATAGTTTTTGAGATAAAGGGCTTTGAAGTTTGAAAAAAGAAAAAGTAGGCTAGTCAAAAAAAAATTTCAATTTGATCCTGATAGTGACAGTTCCGCAAATTATTTAAAACTAATTGTCACAGTCGGTTATTCTTTGATATTTTTTGTGATAATTAAAAATGGTACGAACTTTAACAGTAAATTATTCCGGAGTTAGCAGCACTATTTCCAGATGACAATGATCCGAACATTCCCAATGACTTTGTATGGTATCAACAAGATGGGGCACCTCCACATTATGCCATAAATGTTCATAACTACTTAAATGAAGTATTTCCTAATCGTTGGATAGGCAGAAGAGGTTTTATTGAATGGCCAGCTCGATCCCCTGACCTCACACCCCTTGATTTCTTTTTGTGGGGTTATCTTAAGTCTAAAGTGTATAATAATAAACCACTGGATATTAACGAATTAAAAACAAAAATTCGAGATGAAATTAGAGCTATACAGCCACACACAGTCAGTAAAGTATTACAAGAATTCCAACAGAGGCTTGCCTAATGTCAAGAAGCACAAGGATTACAATTCGAGCCCCTTATTTAACTAGTTTTCATTGCGTTTATTATCCATTTGTTAGTTATGTTGTGATACACAGTTTTTTTGACTAGCCTACTTTTCTTTTTTCAAACTTCAAAGCCCTTTATCTCAAAAACTATCCACTTTAAGGCCATAGTGTCGTATATTGCCATTTTCAGGAATATTTTCTCTATTTAAATTTAATGAAAGAACTGGACATTCCCATTTGAAAAAAATATCATGGTGACGTCACAGAGATTACCTAATGAAATGACGTCATATCCAAAACAATGATATCAAAAGAAGCGCAATTGAATTTACGAATTGACGTGTCCGAGCGTTTTTGTGAAAAATCTACAGGGCGCATTTCATTTACGGTTTCCATTCTAAACGTTCACACTGTATATTATAATACCCTCATTGGAAAAATTTTCTGTAAATGATATAAGGGGTTTATTACTAAGCGACCAATTATAACAAAATTCAAATCCGAATAACTCGCTTATTTTAAAGAGTGTGTGAGTCAGAATAAAACACCATGTTTTATTATGACATTCAATCAGCCTTTTCATACTCTTTGATTTGCATTAACAATTCCTATACATATACCATATACATATATCACTGTTACTAATATCACTGACCAGATATCTAAATTTTTATTGCAAATATGACAAATAAATCTGTTAGCATGATTGATTTATTAGATGTCAACATCACGAACGAATATTTACCGTTTTTGTAAGTAATATAATAGTAGATTACATACCGAGGGGGAAGTTGTCTATTACAGCTGAGCGTCAGGGTGGCTTCTTCAAGTCACAGAGGCGAGACTGGAATGAGTTCCCCGATTTATGTATACGATTTTACTCACAATCTACTATTAGTAATTCTATGCAGTGAGGACATAAAGTCCGTCCCCCCCCCCACCCTCTAACTTTTGAACCACTGGGTAGATTGAAATTTGGAACGATAATATATGACTAAATTCTGCATTTTTTGACATATCAATGGCAGCTCTGAATGTCAAAGAGACAGCTGGGCGCGCAATAGGAAAAATTTTTTAAATGGAAATGGGGGTCGAGTGGGGACTCATTTTGAAGTTATTTTTATGCTCAAAACATCCCCCCAAATTTGAGAACATTTGGTTCAGTAATTTCCAAATAAAAACTAGTAATATCGATTTCTGTTATATCATTTTTTGGCATACATATTACAAATTATTGTAAATTATTCAAAGCAGAACAAAAATTAAAAGTAAACAAATAACAATAAACCATCCCTAACCTAAAATAACCTAAATTAAAAAATTATGAAGTAATTTAAATTAAAACTAAAAAAAAAATTTTAGAGGCAGAAACAAATTTAGAAAACAAGTGTTACTTCAAAATATGTTGAAAATGACCTCCAAGAACCTCGTGACAAATAAATGTTCCATGGGTAAGTTCTATTATAAAGATTATGTGGTAAAAGAATTATGTTATAAACTGATTTATTTGGAAATTACTGAACAAATGTTCTCAAATTTGGGGGATGTTTTTAGCATAAAAATAGCTTCAAAATGAGTCCCCACTCGACCCCCATTTCTATTTAAAAAAATTTTCCTATTGCGCGCCCAGCCACAGCCTTCTCTAGTACTAGCCATGAACTGAGAAAATTGCAACACTGCATCCCGTCCTAATTTCAGACCGAGCGATACTGTTTTGGTAAATGGTGCGTCTACGTGTGGTATTAAATCATCCTATATATTTGTGTTAAATAGCGTTTAATTATAAGAGATAATTATTTCAGACCGTTGTATATTAAAGTATAATCAATGTAAATTGTGCCGTGTATTACCAATTTGATATGTA
The DNA here is from genome assembly GCA_963924545.1 of Pogonocherus hispidulus. NCBI lineage: Eukaryota > Metazoa > Arthropoda > Insecta > Coleoptera > Cerambycidae > Pogonocherus > Pogonocherus hispidulus. Next base: position 38,764,668 of record OZ004695.1, read on the forward strand.
ATATCATTTTCACGAGTTTTTACATGTTCTATTTATCAGTTGGGGTGAAGTGAAATTAACCTTGAATAGTGAAAATGCCGGCACGGTGCTGTGTACCAGGGTGTAAATCTAATTACGATTCCTCTGTAAAAAGTGAAGGGGTAAAAAGTGTTTTTAGATTCCCTAAGGACGACACATTTAAACAAAAATGGCTCAAACGTATCCCTAGGAAAGAATGGTCACCTACAAAATATTCCGTTGTTTGTGAGTTACATTTTGATCCTAATGATGTCGTTAAACTTGACAGACATCTTTTACCAGACGGTACTTTAACAATGATTGCTTGCAAAGCAAAATTAAAAGCGGATGCTATCCCATCTATTTTCCCAAATTTGCCTAAATATATGTCAAAGGAAAAGTCGATTGTTCGAAAAGATCCTGAATGTAGGCGCCAACAGCAAGTTCAGCAACATGAAATTTTGATACAAAATTTTGAAAAGTCAGATCTTATTGCAAATTACAATGATTTTATAAATAATTTTTCGAAAAAAGTTAATCTTGGTGAAAGTTGGAATAAAAAAGCCTTGACATCTAAAATAATTTTTTATACAATAAATTTCGATGGTGAAATAGTTAAAATTGAAAATCAGATATCAATAAATAACGACCTAACAGTTAAAATATTTGTAAATCGCAGTGAATTGTATTTTAATGAATTAAAGTGGATTTTAGATTTTGATATGAAAATTAAGAGATGGTCTCAACTTCAAAATTTATTAGATAGATTTAAATATACGCTATTAGCGCTGAGAAAAAAATTAGACTAAAACATATTTTTAAAAAAACTGGAGCTAGTTCACATCAAATGTCGTTTAATGAAATAAAATCAAATTTTGAGATTGCAGAAAATTCTGAGGTTGGTTTTCATTGTTTAGAAAAAGTAAATAAACAGACGATGCAACAGAATTTAGATAAAAATATTTTCTTCTAACTATTTATCTGATTGTGATGTTGATGATGCAGTAAGAATATATATTTCTGGATATGCATCTCATGTATTAACCAAAAGAATTTCCTGTAATATTTGCCTTTCACATGTCGTTGAAAATAAGGGAAACTTGATCGGAAATCAATATTTTGATTGTTTGCAACGAGGTGGTCTATCGATACCGACAACTAACGTAACAATTTTGTTTTTTCATATGTATGCCATATTAGAATACATTATAAACAACGACTCTTTAGAAATTGACTTCTTTAAAACTGAAAACCAAAACGATTTGCTTGCAAGTTTAACTTTAGAAAGTATAGCTTCAGATAACTTTTACTTAGACTTCTTAGACACCTGTGTCTGTGGAAATAATGTAAATTATATTTTAGGAATAATTTGTTCAATATTTGCAAACGTTCTCTTAAATAACTATGTCAAAACACAAAATAATAGAATTCTGGAAGAAACCCGGATAAAATCCCAGTTAAAAACAAATAAAAAACGATGTGAAATAGCACCAGAAGATAAAATAAAGAAACGGAAATTAGATACTTTTAAAAAAGCAATATAAATAATTTGTCAGTCATTCGTCAATAATTTGGTCAATTTGTCAATAAATAATTAAAACTCATTATGTATAATAGATATTAAATAAGTACCAACCAACATTGATTATTATTATTATTATTATTATTATTATTATTATTATTAATCTAGTCTAGGTATTTCTTTGCTCTTTCACTTTGTTAATTCTTTCCTGTTAATTTTATTTTTTGTCATTTGTACATAGATATATTTGTTATATTATGTGCCTATCATCTTCCCTTTATTCCTATCCTAATATGAATCATTTCCTATATCCTATCCTTCATCTGTTTTTCTTTCCCTTTTTTTTCCACTCCCGGCAAAAATATGTATGCTAGTTGAATAATCTGAGAAATATATTATTATTTATTATTGTAGTACTACCTGCTAACACATACTGTGAGAAATAATATTATTTTTTGAATTATTTTAAAAGCTTGTGTAACTCTGCACCTTCATGTTGGTTTTGCTGAACAATCAAATATCACATGTTTTCATGTAAAGTAAGGTATATATTGTTTTACATAAAATATTGTAATATTTAATTGACCAAGCAGAAAACGTATACATATTATTTAATATTTACTTAAGTAGCTTATTACAAACAAAATTGGAAATGCACGTCAAATACGATCGGCCACAGCCTTCGCTGCTAGAGAGGCTGTGGGTCGGCAGTCGGACTAGAAGATCGGCGTGGAGCTGCGTTGCCAATTTCATTTCATGGCTAGTACTAGAGAAGGCTGTGGCCCAGCTGTCACTTTGACATTCAGAGCTGTCATTGATATGTCAAAAAATGCAGAATTTAGTCATATATTATCGTTCCAAATTTCATCACAATCTACCCAGTGGATCAAAAGTTAGAGGGGGGGGACGGACTTTATGTCCTCACTGTATAAGTTTCAAATAATAAAATCTGTAATAATTTTTATCATAATTTGATAAATTATTTTAAGGAAAATACTTGTGACACCGTTACTAGGAAATATAACAAGTTTGTTGAATCTGACAGTTAGGTAATTATATAACAACATGGTCTTACGTTAACAGTTAACAGTAACAATACTTCTAATGTAACCATTAATATTTATAATTCTAAATAGTTTAGTTTGTATATTAAATAAATACCGAGTTTGTTCTAATTTATTTTTAAAACGATGTTTTAATGCCAAAATGGAAGTGACACGTGTTAGCTGGGAAAGTACTTTCCGCCTAAGCAGGAAAAGTGAAGTAAGCAATAAGTCGCTTCCCTACTGTTTTGAAGGGTACAAATTCACTGATTACTGATCGGTTGTGAGTAAAATTTTTTTTATTATGGTATATTTCTGGTACAGTGATGATGACTTCATGAATTTGATCTTTATTTAAGGAGAAAACAATAAAATTATCCGTCGAACTTGCGTATTTGCCCAAAGATATTCTGATAAACATAGACCAACTCCCGATATCGTCTATAGATAAATTGGTGTCAGTATGGTACATTTCGTCTGAGGCATGAAAAAAATAAGTCAGTTGTTGACAATTAATCAAATATCCGGCACTCGCTGACTGCTGGATATCACTCAAGTAAAAAGATATGTGATAATATGGAATGTGCAATTTGTCTTAGGCCACGTTTTCTGGCCATAATCTCGACGATTAGTCATTAATAAACATGACGAAATTAACATAATATAATAGAAAATATTCCCCACTGTAATAGGTGCAATTTTTACAAGAAAGTTCATTACTTGATTGACATTTTTAGCTGCAGCCTGTCTTAAGATATTAGTTTAGTTATTAGATATTTATTTTTTCTTTACTTTGTTGATCATGAAACCTCTAGTAATAAAAGATAATTGTTGAAAACTAAAGACCAAAGTAATTCCGATGGTAAAAACAAAGATTTTGTAGCATTTTTTTTTTCATTTACATAATGTACATATTCGTCAAGCAAACATGATGCAAAAACTTATGTTTTCTAGCAAATAAATTTATTTTCTGTTAGAAATCGATCTACCTAGATGTTTTATTCACCACTAAATTACAATAGAAAGATACTGGAAATATGAAGACGATATTACCGAATTATCCATGTGAAATAATTGGAAACTAAAACCACTTTTTAATGATAAATACTAATAGTAAGGTTTAGTAAAATTACTAAACAAAATAGTAATGTAATACATATACTTGAAAGTAATTGTGACTGAAATGATTGTACAATTGTAGGGAATAAAAGGATCGTAAAAAGTAACTCATTTGTGTACCTTTTCGTGGTGCAGTTGTATGCAATAATTGCAAAATTTGCAACCAGAAGTAAATATTTTTTGGTAGCCTAATGGCATTTCTGGTTTCTGTGTTTATATTCTATGCAAAATTTTTTATTTTATGACAAATTCTTGGAAATGCTGTGCTAAGTTTTCTTCCTTAATAAATTCATCATTAATTTTTGTCTTGTTTTTACAAACATATTTTTTATTATTGTTATTATTTTATTCTTGCTCTATATTTTCTGAATATTTTTTCTGCCTCAACCTGAGATCGAGAGAAAATACAAGTTAGTTATTAGCCGGTGGTTATTATCAGGTGGTAGCCGTTAGAATTACCATATTCTTCCCTGGCAATGAAGTTTTAGAGATTCATGAGAACAGAGTAATCTGATCTAGCGAGTTAGATTTTTGTTTTTAAATAATTTTCCAAAATATTTCAAACCTGTTTAACCATATTAGTTTGTATAAAGTCATTGAGTTAATTTTACTTAAGACGTTTTTAAAACCATCCATATGATTTGACTCTTTGACAAAATACTAATAAGCATGAAACCTTATTTTAACTAAACGTGCATTTCTAATTACAGTCTACTATAATCACTACTTATTCTAAAATTACTAGACATCTAAATTATGTAAGTTGACGTATATTTTTTGTTTCAGAGAGGTCAGTGTCCATAGAGATGGGAAGTGAGCATTACTGTTTGAGGTGGAATAATCATCAAAGCAACCTTCTTGGAGTGTTTAGTCAGTTACTTCGCGACGAAAGTCTAGTGGACGTAACTCTGGCCTGCTCGGAGGGCCATTCCATTCGTGCCCATAAAGTAGTACTCTCCGCCTGTTCCTCTTACTTTCAAACACTTTTTATTGATCACCCAAGCAGACACCCAATAGTTATTCTAAAAGACGTCCGTTTTTCCGAACTGCGAACACTTATAGAGTTCATGTACAAGGGTGAAGTGAACGTTGAATACTGTCAACTTTCTGCATTACTTAAAACTGCAGAAAGTCTTAAGGTAAAAGGTAAGATTACTCATATTTAAAATTTTTCTATACCTACACTAATTATTGTAAAGTGCGAAAATATTTTTTAGAAATATTCCCTACATAAAGGCTCCTCTACACATTGGCCAATGCGTGTGCCAATATCGCTGGCCAATGCTTATGCTTATCGTGTAGAGGGGACTATTGGTCGTATTGACGGCATTGGTAGAGCTGGTTCAAGCATTGATGGCCGCACATCAAAGGCCGTTGGCCTTTGCACTGGCGGACGCTGGTAGTCACGTCCACACGTTGACTGCACTGGCCTAGTAGTATGCCAAGTCGAGTTCTATTTTGATGTATAGTCAGCATCTACCACCTTAGTTTTTCCATTTTTTTATAACTCTGTGATGGTGCACACTTTAGGTAGTATCTATATAAGCATAAATAAATAAATCGCAGCAGCCGCTACCCCCATGACATCCATTATTGATATTGGCCTGCATGGAAACAGACTGAACGTCTCTCCAACATGTGGACTGATTTGCCAATTCCTTGCCAATAAGGCCCAACGTGCGCCAGCGTGTTGACCAACGCATTGGCTAATGTGTAGAGGAGCCATAAGACATAGTTCTATAAAACACTATATTTTATACTAGTTGAAATTCCCTAGTTAGTCCTAGAATTACTAGTTGTAATTCCCTAATTTAAGACGTCCATATGGATCCTATTTCAATAATAAAACTTTAATCCGCATTAGGTTTTGCAAGAGCAATTGCTATTCACAAATAATTTGTTGATTCCAATAATGATCCATTTAAATTGAAACCAATTTTAGTACTTTCAGCTATACCTAGTATCCTAGTTCATTTGATTTATATTTTGTAGCGTTATTACTAAGTATTACTAAGTATTACTAATAAAGACTTTTGCTAAATAAAAAAAATATGTAAAAATTGTAATGTATTAAAATAATAATACATTTTGAATACATAAATAATTTCTATTCAACCCAAACAAATAAATATATTACAAGTTTTTTCCGTGAAGTATAATCACAAGGAAAAATGTATTTCCTCGATATTTATAGTATATTCTATTCATTATTTTATTATTATTAATATACCTATTAAAAATAGGCACATAAATACATACGATAATGCCCATATTACGAATGATACGCTAAGAAGAAAAGTACGATCAGTATAAGCAGATTACAACGAATTAGCAGTATAGTTAATTATTATATAATTTAATGTTACTATTTACTTAATTCCCAAATTAAGTTAGGTACATTGCACAAATTGGCTCTACGTTGGGTGCCAATTTCTGCAATATCTCGTTGCGCACAAAAAGATACTCCCTTATTAATGCCATTGGTGAAATAAATAGTGATATTAATACAGCGGCGGGTAGGACTCGTTCGCGGAAGAATGTTTAATAAAATAAACAGAACAGGTGTTTCACCTATTACTATTATTATCTTCCATTTTGATCACATGTTGAAATCGTTTCTGCCACTAATCCAGTTGTGTTTTAACGTTGTCCAGTGTGATACGTTGTTTTAACTGTAACCCACATTAACTCGATTGGATTTAAATCTGGATGATACGATAGGAGGCGAGAAACAGTGTGATCATGTGCAAATAACATCTCATCAAATTTGTATGTTACAAATTGGTTTTTATTATTTTTAATATCAATTCATATAATTTAGGTTTCAAGGCTATTGGTTAAAAAGATATATTTTTTCTATCTATCTATTCTATCGTCTCCGCTTTCCTAGGATTTAATGTAGGAGCTTGATTAACCTGGACATTATCGGTTATTGCAATGGAATTAGCAGATAGATTTGGAATGAATTTCTCTTTCAGCCATTTACGCATTTAAAATAATTTTCCGCGTACATTTCTATGAAATATAATCCCCAGATTTGGGGTCCTCCTGCATGTACCATAATTAATCCTTTAGATATATTAGCAAATAATCTTTTTGTAGAATCATCCGTCCAGTTCTTAGAAGATGTATGTCCACTATGTAAGTAAGTTTCATCTACATAATAATACTATTGGCCTATTCTCACAACGGAAGTATTTTACTTCTTTTAAATAATTTATTCGCAGGGCTCTGATTTTCATTTTTTCAATAAGAACTTGTCTGTTATTTTATGTGCTCCTCCACCTTGTGACGGATTGCAGGTACAAAGTGTCCCATTGACAAATGAGAACTAGTTTCTCTTTATATTTGGCTGGGGTGCCAGTTCCTGTTTATAGTATAGAACCACCACTACTCGGATAGCTACAGTGAAAATACGGTCCACCAGATGTTCTTTAGGGAAAATTAGACACAGCTATGAGAAAGACAGCAATAATAATTTTATACATTTATTCGCACAAATATACCGGGTTTGACTCACGAAACCCGGTTCAAATGACTCACCTCCTATATCTTTTTTATTTGTGGTAGTAAAAAAAAGTTTTATATAAAAGTCTTATAATTTTTTACGAGCTTTCCAGATATGTAGTTGAACAGCCAAAATGAGTGCAGCTTAAAGAAATATGAACCTAGGTCCAATTTTTTTAAATGGCATACCCTGTATATTTTTTTATTACTGCATTCTACGGGTTTTTCTGATTTGAAATATATATATATATATATATATATGCTATAATCGGTGCAACGGTTGTCATTTTATGAAGCTTTTTTATAACACGTTTTGGAAGCAATTACTCCTTTGAGGCCTTATTTCTATCCAAGGCTAATTTGATAAATAAACAATGTCTAAGGCAGCTGCAGCTTCTGGGTTGTAAAAAAAGCTCCATAAAATGACAACTGTTGCATCGATTATAGCATATATATATATATATATATATATTCAGAGTAACGGCAGCCAATTCGAGCAGTATAAATAAGTTGTTTTTCTTATTATAATAATTATTTCCTCTAAAAAGCTAAAAAGACACTTTGTAACACTTCACTATAAATGAATGATTGTTTATTATTTGTAAATAAATAATATTTATCGTTATTCGCGTGTATTATCCATATTTATTGAAGAAAGTATCAAGTGTGATATATCACCGTGCTTGTAATTTCTTTCTGTATTTAGTGAAGTGAAAATTCAATATGGCGCCCATAAGAAATTCAAAAGTTGAATATTGTTGCGGAAAAACTAGGCCTAGAACATGTTTTAGTATGGCAATCGAAAGCTCTCATCAAACTATGTAAACGTACCAAATTTCAAAAGTCTTCATTTATTTCGAGAGAAGTTATTTGACTTAAAAGAAATTGGCAAATTTTGATTTTTCCGGCATAACTCCCGAACGGCCCGGAATATATTAAACTTGTCCACATATTTTGGCATAAAATTGAGCAACTTTTTCCTAATTTGAGCCACGTTGTATCTTTTACCGATTCCGAGATACCAATGCTGCACATTAAAATTTTTCCCACCCTGTATATATATATATATATATATATATATATTTGAAATCAGAAAAACCTGTAGAATATAATAATCAAAAAATATACAGGGTATTTCATTTAAAAAAATTGAACCTATGTTCATATTTTTTTAAGCTGCACTTATTTTGACTGTTCAACTAGATATCTGGAAAGCTCGTAAAAAATTATAAAACTTTTGTATACAACTTTTTTTATTAGCACCACAAATAAAAAAGATATAGGGGTGAGTCATTTCGTTGGAAAACCCGGTACAGGGTATTCGCGTATATTTTGACCCCTATCTAGAAGGGTTATTAAGAAAGTTAGAAAAAAAATTTAAATACAAAAGTTGTTTGGTTTTTCATGTATTATCTTTTAGCTAGGTCGAAAAAAAAATTGCATGTCGTAAACTTAGGAAAACCAATTGAATATAATATTTTTAAATGGGATACCCTGTATAATTTTACACGCTTAGGTAAACATTCTTTTCCTGATTTCAAAAATATATATTTTGTTCACATTTGCACTGACAGTTTTAGAAATTTTCGACAGCGGGTACCACAAAAAAATACAAAAAATACAAAGAACTAAAAATATTTAACAGTAGAAACCAACAGTAATAAAAAATATTAACGATTTTCGATGTAACCTCCTTAGTTATTTAAACATTTTCCAATATGTTCATTCTTTAATATTTTTTTACTAGAAATGGGAGAAAATCGCGACAGCGATTTTCGTTCCCATTTCTAGCCCTACCGGGGGTCCAGGCCTGCGGCCTGGGGTCACCCTTCGGGTGACAAAAGCCTCTAAAATATTATTTTTAAGAAAATACATACGTAGTAAACAAATTTGAGATAATCCCTTGTATATGAAATAATAAATTTAGAGACAGAAAGCTGACATTTTTTATTTGGAATGATGATGTAATTATACCAAACGATTTTTTTTAATAATATTATTATTAAAAAAAGTACTCTATTCTTGATGGTAAAACATTATTTTTTAAGTACTGAAAGTATAATTCATTTTTTTGTAAACATTTTGTGAAACTGTTTTCTCGAGAAAAAAAAATAAATTCATAACTTGTATTCTTCCATAATTTATTATAACGGTAACTTGATCACATTATACCCAATATATGTCTACAATGCTTATAATTAAATAACTATTAAAGATACACAGATTTGGTGGATATTGAAGGAACAATTTTTTTTACAATACACTTACTATGAACTAATAAAGGTAATTATTTAATTAAGCATAAAACTCAATTTTTTTTTAAATTTGAGTTTTATGCCTAATTAAATAATTACCCCCCCCCCCCTCCCCAATTTTCGGGTGTGCTGAACGTGAATCTGATTTTCTTTTGCAGTCTTATGTATGTAGTATTGTAGTAAAAAAATAATTAAAAGTCATACTCTGTAAGTACACTTTACAAATTAATTTTAACATTTAAAACTAACTTGATCACTTTGTACCCGATATAAGTGTCCACAATGATTATAATTATATATATAACATATAACTTAAAAATATATAAATTTGTTGTATATTAAGAAAAAAACATTTACTTACGTTAGGTATGTGAAGTAATCAATATGAACTGATTAAATCGGTCATTTTTAATAATTGTGACGGCACACGGCGGCACAAAAGATACCAAATAAATACAAAAAATAATTAAAATAATTTACACCAAGTTTGCATATTATTAGTTTTAACAATTATATATTTAATTAATTATAAGCATTGTGGATTGTGGACACATTAAGTTAGGTACAAAGCGATCAAATTAGTGTTAAAATTAATTTGTGAAGGTATACAGGTGATGACTTTTAATTATTTTTTTTTCTTGAAAAATACGTTCGACCGCAAAAAAATTATTTCTAATTCGTGTTCAGTATTCTCGAAAATAGGGGGAAATCAAAATTTGATAGTTTTATGCTAAGAAAATAAATACCCCAGTTAGTTAAATTAAACAGTCATTTTTATATATATGTTATCTGTGTGTTTTGTAAGCTAAAAATGATGAATTTTACAGACCGCCACAATGAACGAATTAATTCCAAACTTAACCTGCAGAAAGAATAAAAAATACGGTCAAGTAAACAGAATAACTAACCACTAATATCAAAGTCTACATATTATAATAATACTAATAAATAATTGGGATAAAAAATTTAAAAAAAAGTTGCCTCCGTCGTGATTCGAGCTAGCGATATCAGGATTACGACGTTCGAACTTTACCATTGCGCTAAACTTCCTGTTGTCACTTTATGCCGCAAAATGTGTTAAATATGTAAACTGTACGTGTTAAGCTGAACAATTAATTTTTACGGATTTTCTAATTAGAAAAGCATTTCGCATCAGTATTTTGGTAATCAGGTGTTTGACAGTATGTACTGTCCATTCCGTTAGCAATATTTGTCATGGGAAAATAATGAAAATAACCTATTTGAAGTTTAATTAATTTGATAGTTTTCGTGGGAGGTGCTTGTCTCGTTAGTGCGATATCACATCCGTGGATAAAATGAGAAAGAAGTTGAGACGGATGCGACTCGAGATTTTCGAAGACGAAATAGATTTAGAAAGAGTCAACGTACGGTCTCTAAAAAAAATCTCAAAGGATTAGAGAAAGGACTGAACTTTCGCGTGAAGCCCTTCTCGAAGCCGTAAAAATTAGAAAAAGGTCTCGGGGTCCAGCGAAAAGTCGGTATTTTGGCGGACGTGACGGGACCATTAGGCGCTAGGACAAACGCCGGTGCTAGCCGCATCTCTCTCGCCGAACGGCGATCGACGAAAATTTTGCAGAGGTTTTTTGAAAAGGCGTTTAAATTGGGAAAACGCGTAAGAAACGGGACGAAAATACCCCTACGCATTGGAGAAAGGCCGGGGGCGATCTCCGGTGGTCCGCGGAGATCGTTCCGAGATCGCCCCTCGGAGGAGATAGCTTTGAAACTTTGCGGATTAGGCGACGGAATTTAGAGGGAGACAGAATCGACGCGTTTTAATATATATGGATGATTTATTTTAAACATTAAATATTAAATATTTCGAAAACTATCAGTGCAATTTTTGAGATCAGAGAAAAATTGTTTTCCCAAGCGTCTAAAATTATACAGGGTGTCCCATTTAAAAATATTATGTTCAATTGGTTTCCTCAAATTTACGACATGCAATTTTTTTTTCGACCTAGCCAAAAGATAATACGTGAAAAACCAAACAACTTTTGTATTTAAACTTTTTTTCTAACTTTCTTAATAACCCCTGTAGGTAGGGTCAAAATATACGCGAATACCCTGTACATACATAACTAAAAGTGCTGAAAGAAAAGTATGGTTAATATAATAGCCAAGTCGAGATTCTCTATTCGACGAAGAGCTTAGTTCCGTACAGGTCCTGGACACGTCTGCTTGGCTTAGGCGATCGGTCGGTACTCGTGAACTTGTTCATTAGCTATTAGGAACTCTTCTGGTTCGTGGTGGGAGTACTTACTACCTGTACTTACCAGTAACTCGACTTTCCAACTTAGTATGATTTCCTTCTTACTACTCATTCATACTTAGTAGCAGCTGTAGGACAGGCAAAACTGGTCGTGATGTTGGACAGCGATCGAGTGACTGCTTGAGTCAGTCGCTGTGGGCTTGAGATCTAGCGGAACCTCAGACATGCGCAATGGTAAAAGTCGGACTTAGAATACTACCTTACTAGCAGACAGTAGCTGATGAAATTATTATAGATGTCGTGTCGTAGAATATTTACTTACCGATCCTTCATAGCAGAGGTAGATACAGGCAGGACTGATCGTGGTGCTGGACGGACGGCGATCGACTCAATGTTCGGCCTAACTACAGCAGGCTGGTGGTCAACTTTGTTTTGGTACATGCGCAATAGAGATACCGGACCACCGAAAATCTACAAGGCTACGCACCGGAATTGACGAAATTATTCTATGTATCTATTCTCGTTGAGACTTAAAATATTTACCTTCTATAAGGTATTTGAACTAATCACTTACTAGTAGCAGGTGTTGCAGGACATGTCTAGTCGGAGTGCTGGATCATGCTGGACGGCGGTCGACTAATTTTTCAAGTGGGTACTGCTGTTTTGAGGTCCAATGAGATCTCGGGCAGACGCAATAGCGGAATCAGGATCTTCGAAAATGTATTCTAAGTATCGTTCAGTACTCAGAATATGTTTCCTTTTGTAGGCCGGAGCATCTGAAATTTGGCTAAATGCCATTTTTGTGGATATTTCACCTCAGTAACACGGAGCGGAATAAATTATTCTGTGTCAATTTGTTTTGATACTTGATTGATTGATTTGTTTGATTCTAGCAGGAACAGTAGACGGCTGGCCTGGTCTAGGACGGTGCGGGATTGTAACTAACTTTTACAGTCAGTCTTTTGCACTAGCGACTAGGTAGAGGCAAAACAATGCTTTCGGAAATTCTCGTTTATCTTCGAACGTATTTGGGAATTCAAGGCTTTGAAAATTGCCGCCTAAATGTTTTTAAAACTTTGATCTGATTGATAATTTTTTACGTGTTTCAAGAGAGCATATGGGGATTTTTTAATGCTTTTTAAAACGGGTAATATTCAAAAATACCAAGGAAATGAGTTTTTTGCGATATAATCTGGAAAATACAGGTTGATTGGGTAAATAAAACTAGTGAAATCACATTATTTATATAATCTTAAAAATAATGATATATAGGTACCTACTATTGTGTTAAATTTATTTTTTTAATGTTTGTGTTTTTTGTTTTAAAATCTTATGAAAATGCAATTTATGAAATTATGAATATTTTAATGAATGTTAATTTTGAATGTTTGAATGGATTTAATTTTGAACTTTATTGATTAAACTAATGTGGATTCTACTTACTGTAATTTTGCTTTTTATGGACTCTTATCTCAGGGTGTGCTTCCTCGTAAGACACCACTGTATTCTGGGTTGTTATTGCCTCACAGTTTTGCTGTTAATTTTATATTTATTTTGTTGAGATATAGTGATTTGACTATGTTAAATTCAATTGAAAGACCTGACTCAATCTACCAAAACGACATATTTTACCTTTACTTCGAACAATGATTTTACTAAAACTAATTTAACAATTTAATATTCCCCCTTAAATTTTAAAATTTCGCGATTTTTAACCTTTACGAACGATCGTTGTGTTTACGGTGATTTTTAATCAAAGTGTGTTGTGTGTTTTGGCCAATGTGTGATATTTAAATATTGTACAGGGTGGCCAGTTAAGCGAGGTAAGCGGCTGTATCTTGGAAACCGTTCACCGTACAGCTTTCGGGAAAAAAATTCGTTAGTAAATACGGCCAAGAGAAATCGCTGGAAATTATTTTCAAGTTCGTAAGATAGCCGCCAGGGGGCGTAACAGTAGCAGTGTGTTGGGAAACGGCGATTACTCTAAAATTTGCCTTGACAAGGTCTACTGATAATACTTGGAAACAAATCTCGCATCTATTATGAACAACTTTCCTTACATACATTTTTCTCTAACTTTTCAAATAAAGTGGTGGGGGTAAGGTGAACATTCATTTAGAAAAAATGCAATATCTCAGGAACACCTTGTCAGATAATATTAAAATTTGTACCATTTAAAAGAGTTTTTCTTGTTCTATCAGCTACGTTACAAGCGATGTCTTTGTTATTTTCACTATGGTCGCTAGGTGGCGCTTTTTTAAAAAATGAGAAATTGTGTGATTTTTCTCGAAAAATTTAAATGTAATGGTATAGATATTACACTGATACAAAAAAGAGAACTAAAGGCCAAAGCCAATGGTGAAAACCGCAAGTCCCTATCTTTTTTCTAACCGGAGATATTAATGGAAAATTAATATACTCATCTAAAGCTAATTTATCTAGACCCCCGGGCATAATGCTAAAAGACAAGTAGGCACGGACACAAAAGAAATGTTTATTTGACATGTGAAATTACCTATAAAACATTTTTCGAATTGATTATATGTGCTTAAAGTTTAAACAATTTATTACAAGTTCAAAAAATGTAGTTTTTTGTTTTAAAATCTCCCGCACTCTTTCGTGTGATAGAACATTAGATTTCAACTATTAAGAAATTAAGGATTTAATTATAAGTATGCTAGTGCCTCCTTAGATTTACAAAGTGCCTGCCATAATTTTCCACACATTGGTCGAGTCTTTCTCGGGTAGACAATACAGCAGCCTCTACCTCTGCTGCTGGCAGGCTACGAATTGCGTGTTCAATTCTGTTCCTCATATCTTCCCTGGTCGTAAGAACAGTTTGGAAGACCATATCTTTTAATCGTCCCCACAAATAGAAATCTAGGCAGGTTAAATCGGGTGACCTAGCTGGCCAGGGAAACAGGCTTCCTCTTCCTAGCCATCGGTCTGGATATGTCTGATCTAAGTGTTCACGCACGTTAATTGAAAAATGTGCTGGACATCCGTCAAGCTGCAGAAACATATTCGGCCTAATTTGAAGGGGTACATCTTCCAATAAAGCCGGCAATTCATTTCTAAGGAACTCGAGAAAAAGATTGCCATTTAATGTCTGGTCAAAAAAGTAGGGTCCAATAACAATATTCCCTAGTATACCACACCACACATTAATACTCCAGCGACCTTGATGCTGAACTTCCCGCATCCAGTGAGGATTTTCAGCTGACCAGTAATGCATATTTTTTAAATTTACTCTACCGTCGCTATGAAAAGTAGCCTCATCTGTCCAAAGTAATTGGGATATGAATTGAGGGTTCTGATTGATCATGCCGGAAAGCCAATGACAATAATCCAGCCTCCGGTCAAAGTCCTCTTCAGTCAAAGCTTGGTGTAAAACTATATGGTAAGGGTGAAATCTAAAAATAAAAAATATATATTTCCCATTAGTATAAAGTTAGGATCTCTTAGAAAAATACTTCAAAATTAATCATACTTCAAAGAGATAATAAACTTGCCTGTGTTCTTTTAAAATTTTTTGAACCGTAGTCCGTGATATTCCCAATTCAAAAGACAATGCTCTGGTGCTAACATGGGGATTGAACTCTATATATGCCAAAACATTGATAATATTTTCCTCGGTTCTAGCATTACGACGCCTTTGAAACATAGGTCTGCGAAAACTTCCAGTGGTACGTAAGCGCTGTACTAACTGCGGAAAATACCTTCTGCTGCAATGTCGGCGATTTGGATACCGCATCCTATACTCTCTTTCAGCTATTGCTGCATTTTGAAAACACTCAAAGTAAACAGCAATCATATCAACATTTTCGTCATTAGTAAAAGGCATTTGACATTTCTTCTATTATTACAGACATTCTTTTTTTGTTTCTAAACCTACTATGTTTTATAGTATAATATTCGGTGAATTAATAGTTAATAGTCATAGTGCGGTTTTGCGAATCCCGCGTGACGAGAGCCTTTCGGGGGGATGGTATATTAAGTGTTATCATCACTGTCACATTTGTGCTGCATTTTCTCAGCTATGTGAATCAAAAAAGGAATTCTCGTTAAACGGCTCCCGTGCCGCAGGACCCGCAAAACGGAACAGTATAGCACCCCACATAGTATAGTTGGGCTATGACTACATACCATGAATAAAGCAGTTTTAAAAAAAAATTACTTTAAAATTATTTAGTTTTTAAATATTTCACTTTTTAATCTCTAATAGAAAGTATTCCTAGAATTTAGAAAACCTGTGACTTTTTTTATTTCATTTGAATACCTGTTTTTATAGTTTTCCATTAATATCTCCGGTTAGAAAAAAGATAGGGACTTGCGGTTTTCACCATTGGCTTTGGCCTTTAGTTCTCTTTTTTGTATCAGTGTAATATCTATACCATTACATTTAAATTTTTCGAGAAAAATCACACAATTTCTCATTTTTTAAAAAAGCGCCACCTAGCGACCATAGTGAAAATAACAAAGACATCGCTTGTAATGTAGCTGATAGAACAAGAAAAACTCTTTTAAATGGTACAAATTTTAATATTATCTGACAAGGTGTTCCTGAGATATTGCATTTTTTCTAAATGAATGTTCACCTTACCCCCACCACTTTATTTGAAGAGTTAGAGAAAAATGTATGTAAGGAAAGTTGTTCATAATAGATGCGAGATTTGTTTCCAAGTATTATCAGTAGACCTTGTCAAGGCAAATTTTAGAGTAATCGCCGTTTCCCAACACACTGCTACTGTTACGCCCCCTGGCGGCTATCTTATGAACTTGAAAATAATTTCCAGCGATTTCTCTTGGCCGTATTTACTAACGAATTTTTTTCCCGAAAGCTGTACGGTGAACGGTTTCCAAGATACAGCCGCTTACCTCGCTTAACTGGCCACCCTGTACATACGTATTTATCCTTTATAAATTAATCCAATACTGTAATCCTTTAGGCGCAAGACTATCACTTAAAGCTCTGCTTTTTCACAACACTCGACGCACTTTCATAGTCTGGAACGCCAGGAGCCGGAACTGATGAACAGGAACGCCAGGAGCTGGAACTCTGCTTTTCTGGAAATCTGCTATTCGGGATTCTGCTTTTCGGAATTCTATTTTCGGGATTCTGCCTTTCGTGTTCTGCTTCTCTACTGCTTACTTTGGATTTATTTAATTACTTCTTGAAACTTGACGTTTAGACTTTGACGTTCAGCGCTCGCTGTTAACCTAACTTTTTGAACTGTTTTGAGCAATTGAATTTGTTTATAAAATGGCTACGATCTTGATGTTCACTTGTTTACTGGAGATACACGGAGCCACACGGAGCGATGTTTACTTAAGCACTTGAAAATAGCAACGCAACTGCTCCAAATAATTCTGCGTTTCGCCTTTTTATAGATTCGGTAACAACTGAGCATCGTGTCCTAGTTACCTTGTTGAATTTTGAAAACCAAAAAATTGCAAAATTTTAAATGTCTCTTTTTTGAATGTGGATGAGTGAATCTTGAATTTAATTTGATATGCGTGTTTGGTGTAAAATTAGCTACATTTTGATATGCCATATGTGATGTACCGAGCAATATTATGAATGTTGTGAAATTTGGTCTAATTTTGATTTACTAGTTTTAATTTTGAGATTTTGATATGAATTTTGATTGGAAAATGTTCCTAACATGTTTATCTAACTATTTATGACTCTATATTATTACAAAATATAAAATAACTGTTAACAGTCATGACTTTTCTAGGTACTATGGTTTCGACCGCTTTCTATGAAAGTTCTTTTTGGCTACACTGGTTTGTTTAAACTGAAATATGTATAAAAGTGTTCATTGAAAGTCCCTCTTTCATCTCACATACATATCATTAGGATCATTAATGTTTAACAACTTATAAACTAACAAAATATGTGTCTTAAACTAAGGTTATGGCATATTTTCATTTTATAGCTAATTTGAATACTGAAATAATGTTATTGTTATGGTAATCTACTCAAGGTATGTTAATTCATGATAATCTTGCATAATTTTGCCTCTATACTTTGCTGTGGGTACGATTCTGCCTTTGTCAAAAACTCTTTTTGACAAAGCTACTTTTTCAAATGTTCTTATGGATTGTTGAATTTGTCTGTTATAAGTATCAAACTAGTTGTATTAGTTGCTAATCTACATTCTCTGACTATTTATTCATTATGTATTGTTGAAGCTATGTACAAATCTGTGATTTTTTCAGAAGGTTGACAGTTCGTCGGAGATGTGAAAGTTTTTTGGTGGAATTCCAGCATTCAAGTGCTGTTCAACAATGCTGCTCAACAACATTGTTGAGCACGTGTTCAACAATGAAACTTATGGTATTTGTGCAATATTCTTAACCTACCATGAATTTACCTATGCTAATTGATATTTTTATGAAATTTTTTTATGATTTTAAGATTTCAACGTTCATCGTAAGCTTAATTCTACAACTATCCTATCTTTACCTAGATAAAGTCTGTGATATTAATATCTAAACTTATTCTACACATGTAAGTACTTTAATTGAACTTAACTAGCATTTAAATAATTATTTTGTAAATATTGTCTCTTTAATTGTTTGGCATGGTTATGCAACCCGTCTCACAAGAAAACATACCGTTTCTCTTTGAGATCTTTTGAATTTTATGTTTGTATGTGTGCCTGGTTTTTAAACAAGGCAGTACCTACTCCTACTTTGTCCGACAGTCTAATGAATGAAAAAAAAAACCTATTTATGTTTTTTATGTACTTACCTATTTCAAGCAGGTAGATGGGAAGTTAAAAAAACACATAATTGATTATGTACTGTAATATATTGTTGTTTAATACTTTATTCTGTAACTTATATTTACAACTTATCGTACCGTATTGTTGTCTGCTTATTTACTTGTAATTTATGAGTCATAGTTACATGTTTTGAATATGTCTTTCAATATTATAAATTTATATGTTAGGCCTCTTGTACCAAAAATCACTCAGCGGAGAATTTTTGTACAAAATCGTCATTTTGATATAATAATTATAACAGAGTCATAGCTAAATGCCAACATAAGTAACAATGCTATTGGCTTGAATAATTATAATATCGTCCGCAGGGACAGACAAGGTCATGGTGGTGGTTTGGCAATCTACATTAACAGTAAATACATATTTAATATACTTGATAATTTATGGATATTGTGGAGCAATTATGGATTTCTGTTACAGTTAAAAAACAAAAGTTTTGTATTGGTGCCTTGTATAAACCTCCAAAGTACTCAGTTATTGACTTCATTAATAGTTTTGAAGAACGTCTTGTCAATCTCATACCTTTTTGTGACAGTTTAATTTGTGCGATCGATTTTAATATTGATCTTCTTGATGTGGCTACCAGTGGTTCAAAGAAGTTGATGTATCTTCTCAGTGACTACGGATTGAAACAAGTTGTTGATCAACCCACTCGTATAACTGCAAATTCTGCCACACTGTTAGATCTGATAATTTGTTCCGAGCACTTACCTGCTCCTAATTGTGAAAATATTGAGGTACCTTTCATATCTGACCACTGTTTAGTTAAATGTAAATTTATAAATGATAGCAGAAGTTTTCAACCGCTCTATTGTGACTGATACTTCCCGATTTGCAGGTAGGAAGTGTCACGTTAGTGCCCGAGGATCGGTTTCTCTTTTATTTTGCCTCGGGCGCCAGTTTCTGTTTACATTGCAGAAACACCACTACACAGGTAGCTTCAGTGAAGATACGGTTCGCCAGGCGGTCGATAGGGAAAATTAGACTTTACAGAACAGATAACAATAACATACCAATGAACCTTCAATACATTTATTGATTCTAGACCTACTATTTACAAAGCTACTTAGACTTCGGGCTATCTCTTCCTGTGTCAAAAGCACCCGTGCGGGGTAAACAAGCAGGAGGTGAGCACACCGGGGTAAAAAGTGCAAGTGGGTGGCAACAAGGTAATTGAAGTTATCTATGGCGGCTAGCAAGCTACTAGGTCAACTACGGGCGGTGGTCGTGCGTGGATACCAGGTGAGGAAGCAGTTATTAATGAGAAAACATTTTGTACTGTGGGATTTCTCCGCGTTATTAACGAAAAGCGAGCTGCGGTAGCATCGCTGTTGATTGATTGAATTAACACACTTGCATTGACTTACTATAGTATAATTAAATGGACTGTATATAATTTTTTGTGATAGTGAACAAACTAGTCTGCTTGTGTGCAGAACAACGTCCTGCACCTTCTGGTTGTAGTTTACAACTCTCACTTAATACTTAACTAAACTGATTCCTTCACACGAAACATGCACACGTTACAGTTTTTAGGGTTTAAACCCCACTTGAGCGCCGAAGGAATGCAGGTCAAACTATTGACATAAAACAGACACATTTGCAGGCTATTAAGATACATAAAACCAAGCTCAAACATCCCGCCCGCCTTGGAAGCTGTTAGCTTTCAAATAAAGCATGAAAGAAATCTATGAGTTATATGACACTGATTAGGGCAAACAATGATATTATACAATCTTAGGTTACTAGGTATTTAACTTAAGCTAATATCGTTCAATAGTATATAGTAAATACCACATTTCAGTTCTCTAAGCCTTGCTGTCTATGGGTAGTTTATACACCTTAACTACACTACGTTTGACCACACCACCGCGTACTAAAACACTCACAATGCGAGTAATTCCGTCATTTCCTGGGTGAAGTGCAGTAATACGTCCTAACTTCCATTGAAGAGGAGCTGAGTCGTCATCCTTGATTAATACCAAATCACCGACCATAAGTCCAGGAAATGATTTTTTCCATTTTCCGCGCTGCTGAAGTGACATTAGATATTCAGCAGACCATCGCCTCCAAAAGTGCTGCACAATTTGCTGCAAACGAACTTGTAACTTCAAGCGGTTCACTGGTATTTCCGAAAGGTCTTTTTGAGGTATGGCTACGAGAAAGTCACCCACAAGGAAGTGTGCAGGGATTAAGACCGAAAGATCTTCGGGATCATGAGTCATAGGTATAAAAGGTCGGGAATTGAGTACTGCTTCTATCTGACATAGAACTGTGTATAAACCTTTATAAGTTAGATGAGCATTTCTCACCAGGCGAATTAAATTAAATTTGGTTGAACGCACCGCAGATTCCCACAATCCACCTTGATGTGGAGAAAAAGGTGGTATAAAATGCAATGTTATAGAATTTTCTAGTAAAAAGTTACGAATTTTACTAGACTGTATAGAATTTCTTAGTGATTTACCTATAGATTTTAGCTTATTACTTGCACCAACAAAGTTAGTACCATTGTCGCAATAAATATCTCGAGATACGCTTCTGGATGTGAAGCGTTTTAGACAAGTTAAGAATACCTTAGATGATAGATCACCGCCCAACTCAATTTTTGTATATTCAGATATGATAACCTGTCTCGCTATTTTAATAGAATTTAAGTCTGCTAATGGATCATAAAATAGTTGGAACGAGGTGTGTAGGTCAAATGGGATTGATTCATCCCTAGAAATTTGTATTTGACATAATTTTTGTAATAAAAGCTTAGCCTGTACTATTACAGGCCCAATTAACCCTAAAGGATCAAATATTTTAGCGACGGTAGATAGAATAAAACGTTTTGTAATAAAGTTCCCCCTTGATAAGTTTACCAAATACGAAAAGGTGTCGTAATTTGGATTCCAAACTAAACCTAAAGCCTTGATATTTTCATCCTTACTAATATACTATTCTGGTAAGTCCCCTAAGTTTTTGTTATCGAGTAACTCGGTACGATTAGAACACCATTTCCGCAGAGACAACTCTGCAGAACTAAAAATTTCTGGAATTTCTGTTTTTAGTTTTACAGCCGCCCTTATGTTACCCGCACCACGAATTAAGTCATCCATATAAAAATCGTTTTTGATAGCAATGGAGTACAAATCGTTTTGAATGGTTGGACCCACCTTCAGAACATCATTCAACGATAAACTCGAATTGGTTTTACATGATGCGTCAAATACTACCCTAAGCTTCGTGGTCTTGCTATGTTTCTTAATTACATCGTGGTGCGGTAAATAATATTCCAAAGAATTTGTCGTATCATTAGAAGTGTCAATAACCGACATGTGTTCGAGTGCTTCATATTCCGCCATAAAATTTGTATATTGTGTTTTTAGTCTAATATCGCGTTGCAATTGTTTTTCTAGCGATTACTGTTAATTGCAGTATTTTGAGATTCGCCTAGGGATTTTATGTTCTCCCGAAAAGGCAAGCTAACCTCAAACCTCCCGCTCGTATCGCGTTTGAATGTCTTTGTGAACTGCTGCTCACACCTTTGCTCCTCTCGAGAATAGCATTTTTTGTCACCTACTTCTTCGAGTGTCCAAAATTGTTTAACTTGTTCGTGTAAATATTGATCTGATATAGATAAATTGCAAACAATAGGTCGATTAATATTTTTTATAGATTGTAGATTACACGAAAATTGGTTACAATTTTATGATACATTTAAAGCATTAATACATGATAATAAATATTTAACTCCAGTACAGAAATTTTATTATTTACATTCGTCACTTATAGGTGAAGCGGCACACATTATTCAAAATATTGAAATATCTAATGATAATTATCCTATCGTGTGGAACTTGCTACTAGAACGTTTTGAAAATAAACGATTGATCATTCATAATCATGTCAAATCATTATTCGAAAGTAAACCGATATTAAAAAAATCCCACACAGCATTACGCTAACTTTTAGATAACACACAGAAAAACCTTAGGGCATTAAAATGTCTCAATGAATCTGTAGATTACTGGGATACATTGTTGATATACATAATCAGTGCAAAATTAGACGCAGTTACCAAAAGAGAATGGGAAACTTTTATAATAAAGCAAGACACATTAAAATTTGAGGATTTTATTAAGTTTCTAACAAATAGATGTGAATTATTAGAAAAACTGGAATCACATAAACTAAATAAAACAAACAATATTAATGATAACAGAAAAACATTTTCTAAATCAAATAATGTACAATCATTAGTATCAACTAACAAACCATGCTCAATTTGCAAAGAGCAGCAGCCTTTATATTATTGTCCAAAATTTTTATCTTTTACACATACAGAGCGTTTAGCACACATAAAGCGATTAGGATTGTACCTCAATTGTCTGAAAGCTAACCATTTAGTTAATAACTGCAAATCAGGGCCGTGCAGAACCTGTAATAGGCATCATAACACACTACTGCATCTGGATTCGGGACACTCTAGACCTTCTGAAGCAGCAAAAAGCCAAGCACAAAATCAGGCGCAGCAAGCACTTTCAGTGCTCAAGCGGCGGCAAATTTAAGTGTAGAAGATGCAGACACACATCTTTCGTCAATTGCTACCCATAGTTTTCATAAAGCAAATATGTCGCAAATTTTATTATCAACAGCCGAAATTTTGATATTAGATAAGAATGGTAGATATCATGAGGCCAAGGCCTTGCTGGACAGCGGGTCGCAATCAAATTTCCTTACAACTAATTTATGCGAACGATTAAATTTACCTACCGATAACATTAATACGGCAGTATCAGGTATTAATACAACTGTTACAGGGTGTACAAAACTTACTCATACCACTATTAAATCGAAATTCAATGCCTTTTCAGTCGATTTACCTTTTTTCATTATTGACAATATTACAAGTAAATTACCGACATTTTATATAGATGTAAAATCATTAAATATATGACATCAATTTCCAATAAACATCCAATTAGCCGATCAAACTTTTAACATACCGAGTCAAATAGACATTCTTTTAGGCGCAGGTGTTTTCTACGATTTATTGTGTATCGGTAAAATAAGATTATCTAACAATTCTCCAATTATTCATAAAACAAAATTAGGTTGGGTTTTGGCGGGTAATGTACCGTATAAAACTACCCATCAAAATATGAGCAGCAATGCGATAACATGTGGTCATGTAATGACGTCAGCACTGGAGGAACAAATGGAGCCTTTTTGGCGCATAGAGGAGGTACCTGTTGATAAGAAGTTATCAAATGAAGAAAGGGCATGTGAAGAGCTTTTCAGAAATAGTACCAAACATGCAGAAGACGGACGGTTTGTACTCAAATTACCTATCAAGGACGGAATAGATGAATTGGGAGAGTCAGCGGAAATGGCTATCAAGAGATTTGAGGGGCATTAGAGAGGAAGTTTGCAAGAAACGAAGAATATACGAAGAGAATATGTCAGATTTATGGAAGAATATGAAACACTTGGACACATGCAAAGAATTGTGCAGGAGAACTTGAACACCAATCAAATAGTTTACTACTTACCGCATCATCCAATATTGAAGGTTTCCAGTACCACAACCAAGTTATGCGTGGTTTTCGATGCTTCGGCGAAATCAACAACAGGAATTAGTTTAAATGACAAATTAATGATTGGTCCAGTTTTACAAGATGACTTGTACGCAATACTCATCCGATTTAGACAACATAATTATATTCTATGTGCAGTTGCTGAGAAGTTGTACAGGCAAATTTGGGTATCTCCTGAGAAGCGCAACCTTCAAAGAATTGTATGGAGATCCAATCCCAATGAACAACTCAACCATTATGAACTTTGCAAAGTCACATATGGGACCTCATCAGCTTCTTATTTGGCAATACGTAGTCTTCATCAGGCCGCATTGGAGTGCAGCGACATTTATCCTGAAGCAAGTCAAGCAATTTTGAAGAACTTTTATGTCGACGATTTTTTATCAGGTAGTGACACCATTGATGGGGCTAAGAAACTCAGAAAGGAAGTATCAGATATTCTAAGCAAATCAGGATTCATATTAAGAAAATGGATGTCCAACGAAAGGGAAGTAATCGAAGAAAAAATTGATACAATAGGACACGTTCAGCATTACATCGCCGATGACAACACGTCAAAAACACTTGGAGTCAAATGGGACACTCAATCGGACTCATTGCAATATGTATGACTCAAATCAATGAAAGGGCAACGAAACGACATATGTATACTATCCGTCATAGCTCATATATTTGACCCTTTAGGACTAGTTGGTCCGATCACAATTTGTGCTAAAATGATACTACAAAAATTATGGCAGCGGAAGTTGGCATGGGATGAAGCCATAACAGATGAGTTGTATAGCAGTTGGTCAAGGTTTTATCGTGATTTACATGATTTAAATTCTCTTATCATCCCACGTCAAGCATTATGTCAAAATCCTATTCGAGTGGAATTTCATGGATTTTGCGACGCCTCTGAACAAGCCTATGGGGCCTGCATTTTCATTCGTTCCATTAACCAACAAGGTTAAGTTATCTCAAGATTGCTTTGCGCCAAGGCAAAGGTAGCGCCTATCAAGGTTCTTACCTTACCACGATTGGAGTTATCATGAGCATTACTACTAGCTAAACTTATGAAAAGAACCATTTTGGCTTTCAATATGCCTATTCACGAGACATTTTACTAGTGCGATAGTACCATCGTACTTTCTTGGATTTCAGCGGAACCATCTCATTGGAAGGTATTTATTGCACACAGAGTAGAACAGATCCAACAACTCACTGACCCAAAAAAATGGAACCATGTAAGTGACGAGTCTAATCCAGCTGACCTCATTTCACGAGGTTGTAGCGTAGAAAAATTGATAAAATCAGAGTGCTAGTGGAATGGTCCTGAAACGAAACGCAAATATTGCAACGAAATATTGATCATTGGCCAAGACAACAAGCAACTATCAACCTTGAAACAATTGAACGTAAGCGTACGACACATGCAGCTATTATTCTGTACGATCAAAAACTTTTTGAACGGTTTTCAACATTCCTACGTCTACAGCGAGTGGTTGCATATTGACGAGATCACTCTGTGGCAACAGTGGTGGTGGCAGAGATGTCAGTATATCACTTGAACATGAGGGAACTATGGTGACAGATCCTTCAGATGTGGTTACACTTTTTTTGAGCTTTTTCGAAGAGGCTCCATTGAAGGTATTAAGTAAAATTTCGCCTTGTGATAGATATAATGACGTGCCATTTAGCCAACGTGAGAGTATGTTTCTTGCACCAGTTACTGAGGACGAGGTACGTAGTGTCATAAGGCATAATTTAAAAAACAAAAAGTCTTCAGGCCCGGATGGGATTTCTTC
This sequence comes from Pogonocherus hispidulus, assembly GCA_963924545.1. Taxonomy (NCBI): domain Eukaryota; kingdom Metazoa; phylum Arthropoda; class Insecta; order Coleoptera; family Cerambycidae; genus Pogonocherus; species Pogonocherus hispidulus. The sequence continues at coordinate 38,790,507 of OZ004695.1, forward strand.
GAATTTCATTAAGTGTGTGGCTGAGCTGATACTCGAGCCTCTATGTTACCTTATAAATTTGTCATTTAGCACAGGCCAGTTTCCTAGAGCTCTTAAACTTAGCAATGTTGTACCAGTATATAAAAAATCTGATAAACATAATGTTGAGAATTACAGGCCCATTACTTTATCGCTTACTTTTAGTAAAATATTCGAGTACTGTTTTAGATCTCGTCTAGATAATTTTATAAAAAAATTCAGTATTTTGACCGTGTGACAACACGGATTCCAGTCCAAAAAATCTACACATAGTGCGATAAATTCTTTCTACACACAATTGATTAATCATGTCGACCGAGGTGAGCGCCCTGCTGGGATCTTTTACGATCTCAGCAAGGCATTCGATTGTGTAAACATCAATAGACTATTGTATAAGTCTGAAAAATATGGTATAAGAGGATCTACGTTGTCATGGATCTCTAGTTTTTTAAAAGATAGACAGCAATCTGTGAGAATAACCTGTAATTATGATCAAGAGGTTCGAGAGGTGTGTTCTCGACATGTGAACGTTACGGTTGGAGTACCTCAGGGTTCTGTTTTGGGCCCTGTGTTATTCCTTCTGTATATAAACGACCTGGAAGATTGTTTACCTGATGGCGTCTGTGCAACTCTGTATGCTGATGACACTTCTTTAATTGTATCTCGTCCAAGTAATGAAATTTTAGAAAGTGCATGTAATAGTGCTCTTCGCGACTTGGATGACTGGTTCAGCTGCAATTTTTTATATCTAAATAATACCAAAACTAGTTTGTTGAGGTTTCATACACCTCAGAATCATAGTGACCTTAAACTGAATATTAAGGTGGGCAGTGATGTTTTTGGGGAGGATAAGAATGTCAAATTTCTGGGTCTAATAATTGATGATACTCAGACTTGGAAGAATCACTGTTCCGCACTTACGTCAAAGCTTGCTTCTGTATGCTTCCTTATGCGAAATCTGAAACAGGTCCTTACACTGAACCAGTTAATGGGTGTTTATTATGCACAGGTATTTGCTCGATTAAAGTATGGTATATGCTTTTGGGGATTATCCGCAATGACGTCTGATGTGTTTTTGTCTCAGAAACGAATTATTCGTTGCATGGTGGGGGCGACTAATCAGACGTCATGTAGGAATATCTTTCGAAAATTAAGGATATTGACACTTACCGGAATATTTTTGTTAGAAATTTGTACATTTATCTGTGACAATTATGATACGTTTGGTAAACAGGGTGATCGCCATCAGTACTCTACTAGGAACAGAAATAATTTATATGTTCCATATAGAAGGCTAAACATAGCAAGAAGACTACCTAATGTAGTGGGTTTGCATATATACAATAGGTTGCCATTGAATATTAGACTTTGTAAAAATAGAAAGGCTTTTATTGGGTCTTTGAGGGCATTTCTGGTCGAGGGATGTTTTTATAATATGGACGAATTTTATTCTAAATGTAATTAATTGTTTGTAAATAATTTTGTGTATGTTTGTGCTATACTGATATTTTTCTTTTGACGTATCCTATATAGATGTAAATATTTATCCACAGGAATAAAATGCTTATATCTATCTATCTATCTATCTATTGTTTTAGGTTTGTACACAATTGTAGACATTCAAATGCCGATAGGAAGGTAAACAGTCTTCAAGTAGACGAATTAAAATTTTCTTTAACATATTTAATCAAGACAGCCCAGTCTCAAGAATTTTCAAAGGAGGTTTCTTTACTTAAAGCGAAAAGGCCATTGAACTTTAATAGTCGAATTTTGTCATTACGCCCATTTTTAGACTTAGATAAAATTTTGCGCGTAGGCGGGCGATTAAGCAAATCTGATTTATCATATGAGGAGAAATATCCAATTATTCTCTCAAACAAACATAAATTAACTCAATTAATTATAATGCATGAACATAAGAAAAAATTACACGCGGGAGTTCAAATGCTTTTGTCTATTATCCGTAGTAAATATTTTTGCAAGTGTGGTAAGAAAGGTTTTGCATAGGTGCATTATATGTTTCAAAGGTAAACCTAAATTTTTCAACCCTATTATGGGTGACCTCCCTGAAGAACGGGTGGTCCCAGCACGGGCTTTTACTAATACAGGCCCAGATTATGCGGGTCCTTTGCATGTTAAAGCATCAAAGATTCGTAATACAAAGCTTGTTAAGGCATACCTTTGTGTTTTTGTGTGCTTCGCTACAAGGGCGGTGCACTTGGAGGTAGTTTCCGATGTAAGCAGTGATTGTTTTCTTAATGTATTGAAGCGTTTCATATCGCGTAGGGGTAAATGCAAAAATTTATATTCGGACAATGCAACTAATTCTGTCGGTGCTGCCCTCCATGAGCTGTCTGACTTGACTAAACTTATAAATTCTAAAGAACATCAATCAAAGGTAAATGAGTATATCTCACAAGACTCGATCTCTTGGCACTTTATCCCACCCCGGGCCCCGGTTTATCCCATTTTGACGGTTTGTGGGAGTCTGCTGTCAAAATAGCCAAATATCATTTAAATCGAATTATCGGTAATGCATCCTTAATATATGAGGAGCTAAGCACTGTGGTGGCACAAATAGAAGCCTGCATGAATTCCAGACCCCTTGTACCTATGACAAACGATCCTTCTGATCTGACCCCATTAACTCCTGGTCATTTCCTGATCGGTGACGCTCTAACTGCCTTACCACAAGATGACCTACGAGATACGAATGTTGGTAAGCTCAACCGATACCAGTACATGACGCAACTTGTGCAAAATTTTTATACACGCTGGTCCAAAGAGGACCTTCGTTCACTTCAACCAAGATCTAAATGGAGGATTGACAGCCAACACCGTTTGAAATTTGGTAGCATGGTACTCATCCACGATGACAACCTTCCACCCTTGCGTTGGATGTTAGGGAGAATCACTAAACTTCACTTGGGAAGTGATAATATTGTGCGCGTGTGCAGTGTGCGTACCAATAAGGGTGTTTTCAAAAGGCCAGTTGTGAAACTGTCAATGTTGCCAATTGAGTGATTGATTTTTTACTTTACTCTATTGTTTTAAGTCTGGTGAGCCTTTCAAGGCTGCCGGTTATGTTAGATACTTATATGTGTTTCTGTACTAGAATAGAAATATTTTTTAGTTGTACTTAAATACTGTATTCTGTATTCATTTAATACCATGCACTGTTTTTTTTATAATGTTTGGTGATGTCATTGTTATTTATTGTAACGTTCGCCGACTAGTACGAGCGATAGACCAGTACGAGATGATATGTCTTAGCGTAAGGATGGACTGTACTCGAAACAATTAAATGCAAATAAAGACCGAAGGTATAGCAATTCATTGGTTTTATTCATGGCAAAAACAGAGAAGCAATAACAATAACAAACAATGACTGTGATGGTTTACTCAGAAATTCGCTAATTTCAACAATTTCATTCGTAGATCTTATCGAATCATCAATTATCAAGGTTTGCTCACGTAGAAAAATTAAATATACATATATAAAAAATATAAACGAAGATCAACCTCTTAAGAACTATTTCCCTTTATATCTCTACCAGCCAAAAACCAGGTCTAAATACCAACAAGATAATATATGGGTTCATGCCTTAGCCTACACAAATAAAATAAAAATACATATATACACATTATGTATTATCTCTGTTTCAATAACCTAAACAAATAAAAAAGAAAAAGTTATAGAAATTTTATACTGAAACTATGTATACAGGATGTAAGTAAAATATATTATAAAGGGTGACCCGTAACTAATGGGTCATTGATTAACTGGAGATCGTTGAGTGAGCAAATTATAAAGAGACGCAGCCGTGTACAAATAAACGTGCACTATGCTGGGCTCGAGATTGGGATGGCGTTGCCGCAGAATTGGGCCCGAGATTTCTCAGTTTGCTTCGAACCGTTGTAGACGTAACATCGAGCGCTCGTCTGTGTACGATTTTCTTGGCAAATGGTTTTGCGTGATCTGTAGTTCTATTTAAAGTCTACCTACCTAGTTGTTTTTTTATAATCTATTATAACAATTTTGTGGTAATCATGACAACAGCTAATCACAACTGTGTGTATAAAAACTGTTTAAATAATAAAAGGCGAAATAAAGGAATCAGTTTTTTTAAATTTCCAATTACCGACGGTAAACGTGCCCAGGAGTGGCAAAAAAATTGCGGTAATGTAAATATTGCCTTGATGGATATTCCCGACTTAAAATATAAGTTAATTTGTGAGGTGCATTTTTCTCAGGACTGTATTATAACAAACAATAAGAGAAAATTGTTAACTAAAAATGCAATTCCCAAACAGTCATAGAACACAATTGTGCAATGCGGTCAATAGCCACTTTTTTGTGCATTTTTTATTAGTTCAGTTAAGCTTATTGTCATAAAAACTTATGTAAACATCATGTTTTATAGTTAGCATAGGTCAGTATCACCACAATTTAAAAGGGATTTACAGAGCCGTCTTCAGCATTTCCAATAACATTAAGCTCAGTTATCTTGGTTATAAAAAAACTTTGATTAGAGCAACTTTCTGAAAAATGTTTTTTTTAATTACTACTACTACCATCTGTTAAAATTAATACCTCACTTTCAAAATCACCCTGTATGTCTATATACTGTAGGGCTGTAGTATTTGTAATGAAGGCTACGAAAGTCCCAAATATTTTATTATTTCAAGTTATGTGAAAATATTACGTAATCCCTAAATATCCCTAAATATCTACCGAATAACAAATCTGTTAATGATTATTTACTTTTTTTGTAATGTTTTATACCAAATAAAATATATAAATTTGCTTCATTAAATTTGTGGTGTTCGCGTTTTAACTTTCTTTCGAATATTAATTATATTTGTCCTTGCACTTCCGGTTATACCTGAAGTAACTGTCAATTTTCCTCCTTTGCAGTATTATGTATGCCGATTAATATTTCTTTTATATCGAATATTTTCTACATTTTCATATTAACATAAACACTTCGATAAACATAAATCTTTTTCATGATTGCACATTATGCTGAAATAATTTAAAATATAATATATTTGAGAATAATTTGGTTAATATCCTACAAATCTTTCTCTGTTCTGCTACCCTTCAAATATTTTGTATTAAATCATTAACACCCTGTATATTCAACTAATCGGCAAACTGATATACAGATTGACAGATAAACAGATCGACAGGGCTATCCAAAGAAAATTGGGGTGCTCCATTTAAAAAACTATAAGTTTATTTCAGCTGAAGTTTAGCACCCTGTATAATATGACCATGGCATGACAGCGAAAATAATTTTAAAATATGTCCCCTTTTGGTATACGCCACTGCAATATCCGACAATTTTATTTTTCATTTTTTGTATTTTATTGTAGGAGCTATACTCCGTCCACGCAGTAATGGCGGACCACCCTGTATAAGTTTTTAATTTACTAAAAAACGAAAAGGTACCCACCGAGAGTGTAATTTAAGAATGTACCTATATACTGATAGGATTTCTGTGAATTTGTTATCTAGTAAGTGTACACTCTTATTTCTAGTGTCCAAGTAAAATATTTTCACATTTCTGTTGGTTCTAGATTAACTTTTATAAAGATTTTTTTTATATCAACAAGTAGACAAGTAGATTAATAAGTCAACCTTTTTGTTTTAAATAAACACCCTGCATATATTTGAACGTTTTCCGCATGCAATTCTAGGATCACTGTGAATAATAAACGTTGTTCCCTTAAATTTATAATTTTGGGTACCTACCTAGTTACATTAATTTTTTACTACCAATTTTACAGACTATGTTATAATAGTAAGGGTTCCATGAGTATTAAAAATTGGAAATATTTTATTTCTTTAGTTTTTACATTTTCATTGTTAGGTAGGTACTTACACGTTAGATATGTTCGTTAATTACCTACTACCTTGGATATAAAAAAAATTAAATATTATTTTATTGGGCAAATAATAAGCTTGGCAAAACTATTTTTTATTGGTAGGTATACATAATAAATAGGTAGGTACATAAGAAAATAAATGGTAGTAAAATACAGAACAAAATAATATTGCTTTCCTTTCATATAATGTAAAATAGGTAATCAAACATCAAAAATTAAACAAAATCGGTAAAATAATAGTTATCATTAATTATTGTTTTACTTCAATGAATAGTAATTGAGGTATTAAGCATACAAATGCACGATATATGATATAAATGTAATACCTGCTTCATTAAAAATAAAACGAAACAAATTGAAGCCAAATTTTCCGAAAGCTGCTGCACCGCGCGCCTTTCAACTTTATTATAATATAAAATATAATGTATTTTCTGACTCCAGTTCGTGCTCCCTAAAAATCATGTTATAAATACATGTTTCTATCTTCTCTCGTTGGCGGCGCTTCAGTACAGCGTTGCAGTTTGTGGACGGTGCGGTACCAGGGGTAGAATGGCGTGGGGACCTGTATGAATACGCATTGTGCCATTAGGCTTGCGTCTCTTTATAATTAGCTCACTCAACGCTGGAGATAGAATACATGTAACCAAAAATTCTATAAACTAAGCCAAACACCATTAAAAAATTCGGCTACAAAATACCTGTTTTTTGACCTCAGAATATCGCCATTCCTATAATAGAAAGTATAAAAAATACTTAATGATAAATGTATTATAAAATTAATATTTATTTATACCGATATACAGCAAGGTCGTAAAATGCCTCTCTAAATCTTTTAAGATAGTCACTGATCACCCAATTAAAATAAAAAAGAAAATCAAAGATATTTTTACCCTTGTATTACATTCCCAAAGTATGAACTTGTATTGCTTACAAAACGACCTTATTGTATAGAAAAAAATACATATTTAAAATAATATTATTAATAATTCTGCTTATAGGCAGAGTATTTCTGTTACTGTAAATTACATAAATATTAGTATCACTATGAGCACAACTATTAATAGTTTATCTTAATTTAGGTTAAAACTTAAATTTTTAATAATCAATATTCTTATATAATACTCGTAATTACTTGATCTATTAACATGTCTTATTTTCAGGTCTTGCCGAAATGACTCGCGACTACAAATCGGAACCGGAACAAACCGAACCCAAAGAACTTGTAAGTCGGAGGACGGGAACCCAACTACCCAGACCTCTTTCGCCTAGTGGAAGTGATAAAACTCAAAATTCACCTGCCTCTGTTCAAAATTTAAGAGTTTGTAAATCACCTTCAGAAAAAGATAGAGAGAGAGACAGAGATAGGGAGGGAAAAAGACCTTCGTCGGTGGAAAACATATCCCCACCAGTTTCCAGTGATTGTGGAGTTAGTGATATTGGTGTACCCACTAGTAATAATATGACAACTACATGTTCTTTGGTTAATCCACCCAATATTTGTAGTAGATTACCATCGCCACTCAATTGTGATCCCTTGCCAGGTCCTTCAAACATGCCTCCAGTTCAACAAGTGCCTCTGGTATGAACATACTATACATGTGTTTAGTTTGCATATTTTAAATTATAATAAATTATATAAATTATTATAATTTTCAGAGTCTTAAGAAAGAAGTAGAATGGACTGGCATAGAAGATAAAATTATAGGAGAAGGCTCATCATCCGAATATTCAAGACATCCCACCCATGATACCGTAAGTAAAGATTAGTAAACTAAACATTATAATGGAATGGGCAAAAATATACAGGGTCTACCACTTAAGCGTATGCGGAGCATAGCGGCTAAACCGTAAGAGCTAGAAAAAAATTTTTCAAGTAAAAGTTATTTTAAATCAAGTGATCTATGACTTAAAATTATTTTCGATTATACAGAGTGTTCAGTGTAGGTTGGCGCAATACAACTTCGTTATTTTAAATGGAACACCCTGTATATTATTATGTTTTTAGAATCTACGTCAAATTTAAAAGTGGCTTTGATAAGAAACTACTGGGTCTACGACGTACCGTTTCGGAGTTATTTGACGTTTTATTGAAAAAATGACATTTGCACCCCTCCGAAAAACACTACGTAATTCAAAAACTAAATAAGATAACAAGATGCGGTTTTCGCCATTCCAAAGGGGAAGAATAACACTATCTTCCTTTATAAATGCAACTTGACTCGTTAATGAGGTTGTGAGATATCAGCATTCAAAATTCATAAATTTAAATCATGGATAACTTAATTTTAATAAATAGCACACCCCATTGTTTTTTAGACAAATCGATAAAAAATTAAATTCTGCAATTTACTTAAATATTGGTAAACTCAGATTTGACATTGTCTTTTAGATGTTACCAATGTTATTTATTTAGATGTTATGTCACTTTCCCTCACTTTTTTACCAGTCTGGGGACTGGCAGAACAAGTTACTGGCAAGTTTAAAGCAGTCTAAATCTTAGTTGATATAATATTATTCCCATAACACAGCTAATAATAAAAATCATAAAACATCCCTTATAATGTTGTTTTATTAATAACAAATTAGGTATACAACATTAATCCTTAATATTTAGAAATCAGCTATCTGACATTTTATAGCAAGTGTTCAATATGTTCACCATTTTGCTCAATGCATACCCTAATCCTTTTGTTAAAATTCAAATCAACATTTGCAAGAATATCAGGAGTACCTAACGTCTCTAAATGCACAGATTATTCTTTCCCACATGTTTTCCTTGGTAGTTGGAGGAGAAAAGTAAACTTTATTTTTAATATAACCCCACAGAAAGTAATCACATTTTGTGAGATCCGGGGATCTAGGAGGCCAGTTGACAGGTCCTCCTCTACCAATCCACTTATTTGGGAATATAATATTTAAAAAAGCACGTACATGAAGAGTTGAGTGAGGGGGGGGGCGCCGTCTTGTTGTAACCACATTCTCCGTATCATTGCCAAAGGAACATCCTCTAATAGATTCTCAAAGTTATTTTGTAAAAATCTTAAATATCTCCTTCCTGTAAGACTGTTATCAAAAAAGAACGGTCCAATAACAAGATTACCAAGAAGTCCACCCCATACGTTTAAAGACCATCTATACTGAGAATGGGTAGTGTGAATAGTATGGGGATTCTCAGTACTATAATAGTGAAAGTTGTGTCTGTTAACAAACCCATTTTTGTGGAATGTAGCTTCATCAGCAAACAAAACACATTTGAAGACATCTTCGTCTTGTATTAATTGGTTATGAGCCCAAAGACAAAATCCCTTTCACGTAGCTCCTGGTGCATCTGAATATGGTATAATAATAATAATAATAATAATAATAATAATAATAATAATAATAATAATATTTTTTTTTTTTAAGAGGGCGGTGGAAAAACCTTCAAAAAGGCATCCAGCAGGGTCCGCACTGCCGGATAGTGTGGGATTACCAGAATCGCAGCGGGCTCACTCACAGATGTGCCCGTCGGGAAGCCAGCGACCTCACTAAAAAACCACCTCCCTTTCCCACGCAGAACATCAGGCCGGGACCGCTTTCGCATTACTTCAGCCTGAGTCTTGTTTCTTGCTCTTAGTAGCTCTACCGTTCTGGCTTGCATTGCCTCTCTGTTCTTTCTTTTCTTTTCAGTCTGTCAAGCAGCCATCATCCCTCTTTGTTCGTAGCAGCCTCTGCACGTAGGCAGCCACTCTGTTCCACCAGTTCTCGTTGTCAAGCATCAACTCGACGATGTTCCGCGGAGTGATTTGACCGATCAGCGTCTCCAGGAGCCTTCTTTCGTCGATCCATCGACTGCATACGAAAAACGTATGCTCTGCGTCGTCCCTTTCATGTCCGCAGTATTTGCACTCCGGTGTCCTGACCTTGCTCATTTTCCACAAATAATGTCGGAAGTAACCGTGCCCACTAAGGAACTGGGTCAAGTAGAAATCCACTTCCCCGAATTTCCTATCCATCCAGGGTCCGACCCTCCTGATGAGCTGGTGCGTCCACCTACCTCTTGAATCGATCGTCCATCTTTCCTGCCATTCCGTCAGGGTTCGAGCTCTCTCTTCTTCTACTGCCCGTTCTCTGCCCACTGGCGCCGTAGATTCGCCCACTGGCGCCACGCTGGCGTCGTAGATTCGCTTCCGTTCGATAGCGAGCAGGTCGATGGGTGGCACGCCCGCTATCACCAGGATTGCGGCTTCGGAGACTGTACGATAAGAGCACGCGATCCGTAGTGCTCCCCTTCGCTGCACGGTGCTCATACGCTTTCTGTATTTCTTCACTCTCATAGCGTCGGCCCAGATCTCTGCCCCGTAGAGCAAGATCGAATGCGTGGTCGCCATCAACAGTCTACGCTGGCTTGGCCTCGGTCCGCCCACGTTCGCCATGAGTCCGCTCAGTGCAGCGGTTTTCGTCACGGCTCGGTCGGCCGAGCTCTGTATGTGTGGCCAGTAGGTGAGCTTGGTATCCAAGATCACTCCTAAATACTTCGCCGATACCTTTGTCTGGACCCGTTCTGTACCGATTACCATGGGTACGATCTTGGGGATTCTCTTCCTCGTGAGCAACACGAACTCGGTCTTTGCCAGGGCCAGTTGCGTCCATGTTGGCTCATCCAGTTGTTGACTCGCCTCATTATTTGGTCGAGTTTCAGTTGCGCCATTTCGGTGTTTCGGGAAACAATAACCGCTGCAAAGTCGTCCGCGTACCCGACGAGGAAAGCGTCTCGGGGCATGTCCGCTCGGAGCAAGCCGTCGTACAGCGCGTTCCAGAGGTCCGGTCCCAGTATCGAGCCTTGTGCCACTCCAGCCGTGATTTCCCTTGTCTTCGTCCCTTCGGTCGTTTCATATTTTATTGTACGATCTCTGAGGTAGTCCCTGAATATGCGAAGGAGATAAGTCGGAATGCCGAACGTACCCCGCAGCGCCTCAAGGATATCTATCCATCTCGACGAATTGAAGGCGTTTTTCACGTCTAGGGTGACAAGCACCACTATCGGCCGAGCCGGGTGGCTCGCTGTCTGGGTCTCGCACACCGTCTCTACAACTTCTCGTATGGCACCGATTGTGGAGCGGCGCTGTCTAAAGCCGTACTGTCTGTTGGAGAAATCTCCCGCCGTTCGGATGGCATCCAGCAGTCGGGGCCTCAGCAGCAGTTCCAATGTCTTACCGCCCGTGTCCAGCAGACTCAGGGGTCTGAGCGACGACGGAGAATTTGGGTCACCTTTTCCTTTACTGATGAGTACCAGCCTTGCTTGCTTCCAGCGAGTACTAAATACACCTTCTTCGATGCAAGCGTTCATCATTTCCAACAGTATATTAGGTGTCGTGTGCGCTACGATCTTAAGGATCTCTGCTGGTATGCCGTCCGGTCCAGGGGCCTTTCCGCTTTTTAGGGCGGCGATGGCTGTCATCAACTCATCCATGCTGAACACAGGGACTTCATCGATCTCCTCTTCGCCATTTTCCTCGTTCCTCAGAGGGTGTCTTGGGAAGGGTTCGTCGACTATACCCTCCATCGCCTCTGCTGACAAAGCTCCGACCGGTCCTAGAGACTTCAGTTTTTTTGTTACGATCTTGTAGCCCAGTCCCCATGGGTCCCTGTCTACCTCTTCGCACAGTTCCCTCCAGCACTGTCGTTTGCTGTTCTTGATTGCGTTGCGGAGGTTTTTCCTTGCCGTTTTATATTCATTTGTACGGGCCTCAACTTCTACGACGTTACGCTCCCGTTGTGCCCTTCTTCTCAGTCTCAGACATGTTCTTCTCAGTTCGGCTATCTCTCCCGTCCACCAGTACACCGATTTTCTGCTGCCTCGCTGTCTTTTCGCTGGCATAGAGGCATCACAGGCGTTCTTGATTAAGCTCATGGTGGAATCCACGAGGGCTTCCGCCCTCTGTCTTCCGCTTAGTCCCCTGGGAAGCTCCGAGGAGGGATCCAAAGCGTTTTGTAGAAACTCCACCAGTCTCGTCCTGTCCAACCTTGCTAAATTCCAGCGGTGTGGTCTTTCGGCGTTATTTCTCGCAGTTTCCCTGCTTCCTCTGATGTCGAAGGTTATGTATTGGTGATCGCTTCCAGTATAGTCTTCGATCACCCGCCACCCTTCCACCCGAGGTGCCACTCCAGTCGATGCCAGTGTGACGTCTGGGATGGAGTTGCCAAACCCCGGTCGCCTGTAGGTCGGTGTTGTGCCCCTGTTTAGTACTTATTATTATTATTATTATTATTATTATTATTATTATTATTATTATTATTATTATTATTATTATTATTATTATTATTATTATTATTATTATTATTATTATTATTATTATTATTATTATTATTATTATTATTATTATTATTATTATTATTATTATACTAATATAACATTCATCCCGAATGTTGTAATAATAATGATCAAATGCAAGTGCAAATTCTAGGTACAAAATTGCAGATTTCTTGAAAACTACCATTCTGACACCCATAAAACCTTATATCGATAGAAAGGAAATTTGATTTTTTATCTATCTGTCTAATAAACAATGGGGTGTGCTATTTAAAAAAATTAAGTTATCCATGATTTAAATTTATGAATTTTGAATGCTGATATCTCACAACCTCATTAACGAGTCAAGTCGCATTTATAAAGAAAGATAGTGTTATTCTTCCCCTTTTGAATGGCGAAAACCGCATTTTGTTATCTTATTTAGTTTCTGAATTACGTAGTGTTTTTCGGAGGGGTGCAAATGTCATTTTTTCAATAACGTCAAATAACTCCGAAACGGTACGTCGTAGACCCAGTATTTGTTTATCAAAACCACCTTTAAATTTGACGTAGATTCTAAAAACATAATAATATACAGGGTGTTCCATTTAAAATAACGAAGTTGTATTGCGCCCAACCTACACTGAACACCCTGTATAATCGAAAATAATTTTAGGTCATAGATCATTTGATTTAAAATAACTTTTACTTGAAACATTTTTTTCTAGCTCCTACGGTTTAGCCGCTATGCTCCGCATACGCTTAAGTGGTACACACTGTATATCATGTGGAATATATTGAATACTAGTCGCTTCATTCAAAGAAAATTTATATGGGGCGTTTTAACATATGTCGAATATCATAAACCTGCTGACAACTTTAGACAACATCCGGTTCAACCGGAATCATTGTTCGACCGGAAGTGGTGGCAACTTTATTATTTTATATGGATCACCCTGTATATGTTTTTGGATTTGCATAGACCTAGTTATCAGCTAGTCATCAGTATAAGTTTAGATATCTTTAATGTCAATAATTGTAAAGATATTCGTTAAATTTGTTAAAACTTTTATTTTTAAATTACGTCAAATTAGCCGTAAAAAATAAATACAGTAGAAACTGTCAATAATTAAACAAATGTCAAAAACTATAATTAAACAAGTTCAATAAATTTTATAAGTTGTAAATTATTAAATTTGGTTAAATATGGTCAATTGACAGAAAGAGATAGAATAAAAATTTTTATGATGGTTGGTTATGGTGATAGACGCAGAACTCATCAAGAAGTATACCTATGCACTTTATTTAATAATTTACATGACAACCTATAACACAAGTCATGTAAACTACAACACCATTATCACTGATACGAAGGCCACCGACCATGTGATGACCACGAGACAAGTCCGCGGCGCATCATTCGATTTAACTCTATCTTAGTTGTTAGTCAATATTATGGTTGTTTTTAACCAGATGTTGGCACTTGTAAAATAAATATATATATATATATATATATATATATATATATATATATATATATATATATATATATATATATATATTTTTTAAAACTACTTTTTCGTACTTCCAAATAAAATTGGGGCAGTCGGTAGGATATATCCAGTTAGTCCTTTTTCAACGCGAATTAACTGATTAACGTATTTTTGAAAATTTTATTTTGAAAAATATAATATAAATTGTATTTTGGGATTTTTTGAATTTACGAAGACTTCCAAGAAGAACCACGTATAAATCCGATAGGCGGATTGAGTAGCCTATCCAGAAGACGAGTCGAAAAGGCAAGACAGAGTAGACCAGATCCGAGGATAGAAGCCAGCTACTGTACATAACTGATAATTAAAAATTATACAAGTACATCAAGCAAGACGTCATAATTCATACACCTCTCGTCTCCAACACCTGGTAAGGATAAAATGGGGAGTTCTGGTGCAGCAGTGCTCTCGTAACGCCTCAGCGAACCTGCCACCACACAAAACTGCCTATTCTTGTACCCTCTAATTCCCTTTACTGCTGTAATGGTGTAACGGTCATTGCCATTCACCTTGGCAATCTTGTAGGGACCAGTGAAGCGTTTAGTCATCTTGTGCGTACCCTGCGTGGCAGTAAACGTTGTGCCACCACGCCACAACACGCTTTCGCTTCTTGTTGTCAGTACTGTTCATTTTAAGCGCTGGTTCAACTAGACGCCTCTTAGCCCTCTGACGCCTCATTTGCACCGGCTCCATGGTGTCTACTTCACCAGTACCAATTACAGCATCTGTCAGATTCCTCCGAGTGTCGACACCTCGTGTGACTCCCTCGAGTGATACCTCGTACAACACCTTCCTGGCCATTAGTTTTATTATTCGACATCACCAAGCTTGGATCAATCCGGTCACCACAGTTGACATTTCTCGGCATCTCACCTGGGCACTCGGACACCTCTCGAGCACCTTCAGACGCCTCCCGAACACCTTCGGACTCCATTGGTCTACGACCCCTCGTAGCCAACCCCGGTTGCAGGTTTCCATGCACCGCTCCACCAGTAAAGGCAAACATTAGATCAGCAGGAGTTTGTTTAGTTGAAGCGTTCACCGTGTTATTAATGCCTCAACCTACTTGTAACAGCTCGTCCCATGACACCTCATTGTCTGTACTTGCCATTATTGCCTCTCTCAACTTGCCCATTAGCTCTGATGGTAGCAATAGCATTCTTGACATGTCGAAAACCTTGCATCTCTACAAATTCCTTAAACATTCTGCAGTCAAAGGCCTTACCCCGGTCGCTGATTATCCTGGTGGGGCAACCAAATATTCCAAAGGTCTCCCTTAGTTTACGGATAGTCTCATCCGCCGCCACAGTTCGCACCAGATGTAAAATAAGAAACTTAGTAAATGCATCAATGATAATAAGTAAGCATTACCTCTGTTGCTTCGTACAAACGGTCCCAAATAATCTACGTGAACCGTGTGGAATGGCCTGGCGACCTTCTCAATTGGATGTAGCATCCCCTCGCCTTTTCCATAAACACCTTTACAAAATGCACATTGCATACAGGCAGAAACGTGCATGTGTATTTGACGCCTCATCTTCGCCTCACTAGTACGTTCGTTTCACCAAAGACAAACACCTCTCAAATCCGGGATGCCCCACATCATCATGACACCTTCTCAGCAGGTTGAATGTTGCAATGGGTGGTATATATAGTCTATCACCTTCTAGCGTTCTTCGGTATAACCTCCTGTTCTTCACCTTGAAGTCAGCCTTCGTCTGCTGATCTTCCACACCGGCTTCTAAAGCAGCATAGATCTTTTGAACGCCTTCGTCTTGGAGCTAGGTTGTGAGAAACCAATCATCTTCCATTAATATGATAGTAACATTGGGTTCCGACTCAGGACATCGACATGCTCCATACGAGTCCCAGGACGATATTCTACTGAAAACTGGATAGTTCTGGATACTCAGCCCCCATCTCGCCACACGCGGGATCATATCTTTTTTCTCGAAGGTTGCCCTTAGCGCTACACAGTCAGTCACCAGTTTAAATGGAACACCTTCCAGGTAAACTTTGCACCTTTTGATAATTTCCACAGGAGCTAATGTCTCAAGGTCATAGCTATGGTACAGTTGCTCAGCCGGGGTGGTTACACGGCTGTAATACATAACTGGTTTCAGTGCACCATCTGACTGTCGCTGTATCAGAATTCCACCCAAGCCTAGTTTACTGGTATCCGTGTGAATCTCTGTCTCGACCTTTGGGCTATAGATGGCTAACACCAGCCGCTCGCAAAGGGCTTGCTTCAGCTGGTTAAAAGCGTCCTCCTGCTTGGGGCCCCAGACCCAGGACACCTCCTTCT
Source organism: Pogonocherus hispidulus (assembly GCA_963924545.1). Taxonomy (NCBI): domain Eukaryota; kingdom Metazoa; phylum Arthropoda; class Insecta; order Coleoptera; family Cerambycidae; genus Pogonocherus; species Pogonocherus hispidulus. The sequence goes on from OZ004695.1 coordinate 38,806,546, forward strand.
TGGTTAACTCCGTGAGGTGTCTCGCCTTAGTTGCAAAACTTTTGACATACTTGCGGAAGTAGCTAGCAAGTCCAATAAATTGTCTCACCTGATGCACCGTGGTTGGCAATGGAAAATCTTTTACTGCTTGAATTTTCTTTTCTCCAGGTCGAACACCTTCACGTGACCAAAGCTTACCCTACCAAACGTGTGGGGCCAAACGGCATCCTCAGCCACTTATAGTGTCCATCCGGGGTCGTAAACGCTGTTTTATCCACCGACTTCTCGGCCACAGGCACGTGGTTAAACCCCGAAGTGAAGTCCAGTGTGGTGTATAAACATTTTCCATATAGTTTATCGATCTGGTTCTCCGTCAGGGGCATTGGATACCTGATCTTCCTTGTGCATTTGTTCAGCTCCCTGTAATCGACACAGTTTGATGTCACCATTCTTTTTTGGTACCACCACGATAGGACTTGCGTACTCCGACTCGCTCTCCCGTATCAAGCCACTTTCCAGCATTCCACTAATTTTCTCCTGGACCTTGGAGCGCTGCGCCATCGGTAGGGACGCCCCACAACCGGCTGATTGTTGGACAACTCGATACGCATTTCACCTAATGCTGTGCAGCCAATATCGCTGTCCTTGGCAGTAAAACAATCCGAGAACTCCTCCAACAGATTGGTTAGTAGTAATCGTTCAGACTCCTCAAGCTCACCAACATTCGGATCATTCATGCAAAAAGGAAATTTAGTAATCGTGCTCACCCTGAACTCCTTCGATACTAACTCATCTCGTACCTCCGCACATGTAGCAGTTCAGTTCGCACGAGCACCTTGCCCTCAGAAAACTCCACGGACTAAGTCGACATCTGGCAGATGCAATTCAGTCACCACCGCATCTATTTTTATAACACAGTGGTCAACGATGTTTAGGATCTATCACAGTGTGTTTACTGATTTCGAAGTATCTCTCATAAATTTTAAGGACCAGATTAAGTTAATAGATACTATTAAAAATGAAAATCAAAATCTTAAACAAAATGTCTGTTCCCTCAGTGATAAAATCGACGAACTCGAACAAATCTCACATTTAAGAAACATAGAGATAGTAGGTATACTAAAGAAAAATAACGAGAATGTGATGTCCATTATCGAATCCGTGCATAAGTACCTAGGAGTAGAATTTAACGCCAAAATGATAGAGTCAGTGCATCGCGTACAATCTTTTGATCGAAGCCGCCCTGGGAATATTGTTGTTAAATACCTCTCTTCCAAAATAAAGGAGGATGTTCTTGCAACCTCTAAAGTTAAACGTCTTACACAAACTAATCGAAAATTACATATTGGGGGACTATCAGAGGATTTGTATGTCAACGAACATTTAACTCGCAAAAAGAAAATTACATTTAAAAAAGCTAGAGAAGCTGCGAGTATAAAAAAATATAAATACGTGTGGGTCAAAAACTGTAATGTTTTAATGAGGGAAGATGATGGTTCAAAAGTTATTCAAATTAAACAGGAAGAACAATTAACCGATCTATAACCTAGTTCTGTTAGTTAAATTTATTATTAATCTAAACATCTTCCCAATGGATCTTTCAGTATTCTACCAAAATGTTAGGGGGCTTCGCTCTAAAACCCAAGAATGTAAGCTTAATAGTGTGAGTTGTGATATGGATCTATTGTTTTTATCTGAAACTTGGTTAAACAGTGATGCCAGTAGTGAAATTTTTACGAATGACTATTGGGTGTTTCCTCGGGTGTTTCGACGTGATCGTGAAACTTCTGGTAGTGTTAAAAGTTATGGTGAGGGGGGGTACTTATTGCCGTCCGTCACACTTATCAAGTGATATCGAGACCAGAATGGCAAAGTGACTCTGAAGATGTCTGGGTCATCCTCTTTACTAATGAGAACCGTAAGATACATCTTTGCTGTGTTTACCTTCCCCCTGGTGATAACTACGCCTTTGCTTGCTTTTCTGAAAATGTACAAAGAATATCCGACAGTTTCGCGTATAATGATACCGTATTGATCTGTGGTGATTTTAATATGACATACATAACGTGGACTCAAACAAAATTGCACATTTTTATTACCCATTATGATTCCTGCTAAATATACTGTACTTACCCATGCGCTCTTTTTTTTGTGGTCTTATGCAATTTAACACCATAACTAATCATAACGACCGGTTATTGGATTTAATTCTATGTAACAATACTTCCATTAAAAATGTTAGTCACTCACATTTTCCTCTGGTACCTGAAGACGATCATCATAAATCGGTCGAATTTATGATTTCTGTCGCATTGACAAAAACAGCACCTTCAAATATTACTTACATTAATAGTTTTATATGTGGTATCCCATGGTCTGACCTTTTTATTAACCGCTGCACTGATGAGTGCGTACAACTATTTTATGATCAGATAAATAATGTTATACGTTTATATGTTCATAATAAAATTGTAAACATTACATTTTCCCTGTATTTTACATAATACTATCAAAGTTATCTTAAGAATAAATTACACAAAAAATGGAAAAAGTACAATAACTTAACTGATTATCACTTATTTTGTTCTCTAAGGCAAAGAAGTAAAATACTTATTCGAATTGATTATAAAAACTATATACAATCTACGGAAAATGAAATTCCAAATAACACAAAAAAATTTTGGCAGTTCGTATCTACTAAACATCGAGCTAGTGGAATGCCAGGTATTATGCTATTTAATATTGAGTCAGCAAAGGGAGGGCCGGAAATCTGTAAATTGCTTTGTGAATTTTTTCAAAGTGTACAGGGTGACCCATTCGTCTGGGATTCCTTTATTTCTCCACTATTGCCAACTTTAGAAAAAAATATCTAATACAAATGTTTTCAAAAATAATAAGTGCTGCAATTTAAAATTAGTTACAGATATACAGGGTGTTCACATCCTTCCAAACCTATAAAAATGTGCTTATTTTAAATGGAACACCCTGTATATTATTAGCTCATTGGATTCCTTATCGCAAGTGCTTTCAGTCCATATAACATTTGTTATAGCTAAACTTTATAGTTTCGAAGATATTTAATATTTTGTGTAAAAAATGACAAATGCAGACTTTTGTAAAAATAACAGTATCTTCCTTAGTTTTTACATTTCGATAATAAATATTAGTATTCGTTTAGTATAAGCCATGGCGAATATTTTGCTGTATATAAATGTTTTATAAATTATACAGGGTGTTAATAATCTCGTAGCAAAGTTGGAAAACTGTAAGGGCCAATATCTCGTTTAATTTAAATGGAACACCCTGTATATTTTTAATGGATCAGATTCAGAATTGAAAACTCTATCGATCCATATTAGTATGTTATATACCCAAAGATAATAGTTTTCGAGTTATTTTGAAATTTAAAATATTTTACTCTTTGGTTACAAGTAAACATAAATTATGAGCCTAGATGGCTTGGAAAACAAAATTTATCAAGTGAATTTAAATCATAATTAAAATCACGATTTAAATCAAACTCTTGTAATATTTTTTTTTATTCAAATAAATAACTAACGTAACATGATATTTTTAAAAGTTATCAGTAATGTAATAAAAATAAATTTTTGATTTTTTTAATATAAATGAGATTTTGCTCAACCCTTCTAAAGATTAACCTACGCTTAGATAATAACAGTCTCGTTAAATTTTATTTTATTTCATTTCAAACAGGCCACCCTGTTGCTGAATGCACAATTCAAGTTTTGCTCGAAATGAAACTTACACATTTCTTAGGATATCTGGTGTAATGTTTCGGAAGCAATGTCTAATTCTTTGTTTCATATCGTCCGCTGTTGGAGACATGCTGTATACTCTATCTTTGACGTATCCCTATAGAAAAAATTCAGACATGTAAGGTCTAGAGAACGCGCAGGCCAATTTACTGGACCCCCTCGACCAATCCATCTATTTGGAAAATATCCGTTCAAAAAATTCCTTACATTAACGCTATAGTGCGAGGGGGCACCATCCTGCTGAAGCCATAGTCTTGGTAAGATATTAATGGAATACCATCCAATAGATAGATATTCCAAAAGGTAATTTTGTAAAAAATCTAAATATGTCTTTCCTGTAAGTGGATTTTCAAAAAAATATGGACCTATTATGTGCTCTCCTGTAATGGAATAATGAACTATAAATTGCTCCCCAGCAATTTATAGTCCATTAGCCTTGATTATTGATAACTCTCAAAAAATTTGGTTGTTCTGTTGAATAAAAATGAAAATTGCAACGATTCACATTTCCATTTTTATGAAACGTTGCTTCGTCGCTGAACATTACAAAACTTAGAAATATTTCTTCATTGTTTATTATTTCCAACATCTGTTCGCAAAATTGTAGTCGTTTTTCAAAATAATTTGGACGTAGAGCTTGATGTAACTTAATCTTGTAGGGATGAAATTTGTTATCCTTTAAACATTTACTAACTTGTGTTTGACTAATGTCTAGGCTCATAATTTATGTTTACTTGTAACCAAAGAGTAAAATATTTTAAATTTCAAAATAACTCGAAAACTATTATCTTTGGGTATATAACATACTAATATGGATCGATAGAGTTTTCAATTCTGAATCTAATCCATTAAAAATATACAGGGGGTTCCATTTAAAATAAACGAGATATTGGCCCTTACAGTTTTCCAATTTTGCTACGAGATTATTAACACCCTGTATAGTTTATAAAACATTTATATACAGCAAAATATTCGCCATGGCTTATACTAAATGAATACCAATATTTATTATCGAAATGTAAAAACTAAGGAAGATACTATTATTTTCACCAAAGTCGGCATTTGTCATTTTTTACACAAAATATTAAATATCTTCGAAACTATAAAGTTTAGCTATAACAAATGTTAAATGGACTGAAAGCACTTGCGATAAGGAATCCAATGAGCTAATAATATACAGGGTGTTCCATTTAAAATAAGAAAGTTTTTATAGGTTTGGAAGGATGCGAACACCCTGTAAATCTGTAACTAATTTTAAATTATAGCCCTTATTATTTTTGAAAACTTTTGTATTAGATATTTTTTTCTAAAGTTGATAATAGTGGAGAAATAAAGGAATCCCAGACGAATGGGTCACCAGTACATGAACCATATGAGCAGACAATCATAAACAATGACAGTAGTAATAATACGGTAAATGTAATTAATTCTTTAACTGACACTCAGGAACAGGTTGCGGATGTATTGATTCATTTGGATGAAAGCAAAGGTGCTGGCCCGGATGGTATTCTAACAATATTTGCAAAAAATTGTAGTACCTAGTAGTTTGTGTACCCCGTTGCTTGTCATTTTTAATAAATCATTAGAAGAATGTACATATCCTAAATTATGGAAATTTGTCTATTATTAGGTATACCTATTTTTAAAAACGGTGATAATAGCTTAGTTACAAATTACATGCCAATTAGTAAACTGAATATATTTAGTAAGGTTTCTGAACGTGTTCTTTATAATGTGATTCTAAATGCAGTAAAACCTAGGATTATGTCACATCAGGAAATCCCCCTTTAGCTAGAAGTTACGTACAGGGACTCTATAATAGAAGCAATGACTATGATGAAACCTATGGAGTCAAATTTAGCGATGAAATGAATAAATTGTACATTGGTAATACGGTACTACATATTGGTTCCAATGCAGGAATAAGCATTGGTAATAAAATGTATGGAGGAAAACGAGAACGAGGAACGAGGAAAACGGTTTCTTATCGAAAAGGTCGATTGATTCGAATTTAATTACATACTCTGAATTAATTCTTAAATCACTCGAGTTTCAAATGCAGGTCGACTCCGTGTACACCGATTTTAGTAAAGCTTTTGACAAAATAAATCATAATATCCTTATAACAAAATTGCTGAAGATCGGTGTGCATGGAGACCTGTTTCGATGATTAACTTCATATCTGTTCAATAGGTCGCAAATTGTGACTATTAAGGGTTATAAAAGTTCTCCTTATGTAACTACATTCGGTGTCCCTCAAGGTTTCCACCTGGGCCCCTTGTTATTTATAATTTATTTAAATGATGTATCATCCTGTTTCCTTCACTGTAATTTTCTACTATACGCTGATGATCTGAAAGTTTACTGTGAAATAAATAATCCAGCTCATTGTTTACTCCTTCAGAGTGACCTTGATAGATTTTATAATTATTGCAAACTAAACAAGTTATATTTAAATCCTGATAAATGTTCTTTTATTTCTTTCACTCGTAATCTCAACAAATATTTATATGAATACAATTTTAATCAAACAAAGGTGAAACAAGTTAAGTTATAAAAGACTTGGGTGTTATATAAGATAGTAAAATGTCATTTACTTCTCACATAGACAATGTTGTAGAGAAAGGTAATCAGATGTTAGGTTTCATAATGAGAACCTGTAGAAATTTTAGATCACCTGAAGCTCTTAAAATGGTTTATTTTGCCTATGTATATAGTAAGGTTAACTATGCTTCTGTAGTTTGGTGCCCTCAATACGATATCTACATACATAGAATAGAGTCATTGCAAAATAAATTTTTGAAATTTTTACATTTTAAAACTAGTGGTACATATAACGCTAACCAATTCTCAATTTCATACTCCACTCTTAAGGTGGAGTGTCAATCAGGCGACTGCAGCGGCTACAGCGGCGCGGCTGGAGACGCGCGACTTTTGCAGTACGACTGCAGCGGCTTATACGAGTGTCAATTGTGCGATTTCGGCCGCTTTCGCTTTATAAAGTTTCAGTTTGCAATAGACTATCATGGAGAAAGCAGTGGCTTTGCAGTGCTATTTAGAAAATGAAGAAGAAGGGGAAGAAGAACTTTTATTATTATTACTTGCTGATTCTTTACGAAGCAGCCCTCATGATATTTTTTGTACCCGAGGAGAAGAGGGTTTCGAAAATATGTTGGTTCGGAGACATCTATTTGATTTGATTTTTAACATTTGATTATGACAGCCTGTTGTATTCATAACATGCCTCGAGATTCTTTCCTTGAAGACAATAAACTCCTTCCTAGAGACGCAAATCTGTACAGTTCTATAATTATTATAGAACTGTAGTTGTATTTACCATAAAAAATATTTCTTAAATTAGAAACTTCTACTACTCTGAGAGAAGTATAAGTAGGATTATTTTTGAGGGAGATTGATTCACGCAATAAAAAATATCGAGAAACTAATAAGTAATATATAAATACACCGATCGAGAGTATTCTATGAAAAGTCTGAAAATAACATACCTATGTTTACCAATTATTACGCCCGTTCGGTTAGTTTGGCAAAACTATTAATTATCAAAATTGTACTGAAAAGGGCAAGAATGTAATATTTACAAATTGTAGTATAAATTACAAAATCTGAAATTTCAACATGGTTAAAATTTCAAAATACGATAATATGTGAATCAAAATGCTAGAAGAGATATTAGATTTTAATATAGGTACCATGTAACTGGAAAGATAAGAGATTACATTTCCAACTAGGTATAGTAGCTCAACAAAAATGAGCAGAAAATACTTTTCTGCATTGTTAACATATAATTCACAGTCAAGTTGGCGATTCATTTTCGTTTTCAAAATTTAAAACTTACAGTACATTAAATACTTGAAGTATCATTTAATATTTGTATAAATGAATCGAGGACCGAAAAAATAAGCATTTTAAATAAACAAAAAAGATGAAACCCGTAATTAACAAAACAATAAGCAGCATAAGAAACAGCGGAGTAATGGAGTTAGAGAAATATTGACATTGTTTTGTATCTATATAGCTATACACTTACACTATACACTAGTTAACTAAAAATATTGAAAATGACCAGTGTTCGATGACTTCGTGTTAATTTTAAAGTTACGTATAATTCAAGTTGAAAAATTGATATCATGTTTCATACGGGGAGTTTCGTACTTTGTAAATTACTTATCTACTATGTAAATTTTTCTAAAATAAATGTTTTTAAAGTCATTGAAGACATAAAAGTGAAACTGTTTCTGTTTTTAGCAAGTTTAAAAAAGTTTATTTTTGAAATCCATTTTCAGCCCATTTCAGATACATATTTTGATATGAACGATTTTATGAAGAGAATTTCTTTTATATATTGCAATATTCACATATGATTCTATTCTAACTAGAATAGGTATATAAAATTGTTAGACAAATAAATATGTGAAAAGCAAGGTTGATAAACGTTGCTACGTTGAACGGATAAAAGACCAGAAATTTTACTTTACAAAATTTGCATAACGTAAATAAAAGATGTTAAGACGAGGCATTTAATAAACATTACAATATTTACCTATCAATATATCAATAAATATTACTTAAAGTAAAAATAATCCGCATATAATTTATCATGTTAAAGTTTAACTAATATGCAAACATACTCAGTTCCACAAAAACAATCAGTGTCACCAGTTCCTTCGCCAGAATATCGAATACTAAGGAAAGTTTGCTTAAGAGAGACAGATACTTCGGTAATCAAAAAAAATAATAAGTTGATTTAATTGAGACAAAAGTGCGCAGTTAGGTGTCGATAGTTAGGAGGTGTGAAAGCATTTGATATAGCTATCTTTATTTGTTTTAAAATTATTGAATTTGTTTTAATAAATCGATTAAGAACGAAAAATTAAATGGAACATTTCCACAGTTTCACGCAACCTGATTTTTATATTTAATGACATTTATCATTTTGCCCTACATTCCGTTTTTCCAGGACCATCAACAAATTATGGTTTTTCCAGGATCGTCAACAAATTATGGGTTTTCAAATATGCACCTAATTTATTTGTACAATTTACAGATTTGTATTCTTACTAATCTTTTTAGTTTTTTAACGAAAGCTATAAAAAACTTTAATCTGACTCTGAATTCCAAGTTGCTTTTATTCGCGAGTTTATTTCACAGACAATTAGACTTAAAAAATACTTACATTGTATTGATATTATATACAGAGTTATTCAGAACATATCCATAATAAAATTTGGGGATGTTCAACATACATGTAGAAATGTGGTAGTGCAAAAAAAATTTTTTTGGCGGCTTCTGAAAACTATTTCAAAAATTTTTCATTGCATGCCGCTGGATACTGATCCACTGTAATGGCGTGACCTTGGGACTGACAATGCAAACTGGCTAGCACGAAAAAAACTTCGGAAGTTCTGAGAGTATATTGGGGATTTTCAGCATTTTGCTGCAACAACCACTCACAAAACCTAACTCGTAATTGAAAATCCACTGGTAACAGTCCATTAACTCAGCATTACTGTACACATGAGCCATTTTGAAAATTTTACAGTTTAACACTCCTACGATAAATAAAACACCGGCACTAGACACACACACACTAGAGAAGACACAGATAGACTGATGACCAGAGCTGTCCAGTATTTGAAATAAAAGTAATTGAAAAAGTATTTCAAATACTTTTACTCGGTATTTGAAGCACTTTATTTCAAATCCTTTCGATTGTCGGTATTTGGTGCTTGGTATTTGACAACTTTTGTTCGAGTATTTTGATTTGGTATTTGATTTTCAGAAATATTGGTATTTCAATTACTTTGCTTGGTATTTGAAATACTCTCCAGTATTTCAAATACTTTCCGGTATTTCAGATACTGTACCGCTATTTCAAGTACCTCCTACTTATTTTCTTACTTATTCATATATATTAAAACGCGTCCATTCTGTCTCGCTCTAAATTCCGCCGCCGAATCGACAAAGTTTCAAAGCTATCTCCTCCGAGAGGGGATCGGACCGGAGGTCACCCCCGGCCTTTCTCCAATGCGTAGGGGTATTTTCGTCCCGTTTCCTACGCCTTTTCAAAAAACCTCTGCAAAATTTTCGTCGATCGCCGTTCGGTGAGAGAGATACGGCTAGCACCGGCGCTTTTGTCCTCACGCCTAATGGTCGCGTCACTCCTGCCGAAATCCCGACTTTTCGCGGGACTACCTAGACCGTTTTTCTAATTTTACGACTTCGAGAACCGTTTCACGCGAAAGTTCCGTCCTTTCTCTAATCCTTTGAGATTTTTTTTCGAGACCGTACGTCGACTCCTTCTACGTCTATTTCGTCTTCGAAAATCTCGAGTCGCGTCCGTCTCAACTTCTTTCTCATTTTATCTGCCGGTGTGAGATTGCACACGAGACAAGCACCTCCCACGAAAACTGTCCAATTAATTAAACTTCAGATAGGTTACTTTCCTACGAGAAATATTGCTAACGGAATCAATAGTACCTACTGACTGCCAAACAATTGCCAAACACTGATTACCAAAATACTGAAGCGAAATGCTTTTCCTATTATATACTTCTATCGGTAAAAATTATTTTTTCAGGTTGACACGTACAGTTTACATACTTAAACGTCTCAAGGTAAACATTTGACAACAGGCGTGGTAGCACATCGGGAAAGTCATAGGATTGAAAACTTCATAATGCTGATTTCGCGAGTTCAAGTCACGCTGGAGGCAAACTTTTTTAACTTTTTAATTCCAATTATTTATTAGTATTTACTTATTCTGTTTCATTATCCGTAGCTTTTATTCTTTCTGCACGTAAAGTTTAGAATTAATTCATTCATTAAGGCAATCTGTTAAATTCATCATTTTAGCTTACAAAAGTAAATATCTACAATATTTTTGGTCCCATTTATAAAATTGATAATAATGTTTACTTAAAAATAAATTCTACTTTCAGTACTTAAAAAATTATGATATTTTACCATCAAAAATAGAGTACCCTTACAATTCATCAAAATATTAAGAAAAATCGTTTAGTATAATTACATCATTATTTCAGATACAAAATTTCTTTAATATGTATTTTCTTAAAAATAATATTATTTTAGATGCATTTGTCACCCGACGGGTCACCCCAGACCGCAGGCCTGGACCTCTGGTAGGGCTAAAAACGGGAACAAAAATCGCGAAAGCGATTTTCTCCCATTCCTAGTTTTTTATTAAGAGTTCATAAGTAGATAAGAAAGGTAAAAGGCATGTATGCACCTAATCCTACTACATAGAATCTGTAGTATTGTAGAATTAGATACATGAAAACGTCTCCATTCCATATTATCCTACTATTGTACTAATTGTACCATGTATGTAACCTCATTGGCATTATTGGCAGCACTGGCAACAATAACTGTATAATTAATTATTGTGAATACCTCATTTACTGTCGTTGAATGTAAATATTTTGTTACCCTTTTCAGACTAAATTAAAAGTTATGTTTGTTTTATGTTTTGTTATTATTATTAATTATTTCGTCAGGCGTAAAATTTCAGCAGGTATAAATAAATATAATTCACATTATTCCAAGTACCGTTTCAAATATCTATAAGACTTGAAATACCTTAAAATATTTGTTGGGTATTTGAAGTACAATTTGCGGTATTTCAAATACCTATAAAGGATTTTAAATACCCTAAAATAATTTTTAGGTATTTGAAATAAAACTTGTGGTATTTCAAATACTGGAAAATATTTGAAATACTTTATTTGCTCAAAATTTCAATTACTTTTCTTGAGTATTTGGTATATCAAATCCTTTCTGTAAAGCAGAGTATTTGGTAATTGAAACTGCAAATACTTTAGATGGTATTTGGTATTTGATATTTGAAATACTTTTGATGGGTATTTGGAGCAGCTCTGCTGATGACTGAATAGACAATAGAGATATTATCCCCGCTCCAACTGTATTCGCTCCGTCGTCGTTCGAGGTACAAAAACGTGTTTACTTTTTTTACCACATTCTTAGGAATGTGGTAGATATATCAGATGTTGAAGTACAGTTGCCCATCTACGTAGTCCTTTATAATGGTATAACTTTAAACATTGTTTACGGGAAATCCTAAGACTTTTATTATAATTTTTTTGGTGATATCGATTTCTTATTTAAGGATGCACATATCCTCAAAGTTTTAGAGATAAGTTCTGAATAACCCTGTATATATTAATTTTTGAATTAAAACAAGTACAGTTTTATGATTTTCACAAAGTTTTATTTATATATTAACTTCAAATATATAAAACCATGACAATTGTTTCGCCAACACAGTGGCTTCTTCAGATGTGAGTACTAGACTAATGTCTACGAACATTTAATAATAATAATAATAGTCTTTATTAGAAAATGTGTATAAAAACAAATACATTTACATTTCCTAAAGGCGGAGTCTAGCCTTAGCTAATCTACTCAACCTCTTATACCCCCTTATATACTCATCACAAAATACTTACAATACACATACACATATATACAGCATACATACACATATACAGTGTGAGTCAATAAGAACGAATTCTTTAGTAGCTCCTTAAATAATGGAGATAGAGCAAAATATTGAAAGGGGGTGTTGTTTCATCTCTTTTTTCCTACAATATAAAATTATTTTTAGATATACAGGGTGTACCGTTGAGGCGTTACACCATCCAACATTTGTTTTTTATATCGAACACCCCATATTTTATACGAGATTTTGATTAAGCTTAAAATTGCTCATACATTGATGCCCCGTTTGCTGATCTTGTATGCGGGGTTGCCAAGTTATTTCAGTTTTTCTAAAAATTTGGGGAAAAACATAACCTTGTAAAAAAATCATAGTAACCTTGTTCCCGATAATTAAAGGCTGAGTTTCGGTATTTAGATAATCAAACCCTTATACTATAAACCGATATCATCGTAAAATTATTTGCTTGTACAGGTTGTTTTGTCTAAGCAACTGAAGTGGTCTGAATATAATGTGAAAAAACTCGTTTTTATTTTATGGAACCCCCTGTATATTATAACACCAGACAAACGAGTATTAAATAAGCTCTCAAATGATATATGGTTTGCTATATCTAACTCTAATAGTTTTCAAGATATTCAAATTTACAAATATTTCAGTGACTTCTTTGTCATTTCATAATTCAGTAATTAAGTATTTCAAGAAAAAAACATATTTTCTAAAATGTTTCTTGTTTTGTTCAAAACTGTAGTTTTTTTAACTTTTCTTACTGCCATGAATAATATTTTATATCTATTAAACAGCCAACGGTATTTGCGTAATTTCAAAAACACATCAGTTAATAAATCTGATAGAAACCTAATAAACATTGAACAATATATTTTTTAAATAAATTAAAGAAATCTAATACTAACAAAAAATAATAAGGGATGAACTGCATTTCCAGCAGTATTTATAATATACTAGAAATTGATGTATTCAGTTTGTGAACGTTTAAAATTGTGTTGTTGCATCCCTTATTATTTTTTGTTAGTATTTGGTTTCTTAATTTATTTAAAAAATATATTGTTCAATGTTTATTAGGTTCCTATCAGATTTATTAACTGATGTGTTTTTGAAATTACGCAAATACCGTTGGCTGTTTAATAGATATAAAATATTGTTCATGGCAGTAAGAAAAGTTAAAAAAACTACAGTTTTGAACAAAACAAGAAAAATTTTAGAAAATATGTTTTTTTCTTGAAATACTTAATTACTGAATAAATAAGTGACAAAGAAGTCACTGCCATATTTGTATAAATTTGAATATCTTGAAAACTATTAGAGTTAGATATAGCAAACCATATATTATTTGAGAGCTTATTTAATACTCGTTTATCTGGTGTTATAATATACAGGGGGTTCCATAAAAGAAAAACGAGTTTTTTTCACAATATATTCAGACCACTTCAGTTGCTTAAAAAAAACACCCTGTATAAGCAAATAATTTTACGATGATATCGGTTTATAGTATAAGGGTTTCATTATGTAAATACCGAATCTCAACCTTTATTTATCGGAAACAAGGTTACTATGATTTTTTTACAAGGTTATGTTTTTCCCCAAATTTTTAGAAAAACCAAAATAACTTGCCAACCCCGCATACAAGATCAGCAATCGGGGCATCAATGTATGGCGAATTTTAAGCTTTATCAAAATCTCGTATAAAATACAGGGTGTTCCATATAAAAAACAAATGTTGGATACTGTAACCCCTCTACGGTGCACCCTGTATATCTAAAAATAATTTTAGATTGTAGAAAAAAGAGATGAAACAATATCCCTTTTCAATATTTTGCTCTACCTCCATTATTTAAGGAGCTACTAAAGAATTCGTTCTTATTGACTCACACTGTATACATATATAGTATATAGTACATATATATATATATATATATATATATATACATATTTAACATAGTTAAAAATTACTTATATTTAGCAAGAACACAATCACTTACAATGTTTGTTGAAGTAAAATTAATTGCGCCTTAACATCCTACGAAACCTGCTCAAGCCAAACAATTTTACATCAGCTCTTATGTTGTTGTATTAACTGAGTTATATGAAAGTGACGCCCGAAACTTGATTGAACGATGTGCCGGTACAACTATTTACATATCTGAGATTTCTCCCGTGAGCGTTATGTCTATAAGATAATTTTTCTCGCAGATAAGTTGGAGAAGTTGTTAAAATGCGATGCACAAAGATAGATAGATTATATTTAATTTGTCCATTCGTAACCACTGGAGACTATTAATTTTATTTGAAACCCGATCATATTTGCATATGCGATACACATATCTACAACAGCTGTTTTGAATTTTTTGAAGGCGATTTTTTGTATAGCTATCTAAGGCGCTGTAGTAAACAATATTTCCATAGTTACTTATAGACATCACCAACGATTCGCACAATTGTTTTCGTAACTTGAAATTGATTACTTATATTTATGTTATTATATAAAAATTTTAAAGCTATATACGATTTCTTTACGAACCGACTTACATGATCTTTGAATCTCAGATGTTCGTCAAAAATTATACCTAGACTTTTCAATTTACTCACAGCTGGTAACATAGTATCACTTAGGAGTAACTTTAAATTGGTTTTGACAAATTCTCTAAACTTCTTATTGCAAAAACAAATCACTCCACATTTATCGGTATTAAGTTTTAAGTTGTGATTCTCTGGGTAATTCTCGATTGATTTAAGGTCTTCATTTAAGTTTCTTGTTGCTATTTGAACATTTTTTGGATCAAACGAATAAAACATCTGCGTAACAATGAGTATTTGCGAATTTTATATTCTCAAAAATATCCGCTGTGTAGATTAAGAACAGTATGGGTCCGAGCACCGAACCTTGGAAAACTCCCGACGTTATTTCAGATATTTGAGAATGATTGTCATCTAAATTTACAAATTGTTGTCTATTACTCAAATACGATTGAAAAAAATTTATACTTTCTTTTTTAAACCCAAAAAAAATCAACTTGGCGCACAAAAGAGAGTGATCAACAGTATCGAAAGCTTTAGAGTAATCTAAAAGAATTAAGGCTGATGCTAATCCTTTATCCAAAGATCTTAATATTTCATCCATAATGTTGGCAAGGACACTTATTGTGCTATGGCTTTTTCTAAAGCCGGACTGCAATTGGGAGACAATATTTATTGTCTATTACATATTTATAAATTTGTTCCTGAAGGAACGTTTCTAAAATTTTTGATAGAGTAGTAATCAGACTCACTGGCCGCAAGTCACTGAAGTTTTGCGGAATGTTAACTTTAGGTAGCGGCGTAATAATGGTAGTTTTCCATAAGTAAGGAAAGTATTGAGACTCTATTAGACCAGGCAAATCTTATTTTTTCAATGAAGTTTAAGGGGACATTTATTTTCTAGTGGGAATCGATAGGTTTTATGTTCAGGAACAAATATATAAAAATCCCAAAAAATCCCTTGTGAGCTAAAAATGTCATCTTGAAAAAACATATTTTTTTAAATATATAACATATAAACAGATTTTTTTTTTTATTTTTAAAGGATTTTAAGCTTAAAACATTAGAAAAAAATTATATTTTAATTTAGATATAACCAAGAATATAAATTTCCTAACAAAAAAACGAAAAAGGAAACGATTTTTTTAATTTTTTTTTTTTTGACTTCCTACTTTTATTTTTTTAATATCACTAACTAACTTTACATTCTAGTTATATAAATTTTTGTTTTGGCAGCCATTTCTACATTTACAGTGCTTTTCGTTAAGGGGATACGCATTTTGTGCGTTTTTCGTCTGTAACGTGATTATTTTTATAGTTACAAAAAAATCTCAAACAAAAGATGTTTGTTATGGTTCGTTTTATAATTTAAAAATATAAAATGCGTCAATTTCGCAAAGCTGAGCTGTTAAACACATTATTCTTACTGCGAAATTTGTTCCTCTAAGGTTTTCGCCACGGATTCCGGGAGAACTGTACAATATAGAGTAAAATTGTACATACACTATTTTGTAGAGCACAAAATATACCTACTACAAGAATGACTATGGAAGGGTATTATATGCATAAATATAAACACAACACAAGTTTTAAAAATGTGGGGTTTTATTACCTAATACAGTCAAAATTGTATTCTTTTTTTTCATAACCAGTTTAATTTATTTACTTTTTATATATCAATACCTAATGCTTGCATAAAATCAAACAATCTCCAAGTAAAAAGTATCCTTATCTAACCAAAACCTTACGTTTAAAGGATTGGAAAGTAACGACCATATATATCAAATATGCCAAAATGATGGCTTACCCAAATTTTAAAAAATATTTACATATGCTAGTTTATTATTGTCCATAGCATTCGGACTTTTATTTAAAATACCTCATAATCTTAAATTTACCAATATTTAATTTTAAATAATTTAAATTACACAAGTTCACCAATTTATTTATTTATTAATATTTTCCTGGATTGTTACACCGTTCTTGACGGTATTTACAAAACACGCAATTTATAGTATACAATATACATAAAAATACAACACATAATTAGAAAGTATGATGATCCAATTCCAGTCCTTTAAACTTAAGGTTTTGGTTAGATAAGGATACTTTTTACTTGGAGATTGTTTGATTTCATGCAAGCATTAGGTATTGATATATAAAAAGTAAATAAAGTAGACTGGTTAAGAAAAAAAAGAATAAAATTTTTACTGGATTAATAAAACCCTACATTTTTAAACCTTGTGTTGTATTTATTTTTGTGCATATAATACCTTTATCCGGGGCTAGGAAATTTCCCATCCATTGCTGTATTTGTAGATAGGTCCTGAAAATATATAAAAAAAATATTTGCTATTAATGTAATCACCATTTGAAATATGTTCATCACCTTAAAATATGTTGCTTCAGTGCACCTTTCGTTGGGGGAAGAACGACCAAATCAAAAGATTTTTCGAGCGTCCGCTTAGCTATACCTATGTTGTAAAGCCTATATCGTTCTTCTATAATGTCTCGGGATCCGTCTAATCCGTACATAAAGGAGACAAATTTATAACCAACGTTTAGTAGTTCATCTAGATCCGCATTCTTATCACTGAACTGAAGACAAACAGTTTGTCTTACATGAATGTATGCTTCTTAAACACCTTAAAAATAACGCGAGCGGCCATGTTTTTTTAAATGCTGATTTAGCTCACTTCCGATTTTTTGGAATTTTTAGATTTGCATTCTATGATAAGAGAGATATCGTTTTCAACAAAAAAAATAATGTCCGCAAAAACTTTACACTTAACGTATATTTCTTTAAAATTTGCCTGGTCTAAACTGTTGTTTAATACGTTTGTGAGATCAAGACTTGAATATGGGTCAGTTATATGGAGTCCTATTTATGCAATTTATCTTACTTTGTTAGAACGCGTTCAGCGCAGATTTTTTAAAACTGCAGTATGTATGCTTGATGGGATTTATCATGAAATAATTATGATTTTCTATATTTTTAATGAACTCACACTTTACTAAGTTATATAAGTAAGCAGACCAAGCGTCATCGCCTTAGGTGCCGTCTGGGTGGTAGTTCCACCCTTATCAAAAAATATCATGTTCTATATTTTTAACCAACTCGCAAAAATAGTTGCAGGATGAAACTTGGTCAGCTTACTTTACTGGGTCATGTGAATAAGCACCCCAAGCGTCATCGCCTTAGGTGCCGTCTGGGTGGTAGTTCCACCCTTATCAAAAAATATCATTTTCTATATTTTTAAACAATTCGCAAAAATAGTTGCAGGATGAAACTTGGTCAGATTGCATTACTGGGTCATGTGAATAAGCACCCTAAGCGTCATTGCCTTAGGTGCCCTCCGAGTGGTAGTTTCACCCCTATCATGAAATAACAATTTTTATTTTTTTAACCAACTCAAAAAAATAGTTGCAGGATGAAACTTGCTCTATCCATTCTACTAGATCATAAATGTTCCCAAGCGTCATTGTCTTTGGTGCCGTCCGAGTAGTAGTTCCACCTCTATCATGAAATATCAATTTTTTTTACCTACAGACAAAAAGATATGCAAGATGTAACTTGGCCTGTTTACTCTTCTTCGATATACCTACAGGTTGGCACTACAAACGGTAACGCCTTAAGCGTCGTCTCGCTAGAACATCCACCCCTACCAAATAACAATTTCATTTTTTTAACCAACATAATATTAACAGTTGCAGAATGAAACTTGTCAATTTTGCTCTACTTGGAGAGTCAACTAAGCTCCCCTAATTATTGACGAACTGAATAAAGTATACTTATTAACACATGATTATGATAATTAATAACAGAGCACTTGCCTTTTCATCAGTTCAGTTGGTGAACAGATCGATATGACCTGTAAGATGTCGAATATTAGTAGTAGAAAAAGGACACCACATTTATTTGTAACTTCCATGTTCCAGTATAAATAATGGTAGGAACGGTAAAGAAATTTAACAACATTATTAATTGTAATAATTATATTTATTATATCTTAGTAGGAGTTTTGTTAAAATAATTGGTAAATATTTTTCACACCCAATGAAAAAACAGCATATTAAGAACAAACCTATTTATATATATATATATACACGGTGGGCCATTTTAATCTATGCACCTGAAAAACTCAGTAAATTCGCATCCTATCAAAAAATGACCTTTATAAAAGTTGTAGGATACAAAGGGGGTCAAACAATAGTGACCTTGAATTTGACCTTCAAGCTGACCTTCAAGGTCAAATCAAGGTCAACTTGAGTTTTTTAAATGGAAACCTTTATTTTTTACACCGGAATCGGAAAGGGCAGGAAATTTTACGTCCGAATATGCTCTCAGGTCATCTGACCTCGATGACCTCAAAGGTCAGATGAAGGTCATAAATACGAAATAATCGGATGGCTATGAAAAATCTTAGGTAGGGTATTGCCGAAAAAGTAAAGGTCATTATTTAAGTAATTTTTAACGTGAAATTCAGTGGTGACCTTTATTTTGACCTTGGCAGTGACCTTCAAGGTCAAATCAAGGCAACAACATGCAAGATCGAATCGAATTCGATCGGATTCGTGAAGCATGCGCTGCGATTCCAAGACAAACTTTGTTAAACACCATCCAAGAATTCCGTAGACGTTTAGGGCTGTGTCTTCAGGCAAATGGAGGTAACTTCGAGCATTTGCTTCGTGGTTAAATTTGTGAGAGGCAAGGGGACTCACGCTAATCAAGCACCCCATCGTGAGAGGCAAGGGGACTCACGCTAATCAAGCACCCCAAAGGAAACAGAATTTACTACGTCCACGTCGTTGTTTCTGGGTAACGCTAAAAGTAAATCCAAGAAACAACAACACGTAAGTTCAAGGTCTAATTCAAGGTCCATTATTTGAACTCATATGCACCCTTCATTTTTTGTAGAAGTCATTTTTTGATAGGATGCAAAATTTAACGGGTTTTTCAACCTGGATTTCGTTTTACCCCATTATGTCCGTATGGGGTAATCAGGACCTCACCGAAAAAAACATTATCTAAACGTAAAATTTCGCGCTCATTCGATTTTTAATGTCAAAATAAAGTGTTTTCATCTAAAAAAGAAATTTTACCTTGAAATAACCTTGAAAGTTATCGCCAAGGTCAAAATAAAGGTCAACACTGAATTTCTCGTTAAAAATTACTCAATTTATGATCTTCATTTTTTCGACAACACCTTACATAAGAATGTTGACAGCTACCCAATTATTTCGTATTTATGATCTTCACCTGACCTTTGAGGTCATCGAGGTCAGATGATCTGAGAGCATATTCGGACGTAAAATCTCCCACTCTTTCCGATTCCGGTGTAAAAAATAGGGGTTTCCATTTAAAAAACTCAAGTTGACCTTGATTTGACCTTGAAGGTCACTGCCAAGGTCAAATTTAAGGGCACCTTTGAATTTCTCGTTAAAAATTACTTAAATAATGACCTTTACTTTTTCGGCAATACCCTACCTAAGATTTTTCATAGCCATCCGATTATTTCGTATTTATGACCTTCATCTGACCTTTGAGGTCATCGAGGTCAAATGACCTGAGAGCATATTCGGACGTAAAATTTCCCGCCCTTTCCGATTCCGGTGTAAAAAATAGGGGTTTCCATTTAAAAAACTCAAGTTGACCTTGATTTGACCTTGAAGGTCAGCTTGAAGGTCAAATACAAGGTCACTATTGTTTGACCCCCTTTGTATCCTACAACTTTTATAAAGGTCATTTTTTGATAGGATGCGAACTTACTGAGTTTTTCAGGTGCATAGATTAAAATGGCCCACCGTGTATATACAGGGTCCTGCACCACAGCTCCCTTCTTTTGTAGCTCATGAACCGGTGCCTTTATAAATTTCGTTCAAATTTGACTGCAAACTATTCGTAGAGAGGCACATTTTGAAAATATTTTCAAATATACAGGGTGCTCTAAAAACATGTACCATACTAAAGTTATTTTTTTTTAATGGAACACCCTGTATATTTTTTCATTTTTGGATTCTACAGAAAATTCTAAACACATTTCATGTAGGATGTCCTATACCTATCTTCAACATTTTTTTGAAATATTGACAGGTGAATATTGACATTTTTGCAACTTTGACATCCTGTAAAATCTAAGCGGTTTGAGATCAAGCAAAACGGTTTCCACATTCCTATCTTAACTTTTCATAAGCTATCGTTTGGTACTAATTTCAAATTTATACAGGAATCAAAAATTTTAAAAATTTTCAGAAAATTTTAAATTTTTGAATAATTCTGAAATTAGTACCAAACGATAGCTTATGAAAAGTTAAGATAGGAATGTGCAAACCGTTTTGCTTGATCTCAAACCGCTTAGATTTTACAGGATGTCAAAGTTGCAAAAATGTCAATATTCACCTGTCAATATTTCAAAAACAGTTGAAGATAGGTATAGGACATCCTACATGAAATGTGTTTAGAATTTTCTGTAGAATCCAAAAATGAAAAAATATACAGGGTGTTCCATTAAAAAAAACATAACTTTAGTATGGTACATGTTTTTAGAGCACCCTGTATATTTGAAAATATTTTCAAAATGTGCCTCTCTACGAATAGTTTGCAGTCAAATTTGAACGAAATTTATAAAGGCACCGGTTCATGAGCTACAAAAGAAGGGAGCTGTGGTGCAGGACCCTGTATATATATATATATATATATATATATATATATATATATATAGGTTTGTTCTTAATATGCTGTTTTTTCATTGGGTGTGAAAAATATTTACCAATTATTTTAACAAAACTCCTACTAAGATATAATAAATATAATTATTACAATTAATAATGTTGTTAAATTTCTTTACCGTTCCTACCATTATTTATACTGGAACATGGAAGTTACAAATAAATGTGGTGTCCTTTTTCTACTACTAATATTCGACATCTTACAGGTCATATCGATCTGTTCACCAACTCAACTGATAAAAAGGCAAGTGTTCTGTTATTAATTATCATAATCATGTGTTAATAAGTATACTTTATTCAGTTCGTCAATAATTAGGGGAGCTTAGTTGACTCTCCAAGTAGAGCAAAATTGACAAGTTTCATTCTGCAACTGTTAATATTATGTTGGTTAAAAAAATGAAATTGTTATTTGGTAGGGGTGGATGTTCTAGCGAGACGACGCTTAAGGCGTTACCGTTTGTAGTGCCAACCTGTAGGTATATCGAAGAAGAGTAAATAGGCCAAGTTACATCTTGCATATCTTTTTGTCAGTAAGTAAAAAAAAATTATATTTCATGATAGAGGTGGAACTACTACTCGGACAGCACCAAAGGCAATGGCGCTTGGGAACATTTATGATCTAGTAGAGTGGATAGAGCAAGTTTCATCCTGCAACTGTTTTTTTGAGTTGGTTAAAAAAATAAAAATTGTTATTTCATGATAAGGGTGAAACTACCACTCGGAGGGCACCTAAGGCAATGACGCTTGGGGTGCTTATTCACATGACCCAGTAATGCAATCTGACCAAGTTTCATCCTGCAACTATTTTTGCGAGTTGTTTAAAAATATAGAAAATGATATTTTTTGATAAGGGTGGAACTACCACCCAGACGGCACCTAAGGCGATGACGCTTGGGATGCTTATTCACATGACCCAGTAAAGTAAGCTGACCAAGTTTCATCCTGCAACTATTTTTGCGAGTTGGTTAAAAATATAGAACATGATATTTTTTGATAAGGGTGGAACTACCACCCAGACGGCACCTAAGGCGATGACGCTTGGTCTGCTTACTTATATAACTTAGTAAAGTGTGAGTTCATTAAAAATATAGAAAATCATAATTATTTCATGATAAGGGTGGAACTATCGCCAGACGTCACCTAAGGCAATGTCGCTTGGGGTGCTTACATGATCCAGTAATGTAAGCAGACCAAGTTTCATCCTTCAACTCTTTTTGTAGCTCGTTAAATTAATAAATTAAATTTAATATTAAGTCAGAATTTAATTATTGTTCATGGCGTTTTTTTGTACAATTTTAATCATTATAAGTATTATTAACTGCCTTAAACTAATTTAGGTGAAAATTTCAATAGGTATTTTAAAAAATATGCTTCATAAATATATTAAAGTTTCTTCAAAAAATGGCTGCCAAAAATTGGCCGCTAACTTCACACGAAAATGAATTGGCTGCTACAATTTTTGGCTGCCAGAAAATGGCTGCTAACTTCACACCGGTAGTCAATAATATAGCTGCAGAAAAGATAAAGGCATATTTAATCAATAATAATAAAAAACACTATAATCAGGAAAAAAGAATAGCGAATAATATAAAACGTAAAACCAACGAAAATAATATCATTTTTACAAGACAAGAAAATGTTAATAAAACAATATAATTTATAAATACTTCTAATTACAAAAAAGTTAATTCTGACCCAACAATGAAATTTCAAAGAGAAATTAAATCAGCAATAGACAATTCAGACGTAATAGTTAACCCTAAAGATAAATATAAGTTACATATCATGAACCCACAAGCCCCCAAACTTTACTCGCTTATAAAATTACACAAAAATAACTACCCTATTCGACCAGTAGCCTCTTTCATCACAGCAGCTTCTACAAAACTTTCTTACAAATTATTTTATTTATTTATTTATTATAAAAAAATATCCAACGGGTCAGAAATCCACTTACAGGATAAGTTTCACACTTATAAAAAATTACAGAAAATGACACATGTGCATCCACATATAGGCACAACTAATAGAACATACATATTATCTAATAACGAATACCTACAGAAAGACTACAATTTATACACTGAAAACAATAACAAAAAATTCAAAACAAAACAATAGGTAAAATGTAGAAGGAGTATATATCCGATCATATCAACAAGTTCTTAATGTCCCTAAGAGAGCATGATAAAATGTCCACGGTTATCTCAACATCATGATAATTACTTATCATGATGTTGATAAGTAATTGTTGATGTTGATGGTATTTATTAAGTTTTTTCAAAATACAACAAAATTCGTGATGTTTCTTTTTTAAACAAAAATAAATATATATATATATATATATATATATATATATATATATATATATATATATATATATATATATATATTATTTATTATATTAGAAATTTTATTTGGTTTTATTATGTAGACGTTTAGTTGCTAGTTTGCAACTTTTTCAATACAAGCTACAAAGGATGTTTCTATTACACTACAATACATAATTGTTATAAATTTGCGAAGATTTGAGCGGCATGGCGGTGTGTTTGATGGTTGTTCAATAACACTACACTTTACATTGAACTGATCTTGCACAAACACAGACTGATTGTGGGAGTTCCCAATTGTTTAATATATTTTTGGATTATTATTTACAACATTTTTTGGAGAACTTGTCGGTTGTGTGTTTATTGAATGAATGATTTATTTAAGGTTACTAGGGATTTCAGTTTAAGATGGACTTTCGGTACATGTGCTGGGTGTTTTCGTTTTATTTAGATTTTATTGGGGTTGCAGATTGACTGTGAGAGGTTTTATGATTTTTTGGGATCATGGGCGTGCTAGGTTATTTTGTTCAGGGTGGTTTTTATTTTAATAATTTATTGTAGATTTTGCTCAAATTTTGTGTGTCGGTTTTGTTGTTAATTGTCTTGGGGTTTTTTTTAATTTCAATCATTTATAGGATTTCTCTTTTTTTGGTGTGATTTTCGGTAGCTAGAATTTTGGTTTTGTTGTAGTCAACGTTATGTTTTCTTTGTTGTATATGTTTGGTTAAGGCTGTTTTGTTTATTTTGTCGTATTTATGGGACTGTATGCGTTTTTCTAAATGTTGGGAGGTTTGTCCGATATATACATTGTCACAGTCTTTGCAAGGTATTTCGTATACCACATGTGTCTTTTTTGTGTTTGGTGTTTTAGTTTTTAATCTAGTGAAGTATGACTTTAATAGGTGATGTCCTTTGTGGGCAATTTTTATCTTATATTTTTAAAATTTTTTTGATATTTGTTGTGATAGTCCTTTTACGTATGGAATGGCTATGTATGTGTTTTGAGTTTTGTCGTTTGTGGTCTTGTTGGATAAAGTGTGTCTGGTTTGGTTATAAAATTTGTTTATGCGTTTTTTTGAAAATTTTGTTGACAAATGGAGAGGGATAATTGTTTTTTTTGAGAGCCGTTTTTCCTTCTTTTATTGCCTCATGTCTGTATTCCGGGTCGGTGAGTGTGATTGCCCGGTCTGTCAAGCCTATCACCACGCTTGTTTTTTGGGAGATGGGATGGTTTGAATTGAAATTAATGTACCGTTCTGACCAGGTATTTTTTGTATGCCACTGGGTCTTGATGGTATTTTGTGATCTTACTAAGGTTAGGTCTAGGAAATTTAAGCTATTGTTTAGTTCTGTCATTTTATAAAAATATATATATAAAATCAAAAGGTTCAAGAAAAATTTTTAAGAAGAATTCAAATTCTTCAAAAAATACTCTTATATATATATATATATAATATATATATATATATATATATATATATATATATATCCCTGAAACTTATAAATATCGGTTGATTTTAAGCGTAAAATTAGTAGATACAAATAGTATTCACTATAACGCCTTTGTTTAACCAAATTCTAATATTATGAACAAATTAAAACCAATTTAAAACTATTTTGCCCCTAGTTTTAAAGCGATCGGTTAATGTGGCGCTGTAGCGCGAAGTTAGCAGCGCCAAACAGTTTCTGTTATAACTTCTTTATTTAAACGGAGCAAATTCCAATATTCTGGAACAAATTAAAACAAATTTAAAATAAATTTATCATTTTCCCGATTCTTCATATGATCGGTTAATGTGAAGTTGCTCTCTTCACAGACCTTAATTACTGTTATTAAAATATATATATTTTAATTTGGTATTATACCTATTTTATCAAACATCTGTGAGAAAAGAATTGTCCTTACCACTAGTCAACATACTTTATAATAGTAATATAATTTATTTTAAAATGCTGCCACGGTATTTATTATATTTTTGGTGTGATATACTTATATTCTTAGTGTGTGGAAACCACATTATTTTGTTAGATATATAAATTTAAAAATATGTTATAGTGTGCCGTCAAGAAGTTGACAATCATTTTGGCTAAGTTGATAAAGATGTATAATTTTCCACCTTCCAACTACAACTCTGTTGGTTCTCACTATAGCTGAACTGGCTGAAGGAATTAGGAGTAAAGAAATATACCATCATTTTGAGTGGCACACATCTTTGTTTCCTTCAGCCAAACAAATGAGCGTCAACTTCTTGTGGTGGTTTTACGGTAGATTATATGAATATCAAAGGCAAGAAGTTGATGTAATTTGTTTGGTTGCAGGAACTGGATAGCAGTGTTAGAGAAGACTCTCCTAGATTGTATCCCTGTATGTATTGTGGGAATTCCTTTCCACATCAGAGTAAACTCACTCGTCATATACTGTCTCACAGCTTAGAAACATTAAAATATCGAGAGCAGAGACAACCTCATCCATCGTCTTTGGCTATGCCTGAACCTCTAAGTTTTATGGATTTTAGCGGAAGAATTCCAGCAACGGCCCATGAGCCACCTGATCCTACAGATCAACCTCCTACTCCTATGGACTTAGACATAAACGAGGCGGCCGCTGCAGCTGTAGGAAGTAGCAGTGGTGGAGTGGTTCTTTGTAAATTTTGTGGAAAGTCGTTTCCGGATGTGAGCTCGTTAATCACACACTTACCAGTGCATACAGGTGATCGACCATTTAAATGCGAATTTTGTGGAAAAGCTTTTAAATTACGTCACCACATGAAGGATCACTGTCGCGTGCATACTGGTGAAAGACCATTTCGTTGTGCTCTTTGTGGAAAAACATTTTCTAGATCTACCATACTCAAAGCTCATGAGAAAACACACTATCCTAAATATGTTCGAAAATTTCTTTCACCAAGCCCACTAGATACTGAGGAGGAAAATCCTCACTAGCTACTACTTGAATGTCTGGAATATCCATTATTACACTAGCTAATTGCTTTTTACGTTTTAAAAGTGAATTCTTCTGCTAGAATAAATTTTACTCTCAGTTTATTACTTCGGAGTTCTTTATTCCTTATTTTAAAACTTATTATGACATTTCTGGTAAAATAGTTCACTTTAGTCATTGCGTTGTGCAATCAAGGTAGTAATATTACAGTAACAAGAATGGATCGATATTTGTTTTTATTATAAGTAAAAATGTATTTGATTTGCAAGAAGATATGTACAAGAGCTGTGATAGAATTACTTATTTAATGGTATTTTGCTATTACTAGTAAACACACACCCACACATATATATATATATATATATATATATATATATATATACGTGACCATGCCTAGCCGTATTTGTAATAGCATTTATATAAAACGCTATTGATATGTTTATATTTTAATGAAGCCCAAAATTTATATTAAGTGTACATTATAGAAAAAATATTTTTTTTTGCGGAATTGCTCCCTACATCTGAAAAGATTTACTTTGTATTCATTTTATTGATAAGTTTGGCCGTATTCGAGTGTAAAGTTAGGTAATACTATTCTTCCAAATTTGAAAAGCAAATTTTACTGCCTATTCCGTAAAAATATCAATTATTGCCACTAACGAGAAACTAGGTTAATTTTATATCAATTTTGTTAGTTTTAAAGCAGTTTTTATTTAATCGAATTAAGACTAACGCATTTACAAAGTAAAATTACTTTTTAAATACATTACTTTCATGATGTATATTTTCTATTAGTGCAAACAGATTTAACATTACTACTGCAGCATAAGTAACTATTTTATTTTGTTTTACTCAGTTGGTTAGTACGTACGTAGGACAATATAAATGTAATTGTTCTGCAAATGTGTAAAAACATACCCCTAACATTGGTCTATGTAAAAAAATTTGGAACTATCTGATTAATTTTATATATTTTGATAAAATACTTTCTGGTATAATATATAAGGCAAGAAAGAATGCGCGACAACTAAACTGTTTGTAACTCCTTTGATACTAGACAGTATAGAACTTAATATACCTAAAATACAACATATACTATTCAAGTAGTATGTGAAAACGTCCAGGATATTAAAATAAAAAAAAATAATATTTTTTTAACGGCAGACCGTGGCTTCTCCATAAGAAAAAGTAATGGAATAAATAAAGGTATACGTAAGACTATCATTTTTATTAAAAGATTTTTAATAATTTTAAAATATTAAAAGATGGTAAATTTAATAAGTAATATAACTTTGTAGAACACACCGTATATTATTTGAATATAGTTAATAGAAACGTAACTTTCTAACAAATCTCCAATTAAACTAATAAATGTGTTTCATTACTAATAGTATTAATATGAATCTACTATAATTTATATTTTCTGCCTGTTGATTCAACCAGGAAACTCTAATAAAACCAGAAATATACGTTTTTATATTATTTCAAAATATCTGTGGCTTCATTATTAATATCATCATACCAATAAGTGGTCCATTTTATTTTTAGTGTAATTTTGATCTTCCTGTTTGGTTATAGTTCCATTCCCTAAACTATTGAAACTTGGTATATGTATTGGTATCGAATACCTTTGCAGTATTATAGTGCAGGAAGGAGATGGTACAGATAGATAAATGTAAGTTCTGGCCACGTGGCTAAGTACCATTATCTCCCACAGTAATGTCCTGCAATGTGTTGTATGTTCCTTTCTGTTATTTACCATGGGAAATATATAGCAATAATCACATACAAATAGTATAATAAACTTTAATATTTATATTATATAAATATTTGTAGAAAGCAGTACGGAGTACGTCGAGAAAATTTACATTAATATTTACTGACGACTTCGAATTCGATAATTTTTTGTAATAATATAACTAACTGAACTATAACTTATATTACTTCCAAAAAGTTTTTGTAATTAAGTAGGATTATTTTTTAAATACGTGTACTTTAACAAAATTTCTAGCACATTGAGGCTTCCAAAGAAAATCTTAGCCTGCAATAGAGCTGCAATTGATCCCTATCCCTATCCCTATCCTCATGGAAATGGGGATGGGGATTTGGTGAGGAAGACATGAATGGAGTTAACTGGAGCCGAAACTATGAACACATATACGTAGTACGAACGCTGGCTGTGGGATGATCTAAATACAAAACTCCCTGTTTATTTGAGACCAAGGTTCACCCAAGTTATTTGAGACTACATGTCGATTTATGTTTTTAATTATGCATCTTCTCCTTCATTTATCTTGGTCGTCATGTTATCTGTCATAGATAATATCTTTAATTTTTAAATTTGTATATTTACTATATATTTGAAAAATGCTGAACGAATTGGATATTATGAGTTATACTAGTTACAGAGAGTTAGAGAAGTTATAATTTATAAGTGCACATCAGTATTTATTATAAACACTGATCACATAGGTATCCGAGTAAAGTACGTAATGAATATTTGTATAAGGTTTTTCAATTTTTCTCATATTTTATCCGTATCCTTCTTATAAGAAGAAAATCAAAAATTATCGAATTGGAATTCGTAGATATAAGCTCTAGGGACGCCTTAGTCGTAAGTTTAAACTACTATTTTTGTTTCCTACTTAAGAGAATATATTTATGATATTTTTAATAGAGAAATATATATATTATATTATTGTACATAGAACCTTGTAGGTAACTAGAATATTTATTACTGAAAAGTTTCTGAAACTTGGAATAAGGTCCATTTGGGCTAGTTGTTGGCAAATATTGCCAGGCTAATCTCTATCAACTCGAGTGCCTCTAAACTAACTATACTCTAACGCATTCATACCAAGCACGGGTCCCATTATATCCATAGACTGGAATGGTGATGAATATAATTATGTTTTAAACTGTGACTGTCATTGTACTTAACGTAACGTGATATATTTATGATTAAATTAAGGAAGTATGAAAAACTCTGACATTTTATATAAATAAAATCAGCTTTTTGCCCAACTGAGAATATGGACTGAAGAATTACATCGAGGAAGATTACGGCTTTCAGCTTCTGAACGTATGCTGGCGTAGGAGATTAAAAAACAAATAATAATGAATTGCAGATATAATCTGTGATAGTCTGTGATGAAAAATTCACTCATGTTACGTTATTTCTTAATTGATTTTGTGATTAACATGTTTAGTTTTATAATTAAGGTTTAATTTGATAATTATATATTATTTATATATATATATATATATATATATATATATATATATATATATCTACAGAGAGAGAGAGAGAGATCAGAAAGCTATTATTAGTTATACATACATACATGGGGTAGGGTATGTTTTATGTTTTAGTATGCGTATTTATTCTATAACTCCGTTAGTTGTTGCGATATATAAAAAAAACCTTAAGCAAATGCTGTTTTGTGTCTGTTTTAGACACAACTGTTGTGTGAGAGTAAACAGTGTTGTCAAATATTTTTAACTATTTTTCTTATTTTATACTTGAATTCAGCCGTTGGGGCAACATTGGAATTCTATAAAAATTTTAAAAATGCAGATGCCCGCTAAACGATAGGCATTGTTTAGCGAGCTAGAAACCATTATAACTTTTTTCATGTAGGAGATTCTAAACCGTTCGTTATACAGATAGAGCATGAGCTATGCATTGCTTAAGTTAAAATGAATTTAAAAATAATGTTTTATGCGTTTTCCTCTTATTATTTTGACAACTTCAATGAACTAAAACTTTTGTATAGTATGTTGTATTTTGTTACTCAAAATTGTGTTGTTATGTATATAAGTTAAATTTTCTTGTTTACAGTGTATGAAACGATAAAAAGATTGACAAACGAAGTCTCAAAAAAATTTATATTAATATTACTGATAAAAATGTTGCACACTACTTAATTATGGATTTTTGTCATGTTATTCGTCCTAAAGTAGCTCGATACTGTATATGATGTGTTTGCTTTTGAGGTTTAAACTTATTGTTATATTGATTTAATGTTTATAATAGTAAAGCTAGGTTGAGAAGTGAGCTATTATTGACCGAGAAATTTTATATTTCGAGGTAAATAATGGCCTTCTCAACCGAAGTATATATAGTATTTTTTTACTACTAATAGCCGAATTAACACCAGAAGATCTTATTTTTATTTTAAAATCAGACATTTCCCCTATTACCCAAATATATTGAAATATCAAGTAGGTGAAATGTCAAACTGATGGGTTTCAATAAACGATTATTAACCTAGGTAAATAATGAATTATCATTATTTACCTAGGTTAATAATGAACTACTTCTCATTACACAAATGAGGTAAATAATAGGTTTTCTCATGTTAGTAGTAAAAAAAAATATATTTTATATTTCATTTTAAACTGATTGATAGTTATCTTTTGTCAATCCACATTATTTGTTGTTTTCGAAGTACCTACTAAAAAAACCATCACAATACTGCAAATAATATATAATTTTAAATACCTATAAAGTACCTACCTTACATTATATGCAATGCATCACAAATAGTGTTTCTATTTAAAACAAGAAAGAAAATTGATCTAAATTATATAAAATTAGAAATCGTATTTTCTATAAAATATAAAAATTAAAATTAAAATAGTTATCCCCTACCTTTACGTTCTGTTTGAATATATTTTATTTGGATATAATAGCACACCTTACATTACTTTCGTATGCCGGATGTTCCTCTTTCCGAAAATGTGATAATATAATATTCATTGTTTCATTTAAACCAAGAAAAGTAGTTGTGAACCGTATCTAATATTTTCAAATAATACAAAATATTTGTCTATCTCAACAAACACTCTGTCAACAGAGTTATAGAAGATATACGCACTAATAATATATAAATATAAATATAAATATATATATATATATATATATATATATATATATATATATATATATATATATATATATATATATATTTGGGCTGTTTGAAATGTTTCGATGTTCACCATTGGGATTTACTTTCTTAGAGCAGTTTTTTCTTCTTTACACGCCTAAAGCAGCAAATTTTGTATTGCCATCATCATCATCAAATTTTTAAATATGGATCTGTAATTTTGACAGATCCATATTTAATCCATTTTTACAGATCTGTAGATTATGTTTGGAGTATGGTATAGGCTGTGCAAGAATACAGAAATACTGAAATGCAAAAAATACAAAATGCAATTGTATTCGATATACTTTTCAAATTATAACTAATTAAAATTGGTATGTCGCTAAACTTGATATGTTTTTGTAAATCAACTTAAGTAATGCAAATTTGTTACTTATAACATTGTTTGCAAAAGGAAAGATATACACACTAGATAGCTGGTATGGTAACAATTAAATGCCTATACTTGATAAAACAATTTTTGCTGATAATTGACAGGGCAACTTTTTCAAAATAGATATTCAATACTTAGAAGTCGAACCATCATCTCAGAACCTCCGATAACCGACAGTGATTATCTTGGAGCTTCTTTACTTTGTTACATTTTAAAGCAACTCTATTTTGTAGTGTGTATTTATGCTCTTTAAACTATTACAAAGTGGCCATCTGTCTCATGTGCATAGATTATTACTAGACGTTCTATCTATTCCTACTTCGAGATAGCAGTAGAAATAGATAGCTCCGCTAATGTTATATTTAATTTTCTTCCATAATACAATTCCTCAGATTTTTAGTGTAACTTTTACGATTTCCTTTTTATGCTTTCTTTGATACATATTCATGTTGTTCTCTTTAAAGAATTTAGTTTCTATGAAATCCTTGCATAAATCCAATTAATACACCGAGGATAATTCATATCGTTACATGTATGTATGTATCACCACCTTATTTTAAATTATTATATAGGTACTTTTTTTAATATGTCCTAATTAATTAATTAATTATTACATTTTAGTTAGTGAACAACTAAATGTTTATTTATGGTGCATTATATTACGTGAACGTAAATATTTAAAATAATTAGTTGTTCTCTAGTTTCCTAGTTCTGTGGTAGCTCAGGGTCACTCACTTCCAATAACAATAGTCATATACAATAAAACTAGTTATATCATAGTTAGAATGGTCACCACCTTCATTTGATTATAGATTTGATACACCAATTTAATAAATGTTTTAATGTAACATTTATAATTTTTCATTTTATTAGAATTGAACAGATATATATATATAGTAAGGTGGTGAAGGCGTTAACCTGACTAGTTAAGTTAAGACAAAGAACTAATTCCTAAAGACAAGTTCTTTGTCTTTAGGAATATTCTTTTAAATGGAAATAATGGGGGTCGAGTAATAACTCACTTTGAAGCTATTTTTATGCTCAAAATATTCCCCAATTATGAGAACATTTGGTTCAGTAATTTTTCCAAATAAACATCAGTAATATCAGTTTATAACATAATCCTTTCACCATATAATTAATCTTTATAATAGAACTTACCCATAGAACATTTATTAGTCAGGAAGTTCATGGTGGTCATTTTCAACATCTTTTGAAGTAACACGTGTTTTCTAAATTTGTTTCTGCCTCTATGTTTAATTAAAATTATTTCATAATTTTTTAATTTAGGTTATTTTAGGTTAGGGATGGTTTATTGTTATTTGTTTACTTTTAAATTTTGCTTTGCTTTGAATAATTTACAATAATTTGTAATATGTATTTGTATCGTAGAAATCGATATTACTGGTTTTTATTTGGAAATTACTGAACCAAATGTTCTCAAAATTAGGGGATGTTTTGAGCATAAAAATAGCTTCAAAATGAGTTATTACTCGACCTCCATTTCCATTTAAAAAAATATTCCTATTGCGCGCCCAGCTGTCACTTTGACATTCAGACCTGTCATTAATGTGTCAAAAAAATGCAGAATTTAGTCATATATTATCGTTCCAAATTTCATCACAATATACCCAGTGGTTCAAAAATTAGAGGGCGGAGGCCGACTTTATGTCCTCTATTTGTCTAGCAAATTTTTACATGGATCAACCGTGGTAACAGTTTCGTTCCATTACTTCTAGTTCTCGGAAACATAATTACCTACGTGTCCCCCGTGTCAATACTTCAAGGTACATGAACAAGAATAGAGATTCTTGAGGGTCATTCATGCCTCTATGTATACAAATATATAGTCCAAGTGAATGCTCTTCTACCACATAAGTCGTCAACATCCTAAAATCAATGGCAGACAGCATGTTTCGAACTATTAGGTCTCCTCAGTGCCGTGGAGGTCCAGGATGAACTGTTCGACGTAATAATAAGTCGAAACAGACTGTCAGATTTTAGGATGTTGACGACTTATGTGGTGGAAGAACATTCACATTGTCTATACATATACAGGGTGGTCACTTTTACGAAGCCCACCATTGGCATCTTGGAAAAGGTAAAATATACAGAGTGGCAAATACAAATTTGAAAAAAGTTGCGCATTTTTATGCTTTTCAATTAGCTAAAAAGAAATCCGGGATATTTTGGGTAGTTCCTGAATTATCGCTGAAAAACTGAAAACGTGGATTTTATTTTTCCTTTTATAACTTTTTTAGTTTCCAAGGAAACATTGTGAAACTTTGCAGTGTTAGATTTTTCGACATGAGCTTTCTAATGGAAGTGACAAAAATTTTCCACGCCAACTAGATGTCCAAATTTTCGTAGTCAACTTTTGATTTTCTTATGGCCCCATATTGAATTTTGGTACCGTTGAAAAGAACAAAAAATTTCGATCTCGACCATGTGTAATACATAGGTAATCTAAAGTGTTTTCTTGCCAAAAATCAATAATTTATTATTTTTTTTTTAAATCAAGTTGTCTCCGAATAAAACAATTAACTACTGATTTTAATCTTTTCTGGAAATATCACTTTAAGAAATAATGTAAGAAGACCTCCTGTCAAGTCTGTTAATACACATGACATTTTGGAAAAGTGAGAAAGTTGTTCAACTTTCAAAGTAAATTATACATAACGTTTTTATTAACAATCATAGTAAAATTAATTATAAATTTTAAATATTACATTCTTAAGCTGGTTAACATTTATAAATACTGTTCAAAGTGACCTCCTTCACGATCAATACATAGATATGTTCTACGATCCATGTTTGCTGTGGCGTTTTGAATAGTTGCTGGTGTGATTAATTGAAATACTTCAACAATTCTCCTCCTGAGGTGTTCAACATCTTGGACTGGCATATTATAAACTTTATTTTTTGCAAACCCCTACAAAAAGTAATCAATATAAACGTTATGTATAATTTACTTTGAAAGTTAAACAACTTTCTCACTTTTCCAAAATGTCATATGTATTAACAGACTTGACAGGCGGTCTTCTTACATTATTTCTTAAAGTGATATTTCCAGAAAAGTTTAAAATCAGTAGTTAATTGTTTTATTCGGAGACAACTTGATTTAAAAAAAAATACTAAATTATTTATTTTTGGCGGAAAAACACTTTAGATTACCTATGTATTACACATGGTCGAGATCGAAATTTTTCGTTCTTTTCAACGGTACCAAAATTCAATATGGGGGCCATAAGAAAATCAAAATTTGACTACGAAAATTTGAAGATCTAGTTGGCGTGGAAAATTTTTGTCACTTCCATTAGAAAGCTCATGTCGAAAAATCTAACACTGCAAAGTTTCACAATGTTTCCTTGGAAACTAAAAAAGTTATAAAAGGAAAAAGAAAATCCACGGTTTCAGTTTTTCAGCGATAATTCAGGAACTACCCAAAATATCCCGGATTTCTTTTTAGCTAATTGAAAAGCATAAAAATGCGCAACTTTTTTCCAATTTGAGCCACTCTGTATATTTTACCCTTTCCAAGATGCCAATGGTGGGCTTCGTAAAAGTGACCACCCTGTATATACGTAAAGGGATGAATGACCCTCAAGAATCTCTGTCCTTATTTATATACATACATATATATATATATATATATATATATATATATATATATATATATATATATATATATATATATATATATATATATATATATATATATATATAGTTGATATTTTGTTAATTTTTGTATCACCTGAAAATTGGTAAAGGTGGTGGCCTATATTTTTTTTAGTTTGAAATCTTATAATATATTTCTCCCACAATACTAAATAAACTGGAATTATTTGCAGAAACTTTACATTTCAGTTGTTGAGTGCCAACTACCGTATGCTAGTGATGTTAAGTTTTAGTATTTTATTAAATTTTTTTCTGTAGATCTTTTAACAGTGTTATTATTTTCAAGTTAAAAAATTTGCAGAAAAATATTATAATATTAAGAAGAGTAATACTGAATACAGGCAAGCTGAATCATTTTTATACAGATTTAATAATAATAGTTTTAATAAATTGGTTTAAATTTTTTAGATTCCTAGAGTGTCCGGATCAGGCGAGTGATGAACATCGCCATAATATTTGAGTACCATACATGATCCTCGTGAGTACACTCGTTCGTCGTAGTGAATGTAACTAAGACAAGTATAATTACTTATTAATCATTTCAGCAAAATCTACAATAAGTTTTTCAGATTTGATATGTTACCTTATACCTTATTTATATACAGGGTGTTCCATTAATATTACGAAAAAATTCAGGGGGAGTTTCCTTGACCAAAAATAAGAAAGAAAGTTCCTATAAACCTATGTCCGAAAATGCTTCGTTTCGGATATACAGGATGTTGAAATTTAGGGAAAATATAAGGTTTTTACAAATATCTGGAGAACCCTAATTCCAATTTTTTTTTAAATTTGGTATGTTGTTGGCTATTGAATTAGGGTTCTCCAGATATTAGTAAAAACCTTGTATTTTCTCTAAACTTCAACACCCTGTATATCCGAAACGAAGCATTTTCTAGGTTTATAGGAACTTTCTTTCTTATTTTTGGTCAAGGAAACTCCCCCTGAATTTTTTTGGAATATTAATGGGACACCCTGTATAGTCAGTAGGTTATAATCCTCAGTACGAACAAAAGGTATTTGAAAAGCCGTAAAGGCCTGACAAAAAATGTTAAATTTAATAAAAATGGTTCACTTTGTACCTACAATGATTTCTTAAGAGTGTTGTGTATTCTATTTTAAATAAGGGAAGACTACTACTACTATATATGTCGTACATCTATGAAAATCTATGAAATATACAGGTAATTCAAAACTGCAGTGTTTATGTTTACACATACACATACACACACAAATATATATATATATATATATATATATATATGTTTGTGTGTGTGCGTGTGTGTGTGTGTGTGTGTGCTTTTTATTTTGATTTGATAAAATATTGAATTATGTCAGTCTAATTTGAAACACATAGGTACCTATACGGTAAGAGATGCAATATTGCGGAAATTTGAATATCATAACTTTTTAGTTACAATTTTCAGCTAAACCGAGTACTTATATAGAAATTTCAAGTTATCATAATGTGTTTGATCACAAGTATTGGTGATCTACAACTTTCGAAAGAAAATATATATTGACCGACATGTAGTTTGAACTATCGCTTAAAAGGTTACAGTTTGTTTATACACTATACATTAACGTTTACTTATAAAAATAGGTCATGCAGATTTCAATGCAGTCACAGTGGCGATGCAGATACAGTTTAGACTAAAAGTAAAACAAAAAGGTTTAACGCTTTGTATTGAGAAGCGTAGATCCAATTTTTAGGAAAAGTAATGAGAGTAAAAGTTATCGTAGTTAGTAGAGCTAGAGAGAAATAAAAAAATATAGGTAGGTAGGTAGTAGGTATAGGTAGGGGTACTACATACTAGAGTTTGAAATAAGAATTTTGGAATTTTTAACGGCTATAAAACTATGTTTCCGAAGGAACAAATCCGCATCGTTAAAAGCAATAATTGTAAATACATTTTTTTAAAAGCAAACAAAAGAAACAAACGAAATATATCTTCCAAGCTGTAGAGATTGACTTCTATATCAGTGTATTGGTGAAATAATATTCCTATTAAAATCTGTAAAATGGTGTTCAAAGTCAAATTCCTTCTTTATATGCGATGTGATGCGTAATTATGTATTTGAACAGACAATAATTTCAAAATGTATGTAAAGCTAGCCGAGTCTCATAACAAAGTCAACTACTCGCACATATGAAAAGTTAGTGCATTAGTACTTAATGCTATTTTATTGCTTCAATAAAAATTTTATGTTTCATATCTTATATATACGAAATCTTCTGGTGCTACCAGCTTAACATTAAACTTCACCTCCACATCAAAAGCTTCTACGATTGAGTGATTTTTACTAGTTATTTAGTAATATGTATACTAAAAATGTGTTGCTCTGCCTCTTTAATAAAATCTTATAAAGTAGCTAGATTAACATTAATCTAGAACCTATGTATCATAGTTTGCACTCGTTTCATAGGTTAAACAATCAACATGTACAGGGTATCCCACTTAAGGTAATTTAGCATGGAGTAATTTCGGTATTATCAATTAATATATAGATTTGGTTAAGTCGGAAAAAGATTTGTCTTAGTAATATGCTGGCATTTAAGATGTCATAACCTATTAACTAAGATAGTTATTTAACATCGAATTAAAAAACTCTATATTAGAGTACTTTCATGCTCTTTTAGTTGGTGTAGTCCATTTTGGCAGGCGATCAATTTTTAAAAAATATTTTCGGTGGTTTTCTACTTTCGGTTATATCGGAAGTCTATATCAACTTGCTTAATTTAAATGAAACACTATATACTTTTGCATTTCCGAAAATAGCATAAAATTCTGAGTCAAAAATATGTCACATACCCCATAACCCATAATCCAGCCGTTTCGGAGATATTTGACATTTTATACAAAATTTTACAGGTGCACGTGCACGTTTTACGTGACAACCTTTATAACTTTTTCATTTAGCAAAGTTGTGTTACTTTACAGAAAAGATAAATATAGTATAATAGTGCTATACCAAATGTTCTATATCTCCCGTTCCATTTTGGAAAATTCAATTGTCCAGTATATATATATACAGTGTGTCCAGTGTAAGATGATCTGTATGGGTATCTTGGAAACCGTTAGAGATACGAAGATGGTTAAATGGGATATAAATTGTTATAACTTGGGCATATAATTATGCAACTTTTTTCCCATTTAACCATCTTCGTATCTCTAACGGTTTCCAAGATACCCACACAGATCATCTTACACTGGACACACTGTATATATATATATATATGCAGTGACTATAGAAAGAATAAGACGGTCAACGAAGCCTACTTCCACATACCCGCACAAAATCGACAAGTTTCAAAACTTGCTTCAAAACTAGCTCAAGAAGTGCTGCGCCCTATTGAATTTTCACACAACTCGCGCCAAGCTAAAGCAATTTACTGTAAAGCGCGTGTTGACATTGAACGTCATATGGACGAAATAAATTGAGACAACGCTGTGTTGCCACTACGTGCACGGCACGGCAGAACAAATTTAAAAAATTAATAGTGGAGTATGCTACATTTTCTATGTGGAGCAAACTTGCGAACAGTCGCTTGAGTATAACCAAATCAGACAAATAGTATTATTCTATAAGTTATTGGCTATGCGGAATGGTTAATTACGACTTTTTTTATTGGGCAGATCTTTTTATTAACAAAAATAGACCTAACTGATGCATTTGCTTTCACCACAAGTATATACTTATGCTTTCACTGTATTTTTTACATATATCACTTAATATATCGTCAACCATTTGACGTAGCGACATGATTTTTTTTTAATTCGTAAGCGATCATTATGATGTAATACACGTCTTCAAAAATAGATTAGTTTTTTTTTAAAAAGGATATTAATATAAAAAATCACCTGTTAGGCACCCTAATTTTGACAATGCGAGAAACTTTTTTATTTTAAGAAATTTTTATGTACCTACATGCAGCGAGTAAAATTAACGTAAGACATTAAAAAGTTTTTGGAACAAAAAAAGGTTGTATAGACCCTGATTTCAAAATAAATCACTTTTAAATCTAAGCAGCACGCGGTTTGTCACCCAGCCGTCCTTTATACAAAATAAGAAGCAGTAGATGCGACACGATTTTAGCGCAATCACAATTAAAAATGTTATGGCTAGCAACAAGAAAATATTTCAGATAGAGATAAAATTTTAAATCTAGTTATACCACAGCTTACCATATGGTAAGCTGTGGTTATACCCTTCTGTGTGCGAATTTTTTTACTGGCAATTCGTAAGGTCGTATTGTCAATTTTTATTTTAGAGCAATAAATTATAGTTTTATTGTAATTCAATATAAGTATAATAAATATAAAATGTGACATGGAGTGTTTAATCTTGGAAAAAATAGTTTTACAAGGCCCGGCAGTAATTCTGTTTACAGACCTAGAAAACAAGGTTAACACTTATTGTAGCGGTTAAAAAAAACTAGATAAATACGGTGAAAGAATATTACAGCATAAAGAAAGTTTTTTTGTTTTAAAAACTTTTTCAATGTATTACCTTTGTTACATTCCCAGCTTGTATTTAAAAATGTTCATAAATAAAAAAGTTTGTCGATTGGTGAAATTTTAACTACAAGAAATGTTAATTCGTACATTAACATTTTTTTTTTTACAAAAAAAATTTGGTATTTTTTGGCAATATATTATTTTTAATGTTGTATGTCAAGTCAAGTATCCACTTTCAAACAAAAATAAATATGTTTCGATTTGCCAAGTGGCAGTGACTAATATAGTCACTGCAAGTAGTTATCTAGATATCGAATGATATTTATAAAGAAACTATCTACGCAGATTTCCTGAATTATACATATTTTTTTAATACAAAATGTCGGTCCTAATGAAAAATATGGTAAATCGCCATTTTTGATGCACAATAATTTACTAAACAAAACTATGTTGGTTTCATTTGGTTATATATAACTCTCAAAAAAAGTCACAATTTTCATCAAAAATTGCTCCGCTATAAGAAAATATATACACGGTGTCCCACCGGGAACCCCCTCGATCTATACAGGGTGGGCGAAATTCGAGACTGACTATTGGGATCTCGGAAACGGTAAGAGATACGGGAACGGTTAAATTGGGGCAAAGTTGCGTAATTTTGTGACCAATAATATGCCGTCAGGAAATCCAGAATATCTACATTCGTTTTTGAGTTATTTCAAAAAAACCAAAATTTTGAGTTCGTTTTTAATTTTTCTTAGCTTTATTTGAGACGATATCAAAAAACTGACAAGACTTTTTCATTTCCACTTTTTATGCTCTATAACGTGGCAGTACAAAATTTCCGTTACGGCGTTTCGTCCGATCAGGACCAACTTCAACTTTATTTTTTTAAATAGTTACTTACTTTGTTATCATTATTTTAAATTTAATTATACGGTACAACTTGTCTTACCATATAAAACCAAATTTGAACATTCAATAACATGATTTGGACTATTATTTTGTATTCTCCTGTAAATACTGCTATGTTCAAAACTACCGTTTTCTGTCAATTGTCCGTGCAGTTTCGAAAATGTCGTTCTATGTGGTTGTAGCCTTTCTGGGTATGTTTCAAAATATGATTGTTCAGATCTGGTTGAATTTTTGTAACATTTATAATAAATTTCAATCATATCACATTATTCTTGATTTGTAAACGGCATAATTACTTATTATTTAAAGCGAAGCTCTTTACGTCAACGTCAAATTGTATTGACAATTAAAATTGTTTTATAACAAATGTCATCAGCCCAAAGCATACTAGATTCGATCGTCTTAAAAGTTATTCCTAGTATTTGAGCAAAAATAATAATTAAAACTATAAAGTATCATACATCATTGGAATCAGAATAAAAAATCCTATCGTTTTTCGTAAGAAACATTATGGGTCCCTATTTAAAAAAATAATGTTGAAGATGGTCCTGATCGGACGAAACGCCGTAACGGAAATTTTGTACTGCCACGTTATAGAGCATAAAAAGTGGAAATAAAAAAGTCTTGTCAGTTTTTTGATATCGTCTCAAATAAAGCTAGGAAAAATTAAAAACGAACTCAAAATTTTGGTTTTTCTGAAATAACTCAAAAACGAATGTAGATATTCTGGATTTCCTGACGGCATATTATTGGTCACAAAATTACGCAACTTTGCCCCAATTTAACCGTTTCCGTATCTCTCACCGTTTCCGAGATCCCAATGGTGAGCCTCGAATTTCGCCCACCCTGTATATGGCAAACTACAATTAGGAAAAAATTGAAAATTGGGCAGTGTACCAAAGTCACTGGGGGCAAGCGATCTAAAATATTTTCAAGATGGCCGCACTTCCGGTTATATCGGAAGTCGGTGTCAACTTGCTTATTTCAAATGAAACATCCTGTATATTATTAGATTTTTGAATTCTACTCAAAACTTTAAATATATTTCATGTAGGATGTCCTATACCTATCTTCAACCGTTTTTTGAAATATTGACAGGTGAATATTGACATTTTTCAACTTTGACACCCTGTAAAATCTAAACGGTTTGAGATCGAACAAAACGGTTTGCACATTCCTATCTTAACTTTTCTTAAGCTATCGTTTGATACTAATTTCAGATTTTCTAGAAATAAAAAATTTTCGATTAAATTTAATCTCTTGGTTAAATCTGAAATTGGTATCAAACGATAGCTTATAAAAAGTTAAGATAGGAATGTGCAAACCGTTTTGTTCGATCTCAAACCGTTTAGATTTTACAGGGTGTCAGAGTTGAAAAACGTCAATATTCACCTGTCAATATTTCATAAACGGTAGCTTATAAAAAGTTAAGATAGGAATGTGCAAACCGTTTTGTTCGATCTCAAACCGTTTAGATTTTACAGGGTGTCAGAGTTGAAAAATGTCAATATTCACCTGTCAGTATTTCATAAACGGTAGCTTATAAAAAGTTAAGATAGGAATGTGCAAACCGTTTTATTCGATCTCAAACCGTTTAGATTTTACAGGGTGTCAAAGTTGAAAAATGTCAATATTCACCTGTCAATATTTCATAAACGGTTTAAGATAGGTATAGGACATCCTACATGAGATATATTTAAATTTTGAGTAGAATTCAAAAATCTAATAATATATAGGGTGTTCCATTTGAAATAAGCAAGTTGACACCTACTTCCGGTATAACCGGAAGTGCGGCCATCTTGAAAATATGTTAGATCGCTTGCCCACAGTGACTTTGGTACAGTGCCCAATTTTCAATTTTTTCCTAATTATAATTTGCCATGTAGATCGAGGCGGTTCCCGGTGGGACACCGTGTATAAGTACCATTATTTTGTATTTAAGACAAAATGTTTAGAAAATAAAGTTGTTTATAATCCAAATTACAATTCTGTAAATCCAAGTTTTGAATTTTAAAATAAATAATTATTTACGTTCTCGAGAATTATCATTATTTTTTATTTTAAACCAAATGTTTATAAAATCAAGTTGTTTGTAATAAAAAATGCCTAATTACAATTTTTGAAATTAAATTGAAATTGATCTAAAAAATCGGAAGGTCAAGTAGTAACTTGTTTCAAGACATCCATTAGACAAATTCTTATTTTTATGCATACTAATTGTAAGCCCTAATTAATATCTCGGTAATTACTCATTTTAGCAAAGTCTAACAAGAATACATTATTTACGTATAAAACACTGGCGAACTTAAAAACATAGGAAAAACTAGGATTTATTAATTAGGCAATATAGGAGTTATGGGAAACATAATTTATTATTTTTAAACTTCAACGCTAGGTTTATTGCTTTTGAGGTTACAGATTTGGTTTTCTCTGAAACCTCAAAGGCAATAAAGTGACGCCTTCTATGTATAATGATTTTGTTGTCACTCGGTATATTATTTATGTGGACAAAATTCTAATTTTTCTCTGTGGTTTTACTGTTTTGTTTGGTGGTTTTTTGGTATTTTTCCTCGGGTTTTGCTTCTGGCCTCGGAAAACCATTTCATAAAACGAAAATTTTTTTATTTTAATTAGATAATCTATTAGAATTCCAAAATGGTAAGTGCAATTCTTAAACAATTCGTTTCTATATTTGTCCGCCGTCGTTGCTAATAATTCTTCTCTAATTTTATGTACATACCTACTACGACGTATTAATATTTATGTCTATTAATTCCATCATCAAAAGTATTTATTAAAATAGAAACCAATTCAAGTAACTTTCTAGATTGTTCCTATGAACCATAGGTCCGTAAATGTTTTATATTTCCTAGATTTCCTGTTTATTTTTATATATAATTAATATTTCAATCTAAATTACCTTTTTATTCATTCCTTAACCCTTATCCATAACACCATTCCTCGGCAACTAACATCATTTTAAATTTAATATTTGCCATGCAAAATAATATAAAAATAATATAAAAATAATACCTATATTTAATAATATTTGTCAATCTATACATAAATATCAAAAAATTTTAAGTGTAATAACATGCACCTTACTCTAGGATGGTTAAAAAAATTTCCGGAAATTTTTTAAATTACGATGGCTACGAAAGAAAATATAAGCTTCTAATTCGTTAGAAAACGCTGTGAAATTTTTATTAGAATCCCGCGTACGGGAGTATATCCAAGTCCAAATTTAAATTCGACTTCAAAATTCGGCAACGTTACGATCTCCGGTTCGACGATCTGTTTACCGATCCACTGAATTATTAGCATAACTGCCGCATCTCCCTAGCGGAGACAACATTCGAAGAGCTTCCCATTATAATTTTCTGTTTCAGAGATGTCGCACCCTGAGCGGACGTTAATTTTATAAGCTCATAATTTATTTAGGGGCTGACCGTCTTATTCTTTCTATAGTCACTGATATATGGTTAGATAAGTTAGGGTTATTCAGAATTTATCTCTAAAACATTGAGGAAATGTGCATCCTTAAATAAAAAATCGATATCACCAAAAAAATTTATAATAAAAGTCTTAGGATTTCCCGTAAACATTGTTTAAAGTTATACCATTATAAAGGACTACGTAGATGGGCAACTGTACTTCATCGACATCTGATATACCACATTCCTACAAAAAACAGTAAACAAGTTTTTGTTCCTGGAACACCTGGTCAAGACCGAGCGAATTGAGTTGGAGTGGGGATAATATCTCTATTGTCTATCAGTCATCAGTCTATCTGTGTCGTTCTCGCAGTGC
The DNA here is from genome assembly GCA_963924545.1 of Pogonocherus hispidulus. Classification (NCBI taxonomy): domain Eukaryota; kingdom Metazoa; phylum Arthropoda; class Insecta; order Coleoptera; family Cerambycidae; genus Pogonocherus; species Pogonocherus hispidulus. The sequence goes on from OZ004695.1 coordinate 38,851,509, forward strand.
CGGTGTTTTATTTATCGTAGGAGTGTTTAACTGTAAAATTTTCAAAATGGCTCATGTGTACAGTATGCTGAGTTAATGGACATGATTCTTATTTATGGCGAAGTTGGACAAAATTCATTGGCAGCTTCGCGCTTATATGCGGAACGATTTCCCAATCGGCACACGCCAAATTATGCAACTTTTACGGCAGTGGTACAACGTGGCTGTGATACTGGTAATTTACGTGCAATTCATGGACGAGATGGTGGCCCGGGACGACCACAACGTATTTTAGCAGCTGAAGAGCAAGTGTTGAATCTGGTCCGTGAAAATCCGCGAATAAGTACAAGTCAGATCGCTAGGCAGGTGCCTGGGGTATCCCAATCAACGGTGTAGCGCTTACTACACGAAGCTCAGCTTTATCCGTATCATATCCAGCGTGTTCAAGCACTATTACCAGCGGATTATCAATTACGAGTCAGGTTTTGTGAGTGATTGTTGCAGCAAAATGCTGAAAATCCCAAATTTACTCAATAATTTGCGTTTACAAGATCAGCAACCAGGAGGAACATTCGCTTTAGTGCGGTAAAATTGGATAAGGCGTGCCCAAAAGTGTGTACAAGTCGAGGGACAAAATTTCTAACAGCTTTTGTAACAAGGTATGTGCAAATTTTTTATAAATTTCATGTTTCTAATAACTAATAATCAAGTAGCGCAATTCTTCAAAATTAGTATAACAAAATTTTCTTCATTTTAAAGACACGTCACTTTGGTCACATCTATCTATCTTTCAGTTTATTTTAAAGTAAAAACGCTGCAAATCTCTTTTGCGCCGGGTGTCGGTACACTCTCAGAACTTCCGCGGTTTTTTTCGTGCTATACAGTGTGTCACACTTAAGGTCTAACCACCCCCGTAACATTTGTATTTATGAACCGATTTCCATGAACTTTTTTTTGTTGGGTAGGTCCCAAAAAAGTACATAGCGGACGTGCTTCATTTGTTTGGTAAGTCGGCGTCATGGCCAACTACGTCCTATTTTTTATGCAAAAAAGAGATGTCCTATTAGCGATTTTTTCACAAAAATTTTAATGCCAGATTCTTAATCAGAAGTACCTAAAACCTAACTGTACAAAATTTCATGGCGCTACTGTACAGGGTGTTCGTGTGTTCCACTTAAGGTCTAGCCACCCCTGTACAATCGTTATTTATGAACCGATTTCAATAAACTTTTTTTTGTTGGGTAAGTCGTAAACATACATAGTGGACATGCTCTACGCTACGACATATTTTTTAGTGTAAAAAAAACGAGATTATTAGCGAATTTTTCACAAAAATTTTAATGCCAGATTCTTAATCGGGAGCCCATAAAACCCAATTATACCAAATTTCATGGCGCTACTGGACAGGGTGTTCGTGGGTCCCACTTAAGGTTTAACAACCCCCGTAAAATCGTTATTTATGAACCGATTTCAACGAACTTTTTTTTGTTGGGCAAGTCGTAAAAAAGTACATAGTGGGCATGCTCCATTTGATTAGTAAGCTGGTGTCATAGCCAACTAAGTCCTATTTTTTTATGCAAAAAAAAACGAGATGTATCTACTATTAGCGAATTTTTCACAAAAATTTTAATGCCAGATTCTAATCAGGAGCACCTAAAACCCAACTGTACCCAATTTCATGGCGCTACAATACAGGGTGTTCGTGTGCCCCACTGAAGGTCTAGAAACTCCCTTAAAACACAAGTTATTTTCCTAAAACATTAGAATATTTTAAAATGGAAAAAATAAAATATCATTTAAAAAAACTTATTCTCTGGAACACCCTGTATTGTAGCGCCATGAAATTTGGTACAGTTGGGTTTTAGGTGCTCCTGATTAGAAAGAATCTGGCATTAAAATTTTTGTGAAAAATTCGCTAATAGTAGATACATCTCGTTTTTTGCATAAAAAAATAGGACGTAGTTGGCTATGACGTCAACTTACCAATCAAATGGAGCATGCCCACTATGTACTTTTTTACGACTTACCCAACAAAAAAAAGTTCATTGAAATCGGTTCATAAATAACGATTGTACAGGGGTGGTTAGATCTTAAGTGGGACACAGGAACACCCTGTACAGTAGCGCCATGAAATTTGGTACAGTTAGGTTTTAGGTGCTCCTGATTAAGAATCTGGCATTAAAACTTTTGTGAAAAAATCGCTAATAGTACATCTCGTTTTTTTGCATAAAAAAATAGGACGCAGTTGGCCATGACGCCGATTTACCAAACAAATGAAGCATGCCCGCTATGTACTTTTTTGGGACCTACCCACAAAAAAAAGTTCATGGAAATCGGTTCATAAATAAAAATGTTACGGGTGTGGTTAGACCTTTAGTGGGACACACTGTATGTGACATCACCAGTTTGCATTGTTAGTCCCAAGATCACTCCATTACACTGGACCAGTATCCAGCGGCGTGCAATTAAACATTTTTAAATAGTTTTCAGAACCCGCCAAAAAAATTTTTTTTGCACTACCACATTTATACATCCCCAAATTTTATTATGGATAAGTTCTGAATAACAATATATATATATATATATATATATATATATATATATATATATATATATATATATATATATATATATATACTAACAAAATTATTACGTCGGGAAAACCAGTCAAAGCCAAAAATTATTTTCTTGGAGTGAACTCTTTTTAGTTGATATATATAGATATATAGATAGATAGATAGATAGATAGACAGATATATATACAGTATGGCCCATTAAGAACCAATGTTATAAGCGCAACGCCAATTATTTTATATATATATATATATATATATATATATATATATATATATATATATATTAGCCTCCTAGATGTACTTGTTGAACCTATTACGATGGCCAGGTGCTAATCCGCAGCCTACTACAATTTTTTTTTCAATCAATTTTTTTGAAATTACTTTAATCCTACACTTCTTAAAACTACAACTTTTTGATATATCTCAATTTGCATTTAATATGTTTACATCTATTAATTTTTGTAAAGAGGGTCTTGATTTAAACTGACAGGTTGGAACAAATGAATCATTTTATTAACATTTCATTTCATGGAATATTCAAATGACGACATTTTAAACTTATTTGATATTGATAGAAAATGTCATAAAATAATTAGAATAATTATGTAGAACTTTCGACCAGCGTTTTCCTCTGCTGCTACCCATGACGGAAAAAGCTTTTGGAGAATCGGTTCCAATTTTTTGAATTTTGAAAAATAAATGCTAACAAGGAAATAATCAGCCAGGAAATAAAAATATTATTAAATTGAAGATCAATGGATTCGATCATGCCTGGACCATGGCTAAGGCCACCATGATCAATGGATTTTAACTTAATTTTTATTTATGGGGTCGCATAAAGACAATATTATTTTATTATATTAGTTCCGTATTTTTGGTAGTTGAGTTCTATTTTCAATTTTGTTTTTTTATTCATAATGTTTGTTTATATTGTAGTCTTGTTGTTTTTAGTTGCATCATAGTTTACTTATGTTCTTTGCTGAAGCTATATTATAATCGTGGCTAATTTAATAACAATTTCTATAAACCATTTTATAAAATTGAAGAAAATGGAGATATCTTAAAAAGATGTAGTTTTAACCCCTATAATGAATATACTGGAAGTGAGAAAATTTTATTCTAAATAATATGATGTAAAAAAGTACAGGGTGTTCTATTTGATTTAAACAATTTTTCGCTACTTAAATTTCCCAAATTGTTTATACGGGATATATAGAACATTTGGTATAGCACTATTGAATTTGTTAGGCTCATTCTTTTTGCCAATAACTGAATAAACCCGTAAAGTAAAAAACAATCGAAAATATTGAAAAATTTCTCTGTCGCCCGCCAGTATCCATTTACCGTGATCATGACCTGGGATGGTTTGGGGCCGAGCGGGATTATCGCTCTTTACCCTCCCTATCGCTGTAGACCTGGACTGCCTCGTAGAGGTGGGACCCCTTCCTTCACCAACCCCGATCACAAAAGTGTTAGGTGTGGGCGATTCGTGTGGTCTCCTCCTGTCCTGGCTCTACCCTACAGGCTGGGTAGGATCTTCTGGCGCTCTTCTGTCTTGTCTTTTCTCTTCGCCTGCATGTCTAACCCGCCGACGATAGTCTGTCTCGGACGAGAGCAGCAAGTGCCTCTGTCGTCCTGGGTGGTTGTTTGGGATAGGTTAGGAGTGGCTGTGTAGTTGGGGATGCATCTCTAAAGGAGCCAACTAGCCCTTTAGCTTTATGCAAGGTAAGGGAAGGGTACTCGAAGTGAGCCCACGACCGCTGTCGGTGATCGCGGCATCGAGGGGAGGTCTGAGGGTCGTTTTTTGATCGCTTCGTAACCCTCTACGCTTGTTTCGGGTGGAATCTGAAACATAAGAAGATATTACTCTCATCCTGGGTCTAGCAGTTGAAGTCTTGGCCGTTTGTGTACAGCGGCCGCATCAGGCTCGTAGTCCACGGCTTCCCGGATTAGCGGGTTGCTGTGCGTGTCGGCGCGCGCGATGAACTTGACTCCGCGCCTCCTGATGACCGGTCGGCGATGGTATTTTTGGGCTTTTAATTGTTGTCCTTGACAGGAAGTAACATTATACCGCGCCACACGTTACAGCCAAAACAAAATTTGACAACATCAACTTCATGCTAAGAGCATAAACAGTGCTCTAATGAAGTGTTTTGTTTTTTAATTTGCAGTCAAATAACCGTCCTGAGAGTCCAATGTCGAATTTTGGGATTTTCTGTTTTTTCAAAATAACTCAAAATCGCTTGGTGACATTTCAAATTTGAGCACATATTATTACTAACCACCAACCAATTTCTCATTTAACCAAATCTGTATCTTTCATAATAACAAAGTTACCCATGCTATCCTACCTTGAGTAGGACACCCTAGTAGGTATGGCGAGGGGTAATCCGGGGCTCCGCCCCCCAGAATGGGGCCCCCTTCGAATGTGCCCCGCCGCATATCAGATACGTTGTAAACGTCACACCGCGTCATAAAACGTCGTAAACGCCACGCCGCACGACCTTTTCAGATACGTCGTAAGCGTCCTAAACGTCACACCGCGTCGTAAAACGTCGTAAACATCACGCCGCAGATACGTCGTGCGGCGTGGCGTTTACGACGTTATCTGATATGCGGCGGGGCACATTCGAAGGGGGCTCCATTCTGGGGGGCGGAACCCGGCCTTACCCCTCGCCATACGTACTATATTAGAACATATAGTAATTGACACCTAAAATTTTAGGAAGTGATACTCAAATGACACTTTTACTGCTGTTTTATACTCTTACTTTTGGAAATATGTGTAAAATTTCAGTAATTGTAACTTTTCTATAGTAGGCCAACAAGAACAATCGCATCAAAATATGCAGTTTTTCTCAAATTTAGCTAACCTTGTATCTCTTATCGTTTATGAGATCCTTATGATGCCGAAGATAAAAAAGTTTAATACCATTATAGCATTATATACTATTTTATAGCGTATTGTAAATAGGTTTATTCTTTTCGAGTATAAAAAAATATATTGAAATCACAAAATACCTAAGGGTTCATCAGTTTTGATTTAATTTATATTACTGATAATCTACAGTTATTGTATCACTACTCTACATACATTAAATACATTAAATGTACCATTATAAAGTACAATTAATAAGTAATCTACCCATATGAATATCTACTCAGAAATATAAATAAAAAAATATTTTTCTTTTTCAACTTCAACACCCTGTATCTCAAAAACGGTACAGATTCGGAAATAAGTTTATAGAGCAAAGTTCCATTATTTTTACTGGTTCTACTGGTTCCAGAATTTTTTCAGCATAAATCTGGGACACCTTGTATAGGGTGTTTCAGTTTTAAATTGACACACTTTGGGAATCAATATATAACTTTGAAAAATAGTGCACTTTCTCCTATAAAATTTAAACGTTTGGAACTGCCTAAAGAAGTTATAAGGCGTTAAATTTCGCAAAAATAAAGACATTTTTTTAATATCTCTGAAACTACTCGTGACAAGCCATCCAAACCAAATTTGGTACACCGGTAACTGGTATCGATTGTCACAAAATAGCGAAGTATCTACCTGATCGAAAAACCAGTAGCGGAGATATGAGTAATTAGTGATGCTAATTTAAGAAAAAAAAGTAGTCCGGCCCTGTGGAAAGTCAAAAGCGGCATTAATTTCGAATGGCCTCTTTTATTTTCCACAAAGAAGTATGCTCCACGTTTGTTTGTAGGTATCTGCTACGGTTTCGTGGTAATTTCAATTAATACAGATAATTGCATAAAAGACATAAAATTTCTCTATCCGATATTTTTAGTAGAACGTGATAAATTTAACTAACTTAAGTGTAAAATTGCAACTGTATGTTAATGTAACAAAATTGTAAAAATTACATTATTTGAATAATAATGATAATTAAGGCATTTTGTTTATAAAATGTTAACATTAAATAAGTTATTCAAAATGCCAACCTCTGACACCAATACAAACTTCACATCGACGAAAGATTCTATTGACAGCCACTCTGGTTACTTGCGGATTGCCTTTCATTAAATTCCAGTTATTTTCTATTCTTAGCCTAAGTTCGTCAACTGTAGCCATAGTTCATGAATACACCTTTTCCTTCAAGAATCCCCATACAAAATAATCAAGTGGATTCAGTTGGAGTGAACGTGGTGGCCACCGTGTGGCTCCAACTCTAGGATATAAATCAATGTTTTGTTTGGGCAGAACGCAACCTATCCTTCTTACTGGATAATTTGTGTTTAACCACTCTCATACCTCCTTTCGTAGTGGGTAGGAGCTCCATCAATTTGAATAAACATTTCTTGTCGATAATTAAACAGTACCTCTTCCCATAGTCAAGGAATTTCATTTTTTGAAAAATTGCGAAATGCTAATGTTATGATTTCCCTTATTACACATCCCCACGGTTTACGTTTTGCTAATATTTATTTATATTCCAAGTCACTGTACCAACCAAAATATGAATATCTTCAGAAGATTTTAAAACCCATTGATGGATTAGGATTTTACACATTTAATAATAACGTAGAAATTGTGGAACCATCTGAAGCAAAACCGGACTCCGTTTTCATTTTCGACGATATCATATGTGAAAAACAAGATATTATTAGGTCATATTTTAGTATGGGCCGACACAAATCCATAGATAGTTTTTATCTGGCTCAAACATATTCCCGAGTACCAAAACAATTGATTAGAGACAATTCGAATTAAGTATTCAAATTATGGAAATTTACAACACCTGCGCGTGTAAATTTTGCCTCATATAGCCATAACATCCTGTTAACAAAGTCAAGATTTGCATTTTGACTGTCCGGAAGCTATTGGCAAAAGTTTAGTCTCTTTTCTGGATTTTCTGGCCTTAAATTTTGGACTGGCTGCATATGAAAAGCTTTCTAGCGATCACGCTTTAGTATTTTGAATACTTTGACGTGGGACATACGTAAGTGGCGGGACACCCTTCAGACACTTAATTCACCGGCATTTGCTTCGAACAATAATAATTGTAGAATCCTATTTTTAGGTGGATTATAACCAGCCTCCCTGTCATTCCTTCTTCCTAAACCGCACTGTCCAAAATGTCTATGGGTATCAATTAACACTTGAACCTATTGACCTGAATTCTATTATTAGGAAATATTCTTTGATATTCTGCCATTGCAGCTCGAGCGTTTCCATTGCAAAACCCATATACGAAATGAATATCGGCGTATTCCATATTTGTAAAATGTTGAGGGATTTTAAATTTTCAGTAAATAAATTAAGTTACAACTTAGAAGCGTTGAATTACATTAAAAAATTACAAAAAACAATAGCGGATATGTTGTAAATATGCTGTTGTAAATCATACGAACATATTACCTATATTTTTATAAAGAAACCACACACTAAAATCTCTATAAAAAGATAACCTAATTCTGTTTCAGATTTGTGATATTTCTTTTAATTGGTACCTCACATATGACCATTGTTTTTTGGTTATATTTTTTTTGAAACACCTTACATTCGGTAAAGAAGGACTAGTGTAATGTCCAGATTTATCACTTTTATCAGTGAAAGTATAGAGCACGAAAGTTTGGTTTTTGTTTTGTCTTCTCTGTCTCCTGTCTTCTTGTCTCTCTTTGGTTTTTGTTCTTTGCCAGTTAATGAAGAAAGGAGGTCGTTTTCTTTCTATTATTTGTTTATAAAGTAAAGTATGTTGTGAGGTACGCTTTGGTAGCGTACCTCACTACGTACGCTACCAAACGTGGTACGTGGTTGGTACGTGGTTTGGAAAAAAGAAGTAAAGGACGTACACACATGTGTTGGGTGAGATCGTTATTAAATAGAAGAGATTGCGATGGTGCCACAAATATATTGATAGAATTACAAAAGGACGAACGATTAAATGGCGAACTAGGTTCGTCTTTTCATAACTTTTTAAGAATGTCAAACCATGACACTATCTGTTTACAAGCTTTTTGTTAACCACGCCATCACCTCCGGCTGATTTAAATATTGACAGAAACTAAAACAACTCACTGTTTCAGTGTATAAGTTCTGACAGTTCTAATTATTTAAAATTGACACACTCGAATTTCTATGGCAATCTCTAGTGCGAGTATTATTTTCACCAGAACCTTGATTATTGTACAATAATATCCTAAAAACTAAAACCTATAATAGCAGTACTGTAAAAAGAAAGCATTTAGAATAAAATTTTGACTGTATTAATAAAACCCCACATTTTTAAACCTTGTGTGGTGTTTATCTTTATGCATATGATACCCTCCCATAGTCTCTCTTGTAGTATATTTTGTGCTTTACAAAATAGTGTATGTGCAATTTTACCGTTATCTTACCGTTATTTTACCGTTTATCTTGTACCGTTCTCCCGAAATTCGTGGCGAAAACCTTAGATGAACAAATTTCGCAGTAAGAATAATGTGTTTAACAGCTCAGCTTCGCGAAATTGAGACGTTTTATATTTTTAAGTTATAAAACGAACCATAACGAACATCTTTTGTTTGAGATTTTTTTAACTGTAAAAATAATCACGTTACAGACGAAAAACACGCAAAATGCACATCCCCGTAATTAAAATCACTCTGAGAGTGACGTCATGCGCGCGGCAAACGAAAACAACACCGGGAGCATCCGGCCCTGAGAAGAATGTCACATATAGTATGCAACCAGAAATGATAATTATAGAATATTGGATTGCATACCTTAATCATAATAAAAATATTGTAATATGGCTTCAATGAATAAAGGCTGAATTTAATAAAGTGTTTACATATATAACCTATGTTTACGGAACTTTTCTTCTTAAAAAAAGATCTTCTATCAATTCCTCAAAAGTCCTACAGCCTGTACTGGATATGTTATCTGACTAATGCCAATTAGCATGGGCTATTACATTTCATCGAATTTTATATTCCTAAGGCACACTTTGAGAAATATTGTTAACATAATCGATAGTACTGATTGCCAAACACTTATGATTATTAAAATAGTGAAGTGAAATGCTTCTTTAACTAAAATATCATTAAAAATTTATTGTAAGTTAAAGTTAACAGTTTACATAGCTGTCTCAGCGCATAAAGTTTCTAGTGGCATGGTGGCCTAGTGGTACGAGATGCAAGCTCCATAACTGAACTGCAAATTTTCCCAAGTTTAAATTACAACAGAGGTAACTTTTTAATTTTAGTTTTTAATTAATTACAATTATAACTGTTTGCTTATTCGAATAAATATGAACATATTTAAAAAAACTCATAGTTTTAGAATTGTAGTTTTTTTTATTAAAAAAACATAGGTACGTATTAATAATTCACGACAGTTCCTCTGTAACTGTGTAACTCAATATCCAGATTGAGGTATAATATGTAGTAATTATTAGCACAGATAAGTACACTACAAACGAACCACAAACGAACCAATTAAAAACATATTTTTTTTTTAATAAATAAATATTGTGACTTTAAAGATTAGCTTCAAAAATAATAACAATTAGATACTGACAATGAACCTATTTATTCGATTAAGTAAACACTAATAATTTGTAATTAATTAAAAAATAAAGTAAAAAAGTACCAAAAGTTGTCTCTGGTGGGATTTGAACTTGCAAAATTTTGAGATTCAGTTTGAAAGCCTGCCGCTTATACCGTTAGTCCACCATACGACTTAAAATTGTGAACATTAACACAATTATTTAAATTACATCTATTAACTTAAAACAAATTTCTATTGATATTTTAATTAAAAAAGCATTTCGCTTTAGTATTTTGGTAATCAGAAGTGTTTGACACTCAGTACTATCGATTCCGTTAGCAATATTTCTCATAGTGTGCCCTGGGAATATAAAATTCAATGAAATGTAATAGCCTATGTTAATTGCCATTAGTCAGATGAGATGGGAAACCCAGTATATTCACATGGTACCTAGTCTGGAGGTGTTTTGAGGAGTGCAGTACTTGGATTTAGAAAGTTTATGGTCAGTGTACCTTTGTGTTATAAATAGAATATGTCGTCTGTTTACAAAAGGAAAAAAGGTTATAGATATTCCACCAACTTTTATAGAAAATTAGAAGTCAGTACCTCCGATCAAATATGTATAGATAAGTAATTGCCTATTTGTCAGTATAGAAAATGGTCGTTTCCAAGAATAACAAAAGACATAACCTCAATTTCATGAAATTTCCTGTCACAGTGCTCAAGGGCATAGGCGGCTATGTTTTAAGGGGTGAAAATAATAATTATAAAACTAAAAGTACAAATTAGAATATTTTATTTTAGTAAATACAAAGTTTAAAATTTACATATTCAAGAACAATTTATACACATATGTGTATAATATTTACTACACTATTTATAATAATATTTATTATTTATTAAAAAAAAATTGTAAAATCATTGGCGCTATAAGTGGTAACCATGCTTATGCATGGTTACTTACCTGTGTAAACCGCGCCCATTGGTGACGGTCACAAGATCCCTAACACAAATGCTTGAGCACCAATGTAAACAAATAGATATTGTTTTAAATATTGTTGGAAACAAAACTGTGTTGCCATAATTTGTCTATATAATATTTGGTCGGATGTCAGTACAAATTGCAGTCAGTATACCTAAATTCTGTATTTTAATAGTAAATCGATTAACTCAATACGTAGGTACCTTTTTTCCAAGGATTGTTAACTGTTTACAGGATTGCTCGATCCCTATACTACAATGTAATCCATAATTGTGACGTCATCAAAGATCCAAAGATCTCGAACTTGTAGAAATAGGTACACTTTATACTGTTATTACAAACTTTAATAAATAATAATATTAATAATCATTCAAATACGAAAATTCTCTTGCAAATGTGCAATATAATAAACACAAAATAGGTATATTTTGACAATTCAATTACATATATCTTCGCTGACGTCACAAAGGCGGATGACAAAATTGAGCGATCGAGCAATCCTGTAAACAGTTAACAATCCTTGCCTTTTTTCAATAAATAAGTGACAGCTAGAAATTGTGAAACAGGGAACTAGGAACGATTATTTGGATGACTTGTTCCTACAACTGCAAAACCTCAAACCAGAGTACCTACATACAAGTTGCATTCGGTAATATGCTCGCGGATGCGACGAGATTACAGTCACGTGATTCCAGATGAGACGGACAAATAGAAAATAAATGAACGAAATCGATTGCATAAGGCATAATATATAACCTCACCTTTTCTGTTTTGACTTTGTTGACGGTTTGCTTATATTCTATTTCGAATTACTTAAATAATGAATATTGTAAAATCAACCATTTTAAATGCAGTCCAAGGACATGAAATATTTTTTGAAGATGAAGATGAAGAATATAGTTACAAATTGTTTGGAAAAAGTGAAAACTTCGCTAAAGAAACTGTGCCAATTTTTTTCTGCCAGGCAGTTTAAAGAACATTTTAGAATGTCTGCGGAAAAATTTGAAGACTTCTTAGGAAAATTACACTACAAAATTACCAACTACAACTTCAAAAGGTCAATGACAATTGACAACCATGACCATCACAACCTCACAAATTCAGATTAATTTTTCTCCTCGGCCGAAATGCTTCGAGCAAACAGATCTTGCTCTGATCGATCTGATTTAATTTCTGAACGATCAAGATTTACCTCCCCTACCTCTAGATTTAATTAATGAACGATACGGACTAAAAATATCAATCTGAGGTAATTACCGAACGCCACTAGTGTCTACAAAACCACAGATGAATAAAACGATGAACGAAAAATAAAGTGAGGTTAAGTTAAATTTATTCCCATCAGAAGTTCCCCATGAAATTATGCAGTAAAAACTTGAACATTGAAAACAAAGTAGTCCCCCGTACTTTGAAGTAAATATTACTATAAAGTTAAATATATACAAGGTCATTCACGGTGACCGCCTGTTAGATGTATCTCCAAAACTAATATGAATATAAATTAGAAATTTTAACAGATGCCATTTTGGTAGGTGATCTATTTTTTAAATATTTTCATTTGCTTCCTACTTTCGGTTATACCAGAAGTTTATATAAACCCAGCTGTTTCGCGAGAACCTTTATAATGTTTTTATACAGGCACAGGTTTATTTGATTGTTGGCAAAAGGAAAGAGCCTAAGTTGTACTACACTTTAGAGGAAAAAAAAATTTATAGTGCTGTACAAAATGTTCTATTTCTCCCGTTACATTTCGGAACAAACAAGTAGCGAAAAATTTTAAGTCAAATGGAACACCCTGTATTTTTTACATCATGTTATTTAAAATTAAACCTTCTTTCTTCCAATATATGCATTCTAGGGGTTAAAATTACAACTTTTTGTGCTATTTCTATTTATACTTAATTTATTTAGGAAGCCTATACTTAATTTTCTATAAAGAGGGTCTTGATTTAAACTCACAGGTTGGAACAAACGAATAATGTTCTTAACATTCTTATGTTACATACAAATTTTGCTAGAATTGTTTATCGTTATTTTAAATATATCTCTGTGTGAAATGCGTTCATTGCATACTCAAATGAAACTGTATTAAACATATTTTATATTGATGGAAAATGTCAAAAAATAATTTGAAGAATCTTTCAACCAACGTTTTCCTCTGCTGCTACCCATGATGGAAAAAACTTTAAGGGAATCGTATCCAATTTTTTGAATTTTGGGAAAATAAATGATGCCAAGGAAATAATCAATCCAGTAACTTCGGTTAAAAATAATATGACTTCCTAAAAAAATATTATTAAATTGAAGATCGATGGATTCGATCATGGCTGTGGCCACCACTATGAATGGACTTTAACATCACTTGACTTTTATTTACAGGGATAAAAACAATAGTTTATGTTACTTCCGTATTTTTACGCGCGGCTACAGCCGCGTGGCTGAAGACGCGCGACTCTGGCGACTTTGCATCGGTCACTGGTTTACGTGTAAATATATGAACGCGTTGTCAATTACGCGACTTCAGCGTGACGACAGAAGCGTCTGCAGCGACTGTGGCGGTGCGTCTGCCAAAATAGCAGTCTAGCCGCTTCAGTCGCCGCTACAGATTACAACAAATTTACTTATAACCACGTGTTTTGCTAAAATTTAAGATAAATGGATGACTCCTTTTTAAGTGAACTTGTAGGGCAACATCCCAGTTTATATGACCCAAAGAACATTCATTATAAAAATCAAAATATAAAAGACAACAAGTGGAAGGAAATTGCAGACATTTTAAAGCAACAAATCAAATAAAACAAATATGATTTTTAGTTGAAATTTAACTAAATAATGACAACAAAAATTAGTGATAAAATTTAAGAAAAATATTTATGTATTATTAGAAGTATCGGTTTGATTAACTCTATTTTCTTGCCACGAAAGTGAGCCTTCTTGACTGCTGAAATAACGAGTAAATGTTTCTCTGACGTCGAACCCTTCAGCATTGGCAAAACCACCAGTTGCACGTGTAGGTATCATATTTTTGGTTGCTATATCATGCAGATTTGCGTCTCTAGGAAGGAGTTTATTATCTTCAAGGAAAGAATCTCGAGGCATGTTATGAATACAACAGGCTGTCATAATCAAATGTTAAAAATCAAATCAAATAGATGTCTCCAAACTAACATATTTTCGAAACCCTCTTCTCCTCGAGTACAAAAAATATCATGAGGGCTGCTTCGTAAAGAATCCGCAAGTAATGATAATAAAAGTTCTTCTTCCCCTTCTTCTTCATTTTCTAAATAGCACCACAAAGCCACTGCTTTCTCCATGATTGTCAATTGCAAACTGAAACTTTATAAAGCGAAAGCCATAGATTAGGCGAAAGCGGCCGAAATCGCGCAATTGACACTCGTATAGGCCGTTGCAGTCGTACTGCAAAAGTCACGCGTCTCCAGCCGCGCGGCGGTAGCCGCTGCAGTCGCCTGATTGACACTCCACCTTTAGTGTTTCATGTTGACCTTCAACTCGTCACTAGAAAGTTTGTATGAGAAAAAATGTATCAGACTGATATTTTTAATTCAAAATGTCATCACATATACAGGGTGAGTCAACCATAGAGTAAAGTTCATTATCTCATTTGTTTAGAGAATTACGAAAAAACGTTAAATACAAAAGTTTTATAGAATATTAAGGTGCACAGTTTAAAATGTACCACCCTGTATTTTTGAGTATACAGGGTGGTTCAAAAAAAGTGACGAATATAACAAGTTTTTTTAAATGGAACTCCCTATTTTTTTGTTTATTTTTAGATTTTACATAAAATTCTATAACTTTTCTGTTGATAATGTTATATACCTAAACCCAGTAGTTTTTCTAATATTTTAATTTTTTTAGAAAAATATTAGTTTTTACTCTTATAAAAAATTGACAGTACCGCCATTGTTTCTGAAGGTGGAATACTCAAATTTGGTAGAAACGTTCTATAAGGATGACAAAAAAGGATGACAAATTTATTTTATATGTAAATAAATTTGAGTTAGATGCTACAGGGCCTTCAAAATAAATTTATTTTTAACTTAAAAAATTTCTTTTTTTAATGGCACACCCTGTATATTATTATTTTTTCTGATAGGTATATTTAACAAAACCCTTCAACTTTTATTGAGTATGTCATATACCTAGTTTTAATAATTTGCGAGTTATTTTGATTTTATTCATTTTTACACTTGGTTTTATTACACTAACGGGACTAACGCTATAAAATAAGTTTGCTATGACAAATAAAAAATGTAGGCATTGTTAAATTTTGACATATCAATTAAGCAAGTAAAAATAGTTATTGGTGTAGGTGACGTATAAAAATAAAACAGTTATGGATTTTCCTAAAAATGAATTAATTGATATGTTTTATATACTGGGCGAGGCGGAAAAAAATTGTCTTATGGCAGTAAGGCTTTACGAAGCGAAGTATCCTAATAGACGCATACCATCTAGACAGTCTTTTCAATGCTTAATGGAACGGTTTGATGCTAGTGGTAGCGTTGAATATAAGAAACGGCAAGTGGTAAATCGGAATGCTACCAATGAGGAAAAAGAAATGGAGATTTTACTTCATCTTTAAGATAATCCAAAGGTCAGTAGCCGTCAATTAGCTAACTTATGTGACACATCCCAATCTACCGCTAATCGCATCACGAGAAAATACAAATATCATCCCTTCCATATGGAACTACACCAAGAACTTCTAGATCGTGATTTTGAACAACGAGTAAACTTTTGTACCATCATAAATGAAGCTATAGAGGCCGATCCGAATTTTTTGTCCAAAATAATGTTTTCTGATGAAGCTACTTTTCGCAGTAATGGAGCAGTTAACTGACATAATATGCACTATTATTCGACAGTTAATCCATTCTGGGTCCGGGAAGTTCAAAACCAAAACCATTGGTCGCTTAATGTATGGCGTGGAATCAAAAATCTTAGAGTTGTTGGTCCTTATTTTTTCCGCGACCACTTAACGGGCCTAGATATTTAAACTTCTTACAAAATGAATTATCACAGCTTCTTGAAGATGTTGATAACATTGAAAGGGAACAAATGTGGAATCAACAAGACGGAGCTCCTGCCCATTGCCATCGGGAAGTTCGGGAATTTTTAGACAATCATTACCCACAAAAATGGATCGGTAGGAATGGATTCACTGGGTGGCCTCCTCGATCATGTGACTTAACACCTTTAGATTTCTTTTTGTGGGGCTACATTAAAGATCGTGTTTATGTGAATTCCCCTACAACACCAGAAGATATGAAAAATAGGATTCGAGATACCTGCAGGAAATAACACCCTTTATGCTAAGGAACGTGCAAGAAAATATAGTAAAAAGACTAAATATGTGTATCCAAGTAGACGGGCATATTTTTGAACATTTATTACGCCATAATAATTAAAAATAAGTTAGTTAGTAGGGTAATTATTATTATTTATATTTGTTTATGTTTCCACAGTAGCGTAAAGTGTAAAAATGAATAAAATCAAAATTACTCACAAATTATTAAAATTAGGTATATGACATACTCAATAAAAGTTGAAGGGTTTTGTTAAATCTATCAGAAAAAATAATAATATACAGGGTGTGCCATTTAAAAAAGTCGAAATTTTTTAAGTTAAAATAGTCGAAATGTATACATTTATTTTGAAGGCCCTGTAGCATCTAACTCAAATTTATTTACATATACCTTTTTTGTCATCCTTATAGAACGTTTCTACCAAATTTGAGTATTCCACCTTCAGAAACAATGGCGGTACTGTCAATTTTTTAAGAGTTAAAACTAATATTTTTCTAAAAAAATTAAAATATTAGAAAAACTACTCGGTTTAGGTATATAACATTATCAACAAAAAAATTATAGAATTTCATGTAAAATCTAAAAATAAATAAAAAATAGGGTGTTCCATTTAAAAAAACTTATGTTATATTCGCCACGCTTTTTTTAAACACCCTGTATACTCAAAAATAATGTTAAACTGTGCACCGTAATATTCTATAAAACTTTTGTATTTAACGTTTTTTCGTAATTCTCGAAATAAATGAGATAATGAACTTTACTCTATGGTTGACTCACCCTTCACTGTTCACTCACTATGTTCTTATTAATTTTCTACTAGTAACATCCTTCTGAAGTAGAGCAAACCACATTTGATCCAAGAATATTGTCTATCAATATCTATCTTTGTATAGTACTTTCATTTCAAATCGAATCACCCTGGAAATTTAAAAAATAAAGAAAGCAGGTCCATTTTGATACCAAGGGAGAAGTTTAATTACACATTAAATTTAATTTTAGTTGTCACCCATATCGAGTGATACATCGTTGGAAATGTCGGTTTGCGAGTTAGACGAAAAAAAATTAAAAACTAATTTGTATAAATAATTATTTGTTTTTAGCCAATCATTTTATCAAATGTTCAGAATGTGCTTCGTTATTGCCAAGACAATAGGAAAGTCCATTTTTAAATTTTTCACGAACTCTGACTAAAGTTTGTGTGGTATGCAGACGTATTCTGGCATTTCTGTGATATTCTATTTCTGAGTTCTTGAATACTTTTAGGCGAAGTTTTGTATATTTCTGTTTTCAAATGACCCCAAAGGAATAAGTCCACCGAGGTCAACTCTCTAACTGGTGAAGTATAATAGGGAGGAACTCCATCTTGCTGGAAATGCAAATTTTCTTCGTTGGGTATCATTGCCCCATTTTCAACCACTTGACTTTCCAAATATTCTACGATTCTACCACATTTTCTAAAAGGTTGAGATAGAATTTTGAAACTGATTCTAGAAAGACTGACCCAATCATTTCGTCTATCGTCGATTTTTTGTGGATATTGAGTATAACGTTCAAGAAATAGGTGCGGATTTTCATTATCCCAATATCTACAATCGTATTTATTAACAAACTCATTCAAGAAAAAAATTGATAGTCGGATAGTCAGACAGATAGATAGTAGCTAAATCAGATAAACTCTCTATTCACTTTTCTGTAGTTTTCGATGCAACCTGCCGTCGATCATTTCCTAGATTCTGATTGTCCAAAATCTTTTTAAATAAAAAAGAAGAGATAAAATCTAGAACCGAGATTCAGATGCATTGAAATTGCTCAGAAATCTTCTATCCGTCATATCAATAATGCACTAGATAGCTTTGTGTACTCGAGAATTATGTACCTTATTCCTAGCGATTGTTACTTTTTTCCATCTTATAAAACTTTAAAATATAAAGATAAGGGACTCTATATAAGCATTTTGAACATACACCTTTATATGAAAATAGAAACTTAAATTAAAGAAAAATATTTTATTCTGCCATTTGCATGTCATAAGATTTAAACCAAATAAAACTTATTTATTTTATTTGATCCAAAGTACTCAGTAAAAGTGCAGATAACGTTAATTAACTAAGTACCTGCCCAAAATATTAAACCAATAATAATTCCAATAATATTTATTTTTATAACATTAATAAAATATTTTAATTTTTTTTTCAAATCTTTTGAAGTATTCTATAGACCAAAATTAGGTTTGAGATATAAAAAACAATCACACCACACCAAAAAATTTATGAATCATTCAACCTTGCATAAAATTCTGACACGTCAGAACATACAAAACACAAACAAGTTTTTTTGGTATCAAAACTACTAAGATCATCAGAAGTTTTATGCAAAATAGTTGCATATGACTTAAATAATGTGACTGAACGTTGACACATTAATACTAATTTCATTTACATCTTAAGTATCTAGTTATATATGTTTCTTATAAACCAGCTTAGTTACATAGCACTGCAGTAGCTCCTGTTACATTTACAGTTTAATTGTGTAAAACTGATAGCATTATATAGTGCTTATATGAATGAATACAAAAGTAGTAATAAATACATTGTTAATGAATGATATTGTTATTAGTTTTGTATTTCTTACTACTAGACATTAAACCATAGGTAGGCAATACTTGCTATTAGTAGCTAGTTACCTTTACGAAGCTATGCTTACTTAGTATTCATTTCATATGGTTAATGACTATTAATTTTATTGGATACATTTTAATCAAAAGATTGATTGTATTTAAATTTTTATTCTGTCCGCAATGCTTACTGTCATAAAAATGCATATCATAGTTGTAAAAGTGATTTTTGACAAATAAATGAATTTAAAACTTCATGATTTTTTTGTGTCTCATTTAACAAATTGCCCCATTGTTCAGGGTGTCACTAGTATGTGTACAGGTCACTACCAAAATTATATAGGAAAATAAATTAAATACAAAATATTTACAGAATTTCATTTTTTAAATTATTTTATGTTATGCAGAGTATGCCACGATAACTTTATAATAGGTATTGAGTGGGTTTTTACACGATACACCGTGTATACTTATTATTTTTTTAGTTACTTTTAAAATTATGTCACCTGAATAAAAAAAAGTAAAAGAAGATCAAGTAAAACTTGTTTTAAATTATTTTTATAGGGACAAGGCGTTACCACGGCTTAGCGTTCATATCATCGATATGAAGGCGAAGCAACGTTCAAGCTATGAGTCTTGCATGGATGACCGTGCAGAGAAGACTCGCAATCCCTGGAGGTATCTTGTAGTGACCTGTACGTCGGTGAATTCACTGAAGGTATACATACTTAGTACCATCCTTTGGGTAGGATGTAAAACCGGAGGCGCCTTGTCTATGATGATAGACAAGCAACCCTACCCCACTACAAAATTGAGTGTTCAGCAAAATTTACAGGTTGCGGGATACTCGTCTTCTGATATCGGTGATTCGAATACAAAATACTGAACAACTACACAACATAACAGCAAATGTGATGATACCCCTATACAAATTGTAACTTTTCTAAGATCAAGGAAATTTTACTACACAATGTATTGTGGAGTTCCGTGTCTGGTATAGTTTCTTGCGATGGTTTTATGAAGGGAAGGTCCATTATGACGAATCTTATCCGCAAGACACAATTTATTAGCGAGAAATTACACCAGTTGAGTCAGGTTGATGTGATTTACACTAACTTCACTAAAGCTTTCGACAGATTTGACCACGCCATCCTGCTGGATAAGTTGAATATATTTATTTGGTGTATTTAATCAACTGTTACAACTTTTACATTCATACTTGCAAAACAGACACCAGTTTGTGCAGTACAGTGGTTACACGTCTGAAAAGTTTCAACAAGTTTCATCTCTGGTGTGCCACAAGGTTCAGCGCTTGGGCCCCTTCTCTTATGATTACAAATCTCACTGAATAACACAATAACACAAAACGCTTCCAAATCCAATGTAATGACTTTTTGTAGGAAAATTCATCTACTTATTTTCAACTATAAACTAAATAACATATCTCTTTAGAGACCTAACTATGTAAAAGACCTCGGCGTAATATTTGACTCCAAATTAACAATTTTACTGTTGGATAGCCGTAACCTAAATAAATAAATAAATAAATAAATAAATAAATAAACCTTCTTAAAATACATTAAAACTGCAACATCATCTGTATTTAAAAGTTTACGATTCATCATACATAATTCGAAAGGGTTTACTAATATATCCAGTCTTCGGTTGTTGTATCCTTTGTACGTTCAAAACTTGAATATTCATCGGTAGTCTGCACCCCATTCTACATAACCCATGTAGCTGCCATGTACTTATTTAATTGATGGTGTTTATCCTCCGATGAGTTACTCGCACAATTTATTACTTAAGCGGTTTAATCATAATGAACTAACTATACACATATAAGAATAACAATAAATATGTATAACAACAAAAGAAGTACAATAAAAAAATATACACCAACAAAGTAGACATACAATTTATACATTACAATAACACTAGCATGCTGGCACAGATATGTTTGGCTATACAAAAGCATAAAAATAACTTCTCTGAAAGAAGAAGAAAAGAAGCTTCTCTGAAAAGAAGGTCAACATATCGAGTCATTTTCTTATATAAAGTTCCTAACAACATTTTACTGCCCGGATATTATAAATAATATCAAGATAAAAATTGCTAAAATCTCAGCAAGGAGTAATAACATTCTAAATCTTCCTACTACACGTACCAATGTTCTAGTAGCATCTCCTTTATATCGAATGATTTGGCAGTATTAGTATTGTAAAATAGAACATAGGGTTGATATTTTCTTTAGTACCATTCTATAGATTAAAGATGCTTTTGTATAGCCAAACATATCTGTGCCAGCATGCTAGCGTTATTGTAATCTATAAATTGTATGTCTACTTTGTTGGTGTATATTTTTTATTGTACTTCTATTGTTGTTATACATATTTATTGTTATTCTTGTTATATGTGTATTGTAATTCTGTTGTTCCGTATCCTGTAATTGGGCTTGTGCCTATTGGATACGTACTACTGAAAATAAATAAATAAATAAATAAGGTAAGAGATACAGGATGGCTTAAATTAGAAAAAAGTTGCACAATTTTATGCTGAATTAAATGGCGGTACGTTATCCGTCATATATGCACCCGTTCGTGTATTATCGATTATTTTTTGATTTCTACACATTTTCAAAATTTTAATATGGCATATAATACATCGCTGTAAAGAGAATAAAACACTTCATCTGATGACATAAAAATCCAATATGCCGTCCATAAGAACTAAACAAGTTGACTATCGCATCTCAAAGTCTAGAGTGTTTAGACAAAATCTAACTAAATTTTTGAACTACCCACTATCAGTAATGTATAAGTTTCAAATTTGAAGTTTCTATCCTTCCTTATAGTGGAGTTATTTAGATTTTGTAAATCATCATTTTTGTTTTTTCTCCCGATAACTCACAAAAAGGTGTATATATGACATGCACCGCCATTTGATTCAGCAACAAATGGTTCAACTTTTTTCTAATTTAAGCCACCCCGTTCCTCTCACCGTTTCCGAGATCCCAATGATGGCCAACATTAAATATAACACCCTGTATATTGTATATGTGCATATATTGCAATAGAATGAGACTTTGTAAAGAGTTATTGTGTAAGTTATCACATGAAGACGCTACATAGCGAACTAAAATATTGAATTCTTGGTGAATTGCACAGCATGCACAAATAATTATATCAATCATGACTAGAAATGTATAGTAAATCATTTAAATTATATCTATTGGCTCAAATTATTTTCATAAATTAAATAAATTATATTATCCTAAAACATATCCAAATGAGTATACTTTGTTATGGAATTTGACATAGAAATCACTTATTTGAACAAAAAAACCCAGTACAAGGCATATCAAAAAGAAGAGAAAACTCCAGAGATTCATATCAGACCATCAATTCCATCCAATATGTAAATTCCATAAAGAAAAGTCCATCTAAAATTCAAAATCATATAATTTATTAAGAAATTTGACATTAGCATACTAGATAATAATAATAATAATAATATCTCTACCCCTCATTCTAATCACAAGGATTAGCCCGGAAGTCGGAGACTTGTGTGGGAGAGGGGGCGGCATATTATCATTTCGCGGGCCACATTTGCGCCTCAGGAACGACTTACGTTGGTAGGCCCTAACCACCATTCAGTGCTGGAATGAGGGAAACCTGGAAAACCTCATTAGTTAGGGGGACAAGTCAAACATCAACTGATTTTAATCTCTCACATTAACACCAAGTTGACATTCTTCCCATCCTAGGCCATCGCCAGGATGGTTGCCAAGCCATCCCTGCGAATAAGCCTTGATCTACGAGTAAACAATTTAATGAAAAATTGTTGGTGGAATGGGAATTAGAACCCACGACCTCTGGGTTGAGCGATTGAGACGCTAAGCCCTGAGCCACCGGCTCGATAAAGATAAAGATAAAGTAATACACACAGGATAGAAATTTGAGATACAAATATGGACAGATTATGACTTTATTGCGACTCTAAACCCTGATTAAGACATTGTAAATAGATTATAAATAATTAAAGACAATATTAGTAATAGTTTTAAAGTAAAAAAATGTGCGAGTAATGATTAGTGAGATTATGAAAATCAAGTGTAAATCATAACAACAGTGTATGGAACCTTTAGCATAAACATTTACACAAAATCAAGTAATTAAAAATAATGGACGATAGAAAAAAACAATAAAATTGTTATAGTAACAAAAAATTCTAGAAATTTTGGGAAGAAAAGTAGCGTCGTTTTTGTACAAGAAGAGACTTTAAAATTAGTAATTTAAATAGTAGTTATTTAGAAATTTTCATCCTAAATTGTATAAAATAGTGAATAGTAACTAACCTTATCAAGTGAACTAAAAATCCAGTGTTCAATAACCATAATCCAGCAACTACCAGAATTCTCGAATATCCAGTGTTCCAGAGAGCCTGATAAAGGATATTATCAGCCGAAGATAGAGGCATAACACCATAAAATTGCCCTAAAAGTATCAAAATATCAACAACAGGTATTTGTGCACAAATTAAAACAGCTAGCTAACATACAATCGATATATCGTAATTAAAATCATACTCAAAGAGTCTTCAACACTTTAGTACTTACTTGGCCATTCAAATAATAAATATCCATCATCAAAAACTTTAATTTTCACTTTAAACATCACCAGAGACATTGTTTGGATAGTTTTAGTCACCATTTTGTAAATATGACATCACAAGGTCAAAGGAAAAATAATAATTAATATTTAGAATACATAAGTGCATAAAGTATGCAACTTTTATTCAGTGGCGGCTGGTGACATTTGGATATGGGGGAGGGGTTTCAAACCCCTTAAAATTATAAATTAGAAATTCGCAGAGCAAAAATATTTGCTTGAAAAAATAACTTTCGTTACACAAATATCCTCCTTTTTAATCGTACGGAAATCTCGACAAAAATTGTTTAAAATAATATTTAAATAGGTAGGTAGGTAGTGGGTAGGTAATTAATATTTAGATATCAAAAATTTGCATATACGACGTTACCTTCAAAAAGCTGAAAACGAGAATTCAGAAAGCAGGAACATACCTATTTTTAGCTTTTAGATATCCGTTAATTAAAAACGATAAGGCACAATCACAAACTCAAAAATATTTTAGTTATTCAATTTATAGTTATCAAACGACACATTAAATTATTACGTAGGTAAGCAAAACTTCATGCAGTTATTTATTACACGGGTGCACTCACTTTCTAAAATTGAAATCAGCTGTACGGTCTTTCACAGAAATCAATTTTTCCATAACTTTTTCATCAAAATTATTTATTGGGCAGGCAACGCCCTATTCTTTTATTTATACTTACTTTATTTCCCAGTGGAAGATTTGCAAAATTAGCTCTACTTATACTACTAACAGTATTCATGTTAAGTAATACATAAAATTGTCTTTTCACAAAAATTGAATAAGTAATTTAATAATGTTAAAAATATGTTATAATGTTTAATAATGCTGGCGTAGGGTCGCGAAATAATTGCGGCCAAATCTGCATAATATGTATAAGCATACGGAAAGTATCTAACAAGTTTAATCGAAAAGGAGATCGGGTGGTTGCCATAGTTACCTGGGCCGCGACTCAAAGTGCGGCCACGAAGCTGTGATGCTTTGCTCACTGTGCAGTGGTGTGCTGTGGTGATCCAGTAATGTGGACTCTGGCATTATTAGTACGATAGCTCAAGCGCTCGAGCCTTTCCTAATAATAGTTTTGTACCACAATACATGTTTTAACATTTGCATTTAATTTACAGTAATGATAATAATAAGGATTTCTTCGGTATTTTTTGAGGAGGGGCACGCGGCCATGCGGCCTTAAGGAGGAGCCGCCACTGCTTTTATTGCAACTAAAAAGTATAGAGTCTGCCTAAACATCAAATTATTCAAATTAAATCATAACTTCCATATACAGAACAGATTGCAATTAAGGTAGTATACTATATATTTGTTAATATTAGATAAGTAAAATATTGTTTAAACATATTTCCATGTTTCACAGCTAGAGCTATAATTTGCCCATATTTGTGAGAATTCGTTTAATACTTCCAGGTTTCTTCAAATAAAGAATTATTCTCAAACATTTTAATCCTGCCTAGTTATTATTTTGTATATTATATAAAGCTGATTCCTGCTGAACCGGCTACTGAGGTGAGATTCTAATGTTTATAACACAAAACTGAGCAACCAATGGTACGCATAAAAAAAAAGAGAACTAATATTCAATATAATAAAATATAAGCAGACTAAAATTATAAAAAAAATAAAAATACAGTAAATCTTAAATATTGACACCCAAATAAAAAACAATTCTAACAAAATCAAAATAATATATATATATATATATATATATATATATATATATGAATGAACATATAATATATCATTTCTTATACTATAGGATAAGGTTTTTATGAGGATTTATTCGCTATTCTTTTTCTCGTATAAAATCAAAGTAGTTGTAGTTCTGAATTCATTATTATTTTAAGTAGATCTCAACAGAATGGAATCTAAAATAAACTGTGTCTTCCAAAGCTGGTTTGCCTTTTTATAAGCTTGGGCTTATCTCCTACAATTCAGCAGCTTTCAGATAGATGGTGCCATAACTCCCCCGTTGTTAAAGGGAACTTTAGGGTTGAAGTTCGATAGGTCCCTCTTTTGGTTAATTGGAATTGGATCTTGGATCTCTTGAAGTCGAAAATTAATTTCATAAGCAATGTAAATACTGAAACATATGAGAATTATGTAAAGTACTAAAGTACAGTTGTCCAAATGCTAGGGATATAAATGTGGTTCATTTTATTATTAGATTCTAGTACATTTCGTTGCTTTTCCAGCTTGTATTTAATTTCTTTCAAATGATCTAAATTTATGGATAATAAATACATCAATTGGTTCAATAGAATAATTTGTATTAATAGTGAAGTTTTAACTTTAATGGGGTATATACAGTTCTTCATTATGTTCGGCTGTAGGAAATTGAATGGCTTTGTTATTAATTTTTAATTTAAATTTTTCAAATTTATTTAACAAGTATGTACCACTTGGTAACACTTCGTTTTGTGAATTCTTTTCGCAATTATAAGTAATGGCAATTTCAGGAAATTCAAGTAATATATGATTATTTTCAAGGAATTGTATTTTTTCTTGCGATAATTGAAGAAGGTGCGTATTACATATATATATAGGGTACGGTCTGTCAGCTAAGAGTTATTGAATTTCACAAAGGGGACTATTATCTACATTAACAAAGCATAGATTGTTACAATAATATGGACTTCCAACTAGAGCACAATCATCATCGAAAGCACTTGCGAAACCTACTGATTTGATAGGGCTAGGAATGATTGAATAGGAATAATTTCTTTGGAAAGTATTAGGCAGTTTTAAGACAGGGCAGGAGTAAATGTGGTAGGTACCTACCATACCTACAGCTTTTAATGGATATTGTCAATTATAATTGGAATTTTAAGTAAGAAGTTTAATTTATATTGGATCTGGTATGCTTCAATTTTAATGAGATTTAGCAGTTGGTTAGGTAGTAAGTACTAGAAATGGTAGTAACATAGACTTGTCTACTTTGTTAAGATTTTGTAGGAGGTCATCAGGTGTATTATCGATGGATCCATCACCTGTAGTTTTGCAAAGCTAATTGAGTCTTCAGTGGTTTCTAATATTTGTAATATGTTTTGTGTCATTACGATAATTTGTAATACACAATATTAGTACGTAATGTGGTACCTTCTTGTCTTTACAACATTAACTGTGTTGAACTTGAGCTGGCAGGGTCGCCATGTGTTGAACTCTGAATGTTCATGTCTTCATATTAAATTATATCGGGGTTTAAATGAAGTAGTCGATGTTTGCTTGGTGAACTCTCGATGTTGACTTCTCTTTATTGGGTATATGATTTTACAGGTAAAGTAAAGTGTGTTACAAAGTAAGGTGGGATTTCTAATAGGTACAAGGTTAATGTCAAGTCATCAAAACGTTAAGTAATCATTACAATTTGGCTAAGTGGGTTGTGTAAATAATATGGTATTGTGATGTATGTTATGTTTACGTTCTACTTATTAAAATGACATACTTTATTACTACACCTCCCAGGGAAACAGAAAAAAAAATTAATTCACCGAATTACATTTTTTCTTTGTTTTACAATTTTTTTTGATTAATTACTCTTATATCTAATATCACAGTTTATCATCCTTAATTAATATTTATTCTAATTAAATCTACCTATAACTACTTGTTTACAATTCTACCTAAGAATTATATAACTTGATTCTATTTTTATGAACTTCTACTTTTTGATTTCCTATTTTTATTAAAACATTAGGTGATTTATTTCCTAAAACTTCATAAGGTCCTTTAAAAATTGGATCTAATTTACTACTACTTGCTTCGTTTTTTAATAAAATTTTGTCACCGATTTTATAATCTATTAGTTTAGCTACATTGCCTCTGTCATAACATTCTTTTCTATTGCTTTTTGATAACATTAAGTTATTTCTCGCGTCGTCACAAGCAACTTGTAATCTATATTTTAGTTCGTTTGGATAATCAACAAAACTGTGAGGTGGTTCAATTGTCTGGTTGATATTTGATGGTAAATTACTTACTTTCCCAAACACTAACTCGTAGGGTGTATAACGGGTTTGCGTATGTACTGTGTTATTAAACGCGAAACACCAATAAGGTACCCAAGAACTCCAAGTATCTGGTTGTGTAGATACCTGCATTCTCAGAAATGCACCTAAGTGTTTATGTGTGTTTTCTAATGCCTCCCAGAGTTTCATGATGGTAAGCAGTTGAATTTAATCTATTGATTTTTAATAATTCGCAAGTTTTACGAAAAATATCAGCCATCACTTCCGCACCTTGGTCAGTTAAGATTTCCTGGCAAATTCCGTAACGCAAGATGAACTTTTCTACAAAAACTCGAGCCACAGTATCAGATTCTTTGTTTGGTATTGGATAACATTCTACAAATTTACTTAAATCACACTGTATAGTGAGAATATACCGATTATTTTCGTGATCTGGTGGTAATGGTCCAACTAAATCAAGAAAAACTTTTTCGAATGCTGATTTGGCATGGTCGTTGTGATACATAACGATTGTTTCGTTAAATTAGAATGTTTATATCTTTGATATTCATCACAACGCCTAACAAAATTCTCTACGTCTTTGTGAATACCTAACCAAAAATAACACCGCTTTATGTTGTTGTACATGCGATTTATACCAGCATGTCCCCCTGTTGGTAACATGTGAAAATCATTAATTATCAACTGTTGTGTTTCTTTATTATTAATTCTCTGTACATCTCTAAGAACACTTATTTTTAAATCTGCGTTTCTTACTTCACTTGGAGTCTTTAATAACTCTTTTAGTATTTTTTCATTATTATTATTACGTATAACTACTAATTCCGGAATGCTATACTTATTGCATATGCTTTTCAGATCCCTCAACGTTGCACCTAATGCGAACGATGATCGAGTATTCTGACATAAATAAATATAAATAATATTATTTAATTCATCAAATATTAAATTATTCAGCATAATGTAATTATTTTCATTGCAATGACTATGATTAATGTCAATGGCAATGTCAATGTCAATGTCGCGACTTTGTTTATTTTGTGTACGTACGTATTTGTTGTAATCTGTTTTATTTATTATTCGCAACTCAACAGCTTCTACAGGTGGTTTCAAAATCTCCACGACACCAGGGTGATGAATCTTTTTGTTCTGTGAATTAAAAAGGTTAATTTGTATTGGATCTGGTATACTTCAATGTTAATGAGATTTAGCAGTTAGTTAGGTAGTAAGTACTAGAAATGGTAGTAACATAGACTTGTCTACTTTGTTAAGATTTTGTAGGAGGTCATCAGGTGTATTATCGATGGATCCATCACCTGTAGTTTTGCAAAGCTAATTGAGTCTTCAGTGGTTTCTAATATTTGT
Source organism: Pogonocherus hispidulus (assembly GCA_963924545.1). NCBI lineage: Eukaryota > Metazoa > Arthropoda > Insecta > Coleoptera > Cerambycidae > Pogonocherus > Pogonocherus hispidulus. Next base: position 38,880,495 of record OZ004695.1, read on the forward strand.
AATATGTTTTGTGTCATTACGATAATTTGTAATACACAATATTAGTACGTAATGTGGTACCTTCTTGTCTTTACAACATTAACTGCTCATTCTATATCTAGAATTTTATGTGTTATTATTATTATGTATTATTGGTTCTTTTGCTAATAAATGTTGTTTGCAGTTTTAATGCCTTTGTTTAGCCACTATTATCATTTTCTAAAATATTTAATCTTGTTTCAATTCTTTGCAAATCTTCGTTGTTCAAGTTATGAATTTAACTCACTTAGAAACTGAGTTAAATTCATAACTGGAAACCCGTTGGAAATCCATTGATTAGTCCTCTTTTATTTCTCAATTTACTTTTTGGACGTAGCTGGTTAAATTTCTGTTCTAGCTGTTTTAGAAAAAATTGGCAAAGTACGTTATATGTAATTTATATACGTGTTTTATAATGGATGTATTATGCGGTTGATATAATTAACATTATTTTTTAAATTGTCATTTAAATTGTTTATTGTTTTTATTATAGTCCAATATCCAATTATATGTTTGCACGTGTCTAAAGGAACTGGTAATATACGGGGATTATCGGATGTACTTTCTATCCGTTGTCCTCCACAGGTTGCGATGTAGAGTCTGCAACAGAAGTTTTTTGTAAGTTTCTTGTGTGTGTTCTTTTTGTTTTTTTATTAGGCTTATTTATTAGTTATTTCACAGGTGTTACCGGTGTTAAATGTAAATCCCTTCTCGTTTACTGTATCTCCTAGCTTGAATTTATCTTCGGGTTGTGCGAGTTCTTTGTTCACTTTTTGAGCAACTTTGTCTTTTTGGGCAGATGATTTTATAAGTCCCATTTTATCCTTGTGATTAAATAGGTAGTTAGTTACTAAATGCTGGTTTATCATAGAGCAGATCGAATATATTTTTCGTATCTGAGTGGCCAAATATTAATTCATATGGTGTATATCCTTTGGAATTATTTACAGTGTTATTGTAGGCAATCACAGTATAGTTTACTAGTTTTGAAGTTCGTTCATTACTTTATTCCTTAAATAATCGTATATGTTCGAGTAAAGTATGTAAAGTAAAGTAAGTGAATCCTTTCTATTGGGCCATTGCTGTTAGGGTAATGAGGAGTGGCGAAGTGAATTTTAATTTTGTGGAGTTGCAATGTTTGTTTTTTTCCGTCATTCTTGAATTCGGTGCTATTATCTGTTAATATTCATCCTGGTGTACCATAGTAGCAAAAATAATCAATGAAGGTGTTAACCTTCAGGTAGGTGAAGGTATTAAAATAAAATGGATGTAAAAAATGCGTACTTATCAAAAAGAAGTGAGATAAAAATCAATTGATAACTTAAACACAACAGATAGAAATCGGATTAAAAGATGGGATTTAATGTATTATAAAATCTTAAAAGTAAAAAATATAAAGAAAATTTAACATATACGAAACAAGAAAAAATACAAGATTGATCTCATATATTCAAACAGTTTCTTATCTCATTCACACTAGTAAAAAAGATATCAATACGAGATTCAATGTTCGCCAAACTACCAAGCATTTGATAGAGTGGAAAACATTTGTACAAATTAGAGACTTTCTATATTAAATAGGTGGTACTCACGAGTATTGACACTAGGAACTCGGATATCGAACATGGACAAAATCTCTTATAAATGGTTTTGATATTTAGGACTTCGAACAAGAAAAGTACTGAATGCATTGTAAGTCTTTGCGCCAAACTGGACATTTCAAAACGATTATAAAATATCTTCTGGGGCGTGCCTCTAGGTGGATAGAAACCTTCTAAGATGAAAATAGCCGTTTTAAAAAACCGTCGCTGAACTTCTCTAATGCCTGGAACTCGAGCCTGGATCTAACAAAAGTGTTAAATAGCAAACACAAAGTGTCAGGATTTTTAAAAATCTCTCATATTCGAACAATGAAACCCAGACTTTTATATGCGCCCGCCGTAGTATTACAGTTAACATGTCTAGCGAAAGAGAGTTTAGAGTTGAAAGAAACACCCAAATCTTTTATAAATTCAGGTCTGGATATAGTAGATGTACCATTAGCTTGTACTCACGTAATTCCGGATTATTTCTACTAGAATATACCTCATATTGCATTTGGAGGCATTTAACGGTAGTTTATTTACAATGCACCATGAGATTAGTAAGTTTGATACATTGAAATTTCTCAGTAGGTATCCAAGTTGAACTGAATCTGACAAAATATTTTTAGGTCGTCAGCAAATAATAAATATTATATGTCCGTATTTGAAATTACGTCATTAATGAAAATAGGTAACATCAATGGCCCAAGCACGGATCCTTGTGACACTCCAGATGTTTGAAGGGACTCGACAGATCTAACCTCACAGTTTGAACAAATTGCTTTCGATTAGTTAAATATGACTGCATGTGTATAATTAAATCATTACCAAAGCCTACATAGTGAAGTTTTGACAGCAAAGTGCATGATGGAGTCTGTTAAATGCCTTAGAAGAATATGTGTATAATAAATTGTGTTTTGCAGATTAAATTGTTTACCGTTGATCTCCCATTTATAAAACCGTGCTGTTCAGGTATAACAATATTTTTTACCTGGCCCGATAAAGTTCCCTGCAGTGTAATTCGAAATACTTTGCTGAAATTACTCAGTATGGCAATTGGGTAATTGATAATATCATATTTGCTACCTTTTTTTGAAAACAGGTCGATTCTTGATAGTTTCCAAATATTTGGAAAACTTTGGGTAGATAAAATTAAATTAAATATAGTACACAGAGGTACACTGAATATAGGAGTAGTCTCTAACCAAAAATGACGGTATAAGATCAAAACCCATGGTCATATTAGATTTAATTCTGCTTATAGATTGCTGAACTTCTGTGGGAGTTACGGATTTTAGTAAGTACGGTAAGTAAATATAGTTATTATGTGTGACGCCAACAGTATCAAAATTGTCTGAAATTGTAAATGAATTAGAAAAGTAGTCAGCAAAAACTTGAGTAACATCATTATTATTTTCCAGAGACTGATTAGCATAATCCATGATAGAAATGTCCAAAATTTCTTTGAGTTGGTCCTAAATTCATCTTCACAATTGCTGACATACTTTAGATAAGCGGTATTCACTTTAGTTTTAATACTCTACCTCAATTGTTTAAAACAATTTTGATCTTTCGGCTATGAGAAGACTTCTTATATTTAGGTCAAACCAGATTTTTTGTTTTACAGAGTTAATTATATGTAAATCAAACCGTGGCATTCTTTAACAGTATAACTAAAAATGGGATAAAATCGCTGTCACGATTTTCGTTCCCATTTCTAGCCCTACCGGGGGTCCAGCCCTGAAACCTAGGCCAATTTTTCTTAATATTTTGATGAATTGTAAGAGTACTCTATTCTTGTTGGTAAAACATCATAATTTGTTAAGTGCTGAAAGTAGAATTTATTTTTCAGTACTTAAATACTTTGATCAATTTTATCAATGGGACCAAAAATATATTGCTGTCATAATTGTTGCAGCAAATTAATATTGTACATATTTACTTTTGTAAGCTAAAATGATGAATTTTACAGACTGCCAAAATGAACGAATTAATTCCAAACTTTACGTGCAGAAAGAATAAAAGCTACTGATAATGAAACATAATAACTAAACACTAATACTATAATAAATAATTGGAATTAAAAAGTAAAAAAAATTGCCTCCAGCGTGACTCGAACTCTCGAAATCAGCATTATCACGTTTTGAAATCTACAACTTTCCCATTGCGCTATCCCGCCTGCTGACAAAAGTTTACCCTGACACGTTTAAGTACGTAAACTGTAGGAACTACTTACGTTGGTAGGCTCTAAACCACCATTCAGTGCTGGAATGAGGGAAACCTGGAAAACCTCATTAGTTAGGGGAGAGTCAAACATCAATTAATTTTAATCTATCACATTAACACCAAGTTAACCATAGTTGCCTGTCTACATCTACGAGTAAACAATTTAACGAAAAATTGTTTGGTGGAATGGGAATTAGAACCCACGACCTCTGGGTTGAGAGATCGAGATGCTAAACCCTGAGCCACCGCCCCGATATAAACATTTAATATTTTGTAGTTGATAAACGGAGAATTTTTTCCAAAACGAGAGAATTTGTAGAATTGCAACGTATTTCTCTCTGTTCTTTTGTGAGAAGATAATACCTATGTTACACAGCGGACGGCAGCTGTTCGCCTATTAGAGCATGAGTCGTAGGTTCACTTGGTCAATCGTGTTTTCTTATAAGAGTCAACAAATCTCTCAATTTTGGGCGCCACTCCACCCTTGGTTTAATTGGTAGGCAAGTGGAGTACCTCTGAGTGATATGTACCAAATTAGAAATTAACGCTAGCTAGCTGAAATAAAAATGTAGTACCTCTTTCGACAAATAAAACTACACAGTATATGGTCCGGGATAAGATCTATTTAATGATTATTGTTACTGGTGGATTAAATAATATTTAAGTATTACAGCAGGCAGTTTAACCTGTATAGAATTACAATTGAGATCTCTAGGGAAATCAAGAATCTAGATCCTTTTACAAGTTTAACCAATTCTGAAAGAGTGAAGCTCGTATACTTAAATTACTAATTAAATTTGAAAGAGTGAAGCTCATGTACTTATTTTACTAATCAAATTTGAAAGAGTGAAGCTCATATACTTAAATTACTAATTAAATTTGAAACAAATTAATATGTAAGGCTTACCTGACCATCCGGTAACGTAACCATCAAAACAGGGCTTCGGGCAGCGGCACTATGAAATATGTACGAAACTTCTGTATTATATGAAGTGCTATTATTTCAAAAAGAAATCCAAGTGCCAAGTAAATGAATACCACTGCCTATTCGCCGCTAGATGTCCTGGTGTGTACTAAACTGTTAAATATAAAAATAAATAAAATGTATAATTTCGTGGTTTGGAAAAACCAAATGCTACAGAATGTAAGTCTAGGTAAAATAAGTGAGTGGAATGAGTGATATGAGACTTAATATTAATTGTTAAGTTCTGTATTATAAAGTTAAAATCAATTGCATTATTGAAAATTTTAGAAATAAACAGTAAATACGTATTTACACAGAAAGAGAATTTCAATGTGCACAAAATAGACTGGAATAATACAGGGTGATCCATTTGAGTTCCAGGTTGATCCATTCTACCAAACACTTGGTAGAATATTTTTGAATTTTTGAACATATGGATACATCATAATTTAGCTCACTTATGGAGTATTATACATATTTTGGTTGCGTTCTCCCTAGTGACTTTATCATGTTGCCAAATTTTAAAATATTTCGGATTAATACATTCCCAGATATCGACCGATCCGATCGACCTAGTTCCTAGTGAGACACCCTTATATATATATATATATATATATATATATATATATATATATATATATATATATATATATATATATATATATACACGGTGGTCACTTTTACGAAGCCCACCATTGGCATCTTGGAAAGGGTAAAATATACAGAGGGGCTCAAATTAGAAAAAAGTTGCGCATTTTTATGCTTTTCATTTAGCCGGGGTATTTTGGGTAGTTCCTGAATTATCGCTGAAAAACTGAAAACGTGCATTTTCTTTTTCCTTTTATAACTTTTTTAGTTTCCAAAGAAATATTGTGAAACTTTGCAGTGTTAGATTTTTCGACATGAGCTTTCTAATGGAAGTGACAAAAATTTTCCACGCCAACTTGATGTCCAAATTTTCATAGTCAACTTTTGATTTTCTTATGGCCGCCATATTGAATTTTGGTACCGTTGAAAAGAACAAAAAATTTCGATCTCGACCATGTGTAATACATAGGTAATCTAAAGTGTTTTCCCGCCAAAAATCAATAATTTATTTTTTTTTTTAAATCAAGTTGTCTCCGAATAAAACAATTAACTACTGATTTTAAACTTTTCTGGAAATATCACTTTAAGAAATAATGTAAGAAGACCGCCTGTCAAGTCTGTTAATACAGATGACATTTTGGAAAAGTGAGAAAGTTGTTTAACTTTCAAAGTAAATCATACATAACGTTTACATTGATTATTTTTTGTAGGGGTTTGCAAAAAATAGAGTTTATAGTATGCCAGTCCAAGATTTTGAACACCTCAGAAGGAGAATTGTTGAAGTATTTCAATTAATCACACCAGCAACTATTCAAAACGCAACAGCAAACATGGATCGTAGAACATATCTATGTATTGATTGTGAAGGAGGTCACTTTGAACAGTATTTATAAATGTTAACCAGTTTAAGAATGTAATATTTAAAATTTATAATAAATTTTACTATGATTGTTAATAAAAACGTTATGTATAATTTACTTTGAAAGTTGAACAACTTTCTCACTTTTCCAAAATGTCATGTGTATTAACAGACTTGACAGGAGGTCTTCTTACATTATTTCTTAAAGTGATATTTCCAGAAAAGTTTAAAATCAATAGTTAATTGTTTTATTCGGAGACAACTTGATTTAAAGAAAAAAAAATAAATTATTGATTTTTGGCGGGAAAACACTTTAGATTACCTATGTATTACACATGGTCGAGATCGAAATTTTTCGTTCTTTTCAAGGGTACCAAAATTCAATATGGCGGCCATAAGAAAATCAAAAGTTGACTACGAAAATTTGGACATCTAGTTAGCGTGGAAAATTTTTGACATTTCCATTAGAAAGCTCATGTCGAAAAATCTAACACTGCAAAGTTTCACAATGTTTCCTTGGAAACTAAAAATGTTATAAATGGAAAAAGAAAATGCACGTTTTCAGTTTTTCAGCGATAATTCAGGAACTACCCAAAATATCCCGGATTTCTTTTCAGCTAATTGAAAAGCATTTTACCCTTTCCAAGATGCCAATGGTGGGCTTCGTAAAAGTGACCACCGTGTATATTATATGTATATATATATATATATATTCAAAATGAAAAGCTTCGCCTAAACCTCCATTCAACCAGACAACACTCTGTCTGGGTCGTGCTCGAGGTGTATTGCCACCTACATTTCCAATGTCCTACATGTCCAATCCTACATACATATATATATATATATATATATATATAGGGGTATATGCCTGTATATTGCCCTTCACATTTTTTATTTATATATTTATAAGACATATATTTTACAGGCAACGTTAGAAATTGATAGATGTACTAGCTCTCCTGCGGTTGATAGACCATCTAGTACCCAAAGTAGTAGATCATCGACCCCTTTTGCTCTTCCCTTTTCAACATTGCCAACATCACTCCTAGAAGTTGGTCTTATGCATCCAGCACTTTTGGGAGAAGAAATGTTTCGGTGTTCATCCTGCATGGCAGCATTTCCAAGTTTATGGCTCTTAGAACAACATACTACCCTCCAACATATAGGATCTATAAGTTCCATAGACAAACCATTCGTCTGCGAACAATGTGGCCAAAGTTACAGGTACAGATCAGCTTACGTAAAACATAGGGAACAAAACCATCGAGCTCGTCTACCTGCAGATAAACTTTTTTCATGCGATGTATGTGGAATGCAATTTAGATATCTCAAATCTTTTAAGAAGCACAGACTTAATCACGCTCTTGAGAAACTTCATGGAAAAACTAATGATATGCTTAAGGAAGTTCGTGCAGAATCTGGCAGTGAAAACATCAAAGTGAGTCACGAAAATAGTAGCGACCAGGTTTCTAGCTCTAATGAAACTATTACTGTCGAAGAAGAAAATGACTCTGTTATTGTTAAAAAAGAAAATCTTGCAGATGATATAACAGGTAAGAGACCAGATACCAGTTATTTTTAAGTATTTACGATATTTGTTTACATTTTATAATATTCATGAATTTAAAAATGTGTTCATAAATACATGCCCGCTCCAGAGGAGAGCTTATAAGTATTATCAACTGTAATAGTCTTAACCAGAATTTTTTTGACAGATTTTCGAAACTAAAACAACAAGATTTCAACTGCGTCATGAGAGATAGGCGCACGCACACTAGTAATTTCGCAAGAGAATTATCATTGTCTTGTCATTAGCAGGGGAAAGTCACATACTGTCAGACTGAGAGTAAATAAAATAAAGTTTTATCAAGTCAATCAATTTAATTTAAAAAACGTGGTAGCAACATCCGGTACAACCGTAATAACAGAGTTCTTGGGATATTTTATTTGAACAGAAAACATTTCTTTGTAAACTTCTAACTAACCAGAACGATTGTACTTATACAATGTGTTTCCAGTTTTTCATTATCATTAGTTATTACTCGGTTATTATTATTAATAATGAAATTAATATAAAATTTGGGTGAAAGATACTTGGCTAACAAAAAATTGTTGCGCGGGTATCAATTCTAATTTTTAGTGGAGTGCGTCATCATAATAAAAATTAGAAGTTCTACCCACAGAATAATCTCCTATTGGAAGCGATTTTTTTTACCCAAATTTCTTTATAAATAATTCCATTGTTAATAAAAATAAATAAATAGTAAATATAAATAGATATACACACAGAGTGATCCATTTGCAAGAGGGGGGCCCCTCTCAAAAAGTTTTATTTGTTGTTTTACGTTTTTTTTTTAATTACAGCTTTAATAACTCTAATATTACTGTACTTTCTACTATATACCTATTCTCTACTCTACTAGTATACTAGTCTACCATTGTGCCAAATTTCAGAATGAAATTTAAAATTTCAAGGCCTACTTCGAATTTTTTTCCAAAGTGAATCCAAAAAAAAGGTTAGCAATTTTTTTATTTCTAATCTGACTCTCAATTGGGTGTGACTACAATTTTAAAAAAATATATATTGGTTTCTAACAGAAATATGATCATTGCGAAGTTGTGATTTACATGATGATGTCCATTCGATTGATAGCATAATGTAAATTTTAATTATGCTATAGATAGGTATTTCTGTTAGGAATCAATATATTCCAGTGGCGCAGTCCGAATAGAATTAAAAAAGTGTTTTTTTTATTTTTCGCCTTGAAAATAATCGAGGTAAGCCTTGGAATTTTAAACTTATATATAGCATAATATAGCGGACATATAACATAATTAAAATATAATGTTTTCAAGACCAGAAATCCAAAAAAAAAGATAACAATTTTCTTATTTATAATATGTCTGCACCACTGGATTTATGATACTCTTCATATGGATGTGACCGAAATTAAAAGAATATGTTGATTGCTAACAGAAATATAGCACAGTTAAAATTTACTTAAAATCTACTGTTATCAATCGAAGAGACATCATCATGTAAATCACAACTTTGCAATATTCATAATATTTCTGTTGGAAACAAATATATTTTTTTAAATTTCGGTCACACCCATTTGACACTATCCTTATCCAGTGGCGCAATCATATTAGGAATAAAAAAGTTGTTAACCTTTTTTTTGGAATCGATTTGGAAAACAAATTCGAAGTAGGCCTTGAGACTAGTACTCTAATAGAGTAGAGAATATATAGTAGAGTGATAGTAGTTACTGAAGCTGTCATTTAAAAGAATTGTTTAAATCGGCCAACAAATAAAACTTTTAGAGAGATTCCCCCGTCTTTCAAATGAGTCACTCCCTATGTATACTCGTATAAGAGTACCTACTTTTTTTTCGAAGAATTATATGATAATTCTCCTTAATTTTTTTGTTGAACCTTTGAATTTATATACATTTTTTAATATATCCAAAATCCCCAACAATGTACAGGGTGACCCACTCGTCTGGCATTCCTTTATTTCTCTACTATTACCAACTTTAGAAAAAAATATACAAAAGTCTTCAGAAATAATAAAGACTACAATTTAAAATTAGTTACAGAAATACAGGATGTTCACATCCTTCCAAACCTATAAAAACTTTCCTATTTTAAATAGAACACTCTCTATGTTATTAGTTTATTGAATTCCCCATCGCAAGTGCTTTCATGTCATAATAGGTCATATTTTTTTGAAAATCCACTTACAGGAGACACATTTTTAGATTTTTTACAAAATCACCTTTTGGAATATCTATTGGATGATATTCCCTTAAATATTTTACCAAGATTATGGGTTCAGCAGGATGGTGCACCCGCCCACTAGGTATAGCGTTAATGTAAGGAATGTTTTGAACGGACATCTTCCAAATAGATGAATTGGTCGAGGGAGTCCAGTAAATTGATCTGCGCGTTTTCCAGATCATACATGTGTCGATTGTTTCTATGGGGATACGTCAAAGATACACAGCATGCCGCCGACAACAGCGGACGATATGAAAGAAAAAATTAGACATTGCTTCCGAAACATTACACCATATATCCTAAGAAATGTGCAAGTTTCATTTCGAAAGATTTAAACTGTGCATTCAGCAACAGGGTTTTACTTCATGTTTGAACATGAAATAAAATAAAATTTAACGAGACTGTTATTATTTATGCTTAGGGTAATCTTTAGAAGGGTTGAGCAAAATCTCATTTATAGTCGAAAAATAAAAAATTTATTTTTATTACATTGTATTGATAACTTTTTAAAATATCATGTTACGTTAGTTATTTATTTGAATAAAAAAAATATATTAGAAGAGTTTAATTTAAATCATAATTTTAATTATGATTTAAATTCATTTTATAATTAGTGGAGTAAAAACGGTAGAAAAATGTTTAAAAAAATTTTTTGAAGGTATAACCACATGAAACGTATACAGGATCATTGGTTGGGTCCTTGTGCATGTGAAATGACTAATTACGACATCTTTAGGGGGGTCAGACATTTTTTATCCCCAAAAATGTCAATAATTTGTCAAAATGTTATATTTATGTTTTTTTAGATATACCACGCTATAACTTCGAAACTAATTGACTTATAAACATGAGGTTTTTTTTTAATCGATTGAGGATATATAGGCGGTCATAACTGTACTAATTTAAGTCCCCTAGTTAGCGTATTTTTTCTTGAAGAATGGAGTAAACTCTAAATTTTACTTTTATTGCTGCATGATTTTCGGTAAGCGAGAAACTTTTTTATTTCAAGGAATTTTGCCATAGTATCTGCGTATGAATTAAAGAAAAAATATTGAAAAAGTTTTTAGATGAAGAACCAACCTTCTGTGACAAATAGTTTTCGAGTTATCGCCATTTAAAATTAATAACACAGGGGCGCGCTGCGCCGCGCGACGTGCTTTTCGAAGACGCTATCAAATTATCGCACTGTACCGCGCTCTCGATGTGTTTTGAAGGCCCGCTTGGGTGATCTCCTGACCAATATAAAATAGCCAAAAAGAATTTTGTATTAAAAAAATAATTTAATGTTCTAGTATAATATATATTTTCTAATTTCATATGATTCGATAAATATTTTCTATCAGGAACACAAATTTGCATTGTATTTACATTCATATTTTTAATATAAAGTTAAAACACGAATTACAAAAAAAAAGGACAGAAATTTTAAAAAATTTGAATTTTCTAGACTCCGAATCTGACGAACTGAGGTCTTCGTTTTGTGGCCTGTTACTATACAGGGTGTCCACCTAGTGCGCGTAAGTCCAATATCTGGGTTAATAAAAGAGATAACTTAATTTTTTTTTCTACAGGGTTGTCTAATATCCCGAGCTGCACAAAATGAAAATATATTTACATATTCAGGGTGTTCAGTTTTTCCTGGACAGGTACCAACTTCATTTTTTTAAATGGAAACCTATATTTTTTATGGCATTATCGAATTCTACGTAAAAAATTAGTGGGACTTTGTGCATAACACTGCTATTGAAATATTGATAGTTTTCGAGATATTTGACTTTTAATTTTTTTTTCTTATGTTTCGTCGCTTCTAATAGTTGACATAATTATGGTTGTATGACAGCTAGAAATTATTTTTTTTCAGAAACTGTAGAGTGAAGATGGCTCTTTCGAAAAACGTATCAAAAGTTGACCTGCGATATACAGGGGGCAACAGAAATCGTGCCAAACCTGATGGTTTAAAATTTAAAAAATCTCGACTTTTTCAAATGGAACACCCTGTGTTTTATGATTTCATTAGATGCCTTTCTGTAGACTCTACAATTTTATAATAGCTTTCCCTATACCTAAGTTGCGTAGTTTTTGCAAAAAACCCACTTTTATGAAAAATACCCGATTTGCGCACGTTCCTTTCTCGGGAAAAACGCAGTGAGCGTCTGTCACGCAATAAAATTTGTGACAATCAGTTTACATGTCATTTCTTCTTTTACTGAATATTCACGTACGAGTTTAGAGTAAGTACTAAGCGTGCATACAATGAACTATTCAAAAGAAGAATTAGTGAAAATGGTTTATGCCTTAGGAGAAGCTCATGGAAATTGTTTGCTAGCAGCACGTATTTACAAAGCAAATAATCCAGATTTACAGAGATTTCCACGTGCTGACTGTTTTGAAAATGTGAAAAAAAGATTTGAAAGAACAGCAAATGCGAATTATGAGAAAACTACCAGGAGACATGACGGTAACAATGACGATATTCAGTTTAATGTTGTGGCGTCTGCTGTTGAAAATCCAAATATTAGTGTCAGGAAAATCAGTAATAATCTTGGAGTTTCCAAAAGCTTGACAAACAAGATACTGAAGAAGAATAATTTTCATCCGTATCATATTAAAAACCATCAAGCACTGTTACCTCAAGATCACCTAAACCGCCTGCAATTTTGCCACTGGGCATTGGATAAAATTCAAGAAAGTCCAAACTTTTTTATGAATGTCTTGTTTACTGACGAATCAACATTTTCAAACACATGCTTACCCAATCGTCGCAACTTTCATCACTACGCTGACAATAATCCAAGATTATTGAGGGTACTAGATAATCAGCATCGTTTCAAAGTGAACGTGTGGGCTGGAATTTGTGGAGAACATATTGTTGGACCGTACTTTTTTGAAGGCAATTTAAATGCGAATGTGTATTTGCATTTTTTGCAAAACGAACTTCCCCTTCTACAGCTACAGAATATGCCCGCTGATTATTTGGTTCAACAATGGTTTCAGCATGATGGTGCCCCTCCACATTCCACTTTGGCGGTACTGTGATTATTTTATTGTTGTAGTACTTTTCCTATTATCTATTCATATTTCAGATTAGAGAACACCGTATATCCAAATAAGTGGTTAGGTCGTGGTGGTCCAGTTCCTTGGCCTGCACGTTCGCCTGATTTAAATATTCTGGACGTTTTCTTGTGGGGTTATATCAAGGAGCGAGTATACGAAGTACCACCAACGGATATGCAAGACTTGAAAGAAAAGATCCAAAATGAGTTTCTAACCATAACGCCCGAAATGTTAAGAAATGTTCACATTCATTTTCGTCGTAGATTAATGCTTTGTGTTGAAAACAATGGTGGACATTTTGAGCATTTACTTTAGGTTAGCTTGCTTGTATGAGTATTGCGTATTCTTTTTTCAATACTCTATGTATATTCATCCATTTCACTAATAATTTTTCTAACTACGGTAACACCGTTTGGTTTCAATATGATACGTATGAAACTTCTTCTTCAATATCTTATTTGTCGAGCTTTTGAAAACTCCAAGATTCCTACTGATTTTCTGATACTAATATTTTTGGATTTTTAACAGCAGAAACCACAACATTAAACTAAATATTATCGTTGTTACTCCCATGTCTCCTGGTAGTTTTCTCATAATTCCCATTTGCTGTTCTTTCAAATCTTTCTTTCACATTTTCAAAACAGTCAGCACGTGGGAATCTCTATAAATACGTGCTGCTAGCAAATAATTCCCATGAACTTCTTCTAAAGCATACGCCAGTTTTGCTAATTCTTAATTACATGTAGAGCTTTTATGATTTTTTACTTTTATTTACAAATAAATGGTAACTTTCCATAAAGACTTGTTTATTAAACTGAAATTATCTAAATTTTTCAGTTATTTTTATTTTAAGAAGTGTAAACTAATACATTTTATAAAAATAAATAGCCTTACAATATTTTTCCCGAGAAAGGAACGTGCGCAATCGGGTATTTTTGATAAAAGTGGGTTTTTTGCAAAAACTACGCAACTTAGGTATAGGGAAAGCTATTATAAAATTGTAGAGTCTACAGAAAGGCATCTAATGAAATCATAAAACACAGGGTGTTCCATTTGAAAAAGTCGAGATTTTTTAAATTTTAAACCATCAGGTTTGGCACGATTTCTGTTGCCCCCTGTATATCGCAGGTCAACTTTTGATACGTTTTTCGAAAGAGCCATCTTCACTCTACAGTTTCTGAAAAAAAATAATTTCTAGCTGTCATACAACCATAATTATGTCAACTATTAGAAGTGACGAAACATAAGAAAAAAAAATTAAAAGTCAAATATCTCGAAAACTATCAATATTTCAATAGCAGTGTTATGCACAAAGTCCCACTAATTTTTTACGTAGAATTCGATAATGCCATAAAAAATATAGGTTTCCATTTAAAAAAATGAAGTTGGTACCTGTCCAGGAAAAACTGAACACCCTGAATATGTAAATATATTTTCATTTTGTGCAGCTCGGGATATTAGACAACCCTGTAGAAAAAAAAAATTAAGTTATCTCTTTTATTAACCCAGATATTGGACTTACGCGCACTAGGTGGACACCCTGTATAATGGGTGGTATGAATAAAAACGAAGTACCGCTACTACTACAAGTATTAGTATATTCTACATAGTATCTACTTTAAAACGAAGTAGATACTACATTTCAAAGTACTCCCTTCTATTTTTCCGGAAATGCTAAAAATAATAGCATTCTTCTAAACATTATAATTACTTTAATACTTTTTACTGGTAAATACTTCCATTTTAACAACAACTGAAATATTTTCTCCGTCATTAGCGAAGTTGATATCATGGCAGCCTCATCGTGCGTGCTACAAAGTGAGTACTTTAAAAATGGTTCAAATACATAGAAATAAAATTTATACTGGAAGAATACCATATACCGTCAAATATTTAGGTAAACAATTAAGTACCATCAATTTAAAATGTTTTATGTTTATATTTTTCATCTAGGTTTAGTAGGGAAAACGTTACTTTCTCGTTACTCGTTACTCTTCTATCACACTTCCTTCATCCGAAGACATCTTAAAGGACTGTTAATGTTATAAATACATACAAAACTGAAACTGTTTCCCAAAAACCTTTAAACATGTCTATCTCGTTAGCCAGGATCCGGCATGCGGCGTATGTGTGACGGAAGTAAGTACTACACATTTCAAAGAATGTACTACACTTGTTAAGTAGATACTTCATAATATGGTGTACCTATATTATACTTTGTGGTGAAGCATGTTCTATGTCAACTAAAGTAGTTACTAGATACCGGAAATTAGTAAATCCTTCGTTTTAAAGTAGATATTACGTAGAATATACTAATACTTGTAGTAGTAGTAGCAAGTACTTCGTTTTTATCCATACCACAAATTGCATATTTACATTCGTCGCAACATCTTAATCTTTGTGCTAAACGTGTGCACTTATTATTGTGGCAATTTCTGTCGGAACACCGGATTGACAAAAATTGCAACAATAATAGGTAATATAGGATAATAGGTTTTTGGGAAACAGTTTCAGTTTTGTATGTATTTATAACATTAACAGTCCTTTAAGATGTCTTCGGATGAAGGAAGTGTGATAGAAGAGTAACGAGTAACGAGAAAGTAACGTTTTCCCTACTAAACCTAGATGAAAAATATAAACATAAAACATTTTAAATTGATGGTACTTAATTGTTTACCTAAATATTTGACGGTATATGGTATTCTTGCAGTATAAATTTTATTTCTATGTATTTGAACCATTTTTAAAGTACTCACTTTGTAGCACGCACGATGAGGCTGCCATGATATCAACTTCGCTAATGACGGAGAAAATATTTCAGTTGTTGTTAAAATGGAAGTATTTACCAGTAAAAAGTATTAAAGTAATTATAATGTTTAGAAGAATGCTATTATTTTTAGCATTTCCGGAAAAATAGAAGGGAGTACTTTGAAATGTAGTATCTACTTCGTTCTAAAGTAAATACTATGTAGAATATACTAATACTTGTGGTAGTAGCGGTACTTCGTTTTTATTCATACCACCCATTATATAGTAACAGACCACAAAACGAAGACCTCAGTTCGTCAGATTCGGAGTCTAGAAAATTCTAATTTTTTAAAATTTCTGTCCTTTTTTTGTAATTCGTGTTTTAACTTTATATTAAAAATATGAATGTAAATACAATGCAAATTTGTGTTCCTGATAGAAAATATTTATCGAATCATATGAAATTAGAAAATATATATTATACTAGAACATTAAATTATTTTTTTAATACAAAATTCTTTTTGGATATTTTATATTGGTCAGGAGATCACCCAAGCGGGCCTTCAAAACACATCGAGAGCGCGGTACGGTGCGATAATTTGATAGCGTCTTCGAAAACCACATCGCGCGGCGCAGCGCGCCCCTGTGTTATTAATTTTAAATGACGATAACTCGAAAACTATTTGTCACAGAAGGTTGGTTCTTATTCTAAAAACTTTTTCAATATTTTTTCTTTAATTCATACGCAGATACTATGGCAAAATTCCTTGAAATAAAAAAGTTTCTCGCTTACCGAAAATCATGCAGCAATAAAAGTAAAATTTCGAGTTTACTCCATTCTCCAAGAAAAGATACGCTAACCAGGGGACTTAAATTAGTAAAGTTATGACCGCCTATATATCCTCAATCAATTTAAAAAAACCTCATGTTTATAAGTCAATTAGTTTCGAAATTATCGCGTGGTATATCTAAAAAAACATAAATATAACATTTTGACAAATTATTGACATTTTTGGGGATAAAAAATGTCTGACCCCCCTAAAGAAGTCGTAATTAGTCATTTCACATGCACAAGGACCCAACCAATGATCCTGTATAGGTTTCCTGTGGTTATACCTTAAAAATTTTTTTTTCGAGAAGGAAGCGACTTTTTCCCTTGTTTTTACTCCATTAAATGAAAATTTATTGTTTTTCAAGCCATCTAGGCTCACAATTTATGTTTACTTGTAACCAAAGAGTAAAATATATAAAATTTCAAAATAACTCGAAAACTATTATCTTTGGGTATATAATATACTAATATGGATCGATAGAGTTTTCAATTCTGAATCTGATCCACTAAAAATATACAGCGTGTTCCATTTAAAATAAACGAGATATTGACCCTTACAGTTTTCCAAAAGTGTTACGACATTATTAACACCCTGTATAATTTATAAAACATTTATATATAGCCAAACTATTTGTTATGGCTTATACTGAACGAATACCAATATTTATTATCGAAATGTTAAAACTTAGGAAGATACTATTATTTTCACTAAAGTCTGCATTTTTAATTTTTTACACAAAACATTAAATATCTTGGACACTGTTGGACAAAGTTTAGCTATAACAAATGTTGCGATAAGCACTTGCGATGAGGAATCCAGTAAGCTAATAATATACAGGATAGTTAATTTAAAATAAGAAAGTTCTTATAGGTTTGCAAGGATGTGAACAGCCTGTATATCTGTAACTAATTTTAAATCGTAGCCCTTATTATTTCTAAAAACTTTTGTATTAGATATTTTTTTTCTAATGTTGGTGATAGTGGAGAAATAAAGGAATCCCAGACGAATTGGTCACCCTGTACAATGTATTTTGTCCCTTGGTTCAAAATACGCTTTACCCACAAACAGCAAAGACATCCTGGTCACAAACATAATAATTATGCAATATTAAAAGCAACATTGAAAAATTAAATAATGACAAAAAAGATGAAATCAGAACTGACATATAAAATACTCTATTCAACCATTTAAACCGGCAAAAACATAAGTGACGCACAGATAACAACCTCAATAAAGAAATCCACGAAACTAAACTTTTCATAAAAGATAACAAATCCAATAAAACTGTAATAATGAACGAAAATGACTACAAGGACAAAATGAACGCATTGCTACATTTACATACTTACAAACCATTAAAAAGACACTCTACCAACCAATTGCAGAAAAAAAATAATAAACGTAAAAACCTGGGAAAAAGGCATATATATCACCGGGCTCGGCAAAAAAACTGAAAATAAATAACGCTTTACCACCAAAAATATATGGACTCCCCAAACTACACAAACCAAATATTCCCCTAAGACCAATAGTATCCTGTATACAATCTCCGTCAAAAAACGACTACCTAAAATCCTGTAGGTATCTAATATAATCAACAAAAATTAAATGGATTTTTTCCTGGTCCAGTGGGACCTGCAACAAGAATAGGGGGTGGGGTTTCTTACTTACCCTGCTTGTCATTCTTTGCACCGACTCCGGCGCGAACCCTTGGTCTCTAAGGTCCTCCTCGACCTCCTTGGCTTCCGTGCCCTCCGGGATGCCGCGGATTACCACTCGGAGTTTCCTCTCTTCCGCGAGAGAAAAGGTGTGGTATTGCTCCTTCCCATCGGTCAGGAGCTGCGTCAGTCTGCGGTGGTCGCTGGCACTCTGGGGGTGGATTGCGACACCGTCCCTGGTGGTCTGGGCTTTGACGAAGTTTATTCGCCTGTCGGTGACTATCCGCCTGATATCCGGCCATCGCTTGGCGTCTCGAAGGATGACCGGAGGTATTTTCACCTCCTTCTTTGGCTGCTCGGCCACCTCCATGGGTATGGCGGTTGACTTATTGCCCTCTGGGGTCGGCTTGCTGACTCCTGGGCTAGCGTGGCTAGTTCCTGGTTCGGGAGATCCTACTCTTCTGGCCTTGGCAGCGGGAGCGTCTGCTGTCGCCACGGGGACACCTGACTGGTGTCGGAGTTCCTAATCTCCTCGACCAGAATAGTTGTGGACTTCTCGGACTCCAATGCCATCGCTCTTAGCTGCAGATTCAACTCGCCGAGTTGACTTTTTAGGTCAGCGATTTCCTGCCGCAGCGCCCTGTTCTCCACGGCTAGAATGACTTTCCTCTCGGAGGGCACGTGGTTTACCCGTCGCTCTGGCGTTGGTGCCCTGGACCTCTCATTGCAGCTCTCATCGCCGCTGCTGGACTCCTCCTCTTCCATAGGGGTCGGGCTCCTCGTCCGACCTAGTTCCCCATCCTAGTTTTTGTAAAAACTGTTTTTGATTTGCTGTGTGGGACTTACATTTCACTGTAAATCGCTAATTCGCTTTTCACACCTGGTTGTTTCTCACTCTTACCTACGTGTCGCCACGTCGGATGCTCGCTTGAAACTCACTGTCATCTTAAACTGTAAAAGTTAAGTATATATCAGACTGAGATTATCTATATCCCTCCTCGAGTTAATATACTCCTCATCTCTGAAGATGTGTACCATCTCCAAGAAAGATCTCTTGGCCAAATTACTCTCCACATCCAACACTTGAACCTCATCCCAAAACATTGAGTGATTCTTTTCCAAAACGTGTTTAGCTAACCCACAAGAGGTCCTATTACAACGAATATCACTCTTGTGTGAAATGATTCGGTCTTTGAGACATCGGCCAGTCTGTGCGATGTAATTTTTATTACATTCAGAACATGGAATTGAATATACCACGCCACTACTATGCAAAAGGTCAGATTTATCCTTAGTTTTTGAAAAAAGAGATTTGAGACTAAGGACATTACGAAAAGCTAATTTAATGTTATTAAATTGTGAAAAATTTTTTTGAAATTTACCACTGAGTGGTTCTAAAAAAGGTAATGAAAAATACAATTGAACTTGATTACTATTAGTGACATCATTATTATTAACGTGCCCAATATTGTTATCATTGTTATTCAAATTAGTGGCATTCAGCAAAATTTTATAAAGAAGTCTTGGAGGATATCCACTTGACACAAACCTGTCGAACAGAATCAAGAGGTTACGTGTCTGCAAAGTATAGTGACTAGTACGTATGACCCTATCCTTCATTGCAACGATCGAGTTAATTTTATGTTTGTGGTGATGATAAGATTTGTAATGTAGGAACCTCCCAGATGCACCTGGTTTCATATACCAAGAAGTAATTATAGTATTATCTACCCTTCTTATTAGTCTAGAATCCAAAAAAGGAACATACGCTTGATCATCTTCTTCTTCAATCGTGAATTTGAGGAAGGTGTCATATACTGTTATTAAATACCTCTAATAAGTGATCCATACCATCAGCTGGTATACTGAGTACCATGTCATCTACATACTTCTTAACAAACGGAATCACAAAATTCAGCTCGACAAGGCAAATGTCAAGGAGATCATCCATGACATATTGAGCCAAAATGGGAGAAACTGGACTACCCATTGGCATACCTAATATTTGTTTATAAATGATATCTGAATAAGAAAAAACTGTTCAGTTAAGAAGAAATTCAATGAGCTTGAGAAAAAGGTTCTTCGGAACTGAGCAGAGGGCTTCTATAGATTCCCACCTCCTTTCAATGGTCCTTTTAACTAAATTTACAGAAATATCATTAAAAAGTGATTTAACATCTATACTGATCAATACATAGCCTTGGGGAAGTTGAAATTCATTAATCCATTGACAAAACTCAAAAGAGTCACAGATAAAATAAGGATTGTCTCTACTATAAGACCTAGTCAAAACATCTGTAATCTATAGTGCTACACCTCGATTCGGGCTAGACACTCCAGAGATTATAGGGCGAAGTTGAAGCGTAAGCTTGTGAACCTTCGGAAGACCATAAAATTTATTGATAACTCCAGTGGAAGATCTATACTTTTATGCTAAAACAGAAGTCAATTTATTGCCCTTTTCCAATTGTGAAATAAAAGCATTATATTTGGTTTGAATAACAGAAGACGGATCCCTACTTAATACTCTGTAATAATCTGTATCGATAAGAATATCTGTTGCAAGCTGATCGTACTGTTGTTTAGAAATAATCGCAGTGATATTCATTTTGTCAGAAGGTATCAATAGCAAATCTTTGGAACAAAATGGATTTTGGACAAAATGGATTTTGTTTAAAAAAACCCTGGCATTTTTTATAAATTTTAAGAAAAGAGTTATAATTTTTATTAGAATTATGGACAAAATTAGTAATTAAATTAGTGGTTTGTGCTCTCACAAAATTTCTACGATTAGGAGGTAAGCTATTAATAATACACTCCAAATATGATAATAATTTAGGAATGTTGATGTTACTTAAACAAGGTTGAATCGAAAATTTTGGTCCCAAAGCTAAAAAATTGGTGATTTCTGAAGGAATGACCACATTTGATAAATTTCTAACCCAATTATCAGGTGTATTAATTATAGGGCGTTGATTGGCTAAAAGATTATTAAACTTGTTAACGTTGATACGTTTAATTTTGAAAAAAATTTTATTATAACTGATTGATTGCTTCCTAAAAAAGTCAGTAATAATGTTATACGGTAAAATTTCAACAATTCTCTGTTTCTTGAGACTAAACGACTTTTCAAAACCGCGAATACTACCATGTGTCACCTTAAGTTCTAAATTAAGAATTCTGTGCCTTAACCTGTTATTGAAATTTGTAGCAGTGTGCAATGTGTGTCCTCTTGCTAACTCAACAAGACTCTCTACGTTCTTGATGCCATTTGCGATGTGAGATGGAATGATGGAATTCCATCAATTTTGAAAAGTCGTTTAGTCTCAAGAAACAGAAAATTGTTAAAATTTTACCGTATAACATTATTACTGACTTTTTTAGGAAGCAATCAATCAGTTATAATAAAAATTGTTTCAAAATTAAACGTATCAACGTTAACAAGTTTAATAATCTTTTAGCCAATCAAGGCCCTATAATTGATACACCTGATAATTG
The DNA here is from genome assembly GCA_963924545.1 of Pogonocherus hispidulus. NCBI lineage: Eukaryota > Metazoa > Arthropoda > Insecta > Coleoptera > Cerambycidae > Pogonocherus > Pogonocherus hispidulus. The sequence continues at coordinate 38,902,304 of OZ004695.1, forward strand.
GATTAGAAATTTATCAAATGTGGTCATTCCTTCAGAAATTTCCAATTTTTTAGCTTTGGGACCAAAATTTTCGATTCAACATTGTTTAAGTAACATCAACATTCCTAAATTATTATCAGATTTGGAGTGTATTATTGGAGTGTATTATTAGGAGCTTACCTCCTAATCGTAGAAATTTTGTGAGAGCACAAACCACTAATTTAATTACTAATTTTGTCCATAATTCTAATAAAAATCAGAACTCTTTTCTTAAAATTTATAAAAAATGCCAGGGTTTTTTTAAACAAAATCCAGATTTGCTAGTGATACCTTCTGACAAAATGAATATCACTGCGATTATTTCTAAACAACAATACCATCAGCTTGCAACAAATATTCTTAACGATACAGATTATACAGAGTATTGAGTAGGGATCCGTCTTCTGTTATTCAAACCAAATCTAATGCTTTCATGTCACAATTGGAAGAGGGCAATAAATTGACTTCTGTTTTAGCAAAAAAGTATAGATCTTACACTGGAGTTATCAATAAATTTTATGATCTTCCGAAGGTTCACAAGCCTACGCTTAAACATCGCCCTATAATCTCTGGAGTGTCCAGCCCGAATCGAGGTGTAGCACAATACATTACAGATGTTTTGACTAGGTCTTATAGTAGAGATAATCCTTATTTTATCTGTGACTCTTTGAGTTTTGTCAATGGATTAATGAATTTCAACTTCCCCAGGGCTATGTATTGGTCTGTCTAGATGTTAAATCACTTTTTAATAATATTTCTGTAAATTTAGTTAAAAAGAGCATTGAGAGGAAGTGGGCATCTATAGAAGCCCTCTGCTCAGTTCCGAAGAACCTTTTTCTCAAGCTCATTGAATTTATTTTTTGACTCAACAGTTTTTTCTTATTCAGATATCATTTATAAACAAATATTAGGTATGCCAATGGGTAGTCCAGATTCTCCCATTTTGGCTCAATATGTCATGGATGATCTCCTTGACATTTGCCTTGTCGAGCCGAATTTTGTGGTTCCGTTTGTTAAGAAGTATGTAGATGACATGGTACTCAGTATACCAGCTGATGATATGGATCACTTATTACAGGTATTTAATAACTATGACACCTTCCTCAAATTCACGATTGAAGAAGAAGATGATCAAGCGCCTGTTCCTTTTTTTGATTCTAGACTTATAAGAAGGGTAGATAATACTACAGTCTGTCCATAAAGTAACCCCCCCCCCTGCTAACTTTTGAACGAATCGAGTTACAGAGTTTTAACAAGATACGGGGTGAATCACGTGAAATGAAGTTGATTTCGACGATAAATTCGATTCTTCAAATTCAAAGATGGCGCCACGAGCGCTGTCAACTCAATTTTTTTAAATGGCAAAGTGTGCCGTGTTGCACCTCATTTAAAGGGTAATTCAGTTCTCTACATTCTCGTTTTTGAAAAATGACAATCGAGTTATCCGTTATCTAGTTACAAGCGTTTCTGCTTCTAATTTGATCCTTGAATAAAATATTAATTAATATTTTAATACAATAAATTTTGAACAAATATTTATTAAAACAAAAAATAAAAGAACTAAATAAATTGTTCAAACTGGTGTCCATTGACTTCTCGGCACATAAAAAGTCTATTTTGAAATTCTTGCCTGACATTTCCTAAAAGTTCTGCAGGGATATTTCTACACATATATGTTAGACGTTGCTGTAGTTCGTCGATATTTACTGGAGGAGTTCTGTAGACTTTTAACTTCAAATATCCCCATAAGAAAAAATCAAGAGGAGTTAAATCCGGGGAACGAGCCGACCATTCTACCGTGCCCCTTCTGCCAATCCATCTGCCCGGGAAATGATTATTTAAAAAATCGGTAACAGGTCCATAGAAATGAGGCGGAGCGCCATCTTGCTGTAATACAATATTCTGAATGTTATTGCCAGCTATTCTTTCTATCTCTGGTAAAATTTCCTCCAGCAGCATTCTTAAGTACCGCTCTCCTCTTAAATTTTCTCTTAAAAATAACAATACGGGGTCCAATAACATCGTTGCCCAAAATGCCAGCCCAAACATTAACTTTTTCGATGTCCTGTGTATGGGTTTCCCGGAGCTAATGCGGATTTTCAGTACTCCGGTAGCGGTGATTATGCCTATTTACATGGCCGTTTAAGAAAAACGTACATTCATCACTGAAGCAAATGTTAGTTAATAAAATTTGATTCTGTTGCAATCTTTCTGTCATTAGTTCGCAGAATTGTAATCTTCGATCTGGGTCATCTTCAGAAAGTTCCAGTAACAGTTTCAGTTTATACGGATGTAATTTATTTTTTCTTAATATCTTATGAACTGTTGACCTTGGCAAGTAGTGTTGATCAGCAAGTTCTACTGTTGACTGCTGATTGTCACTCTGAAGATCGACCAGAATATTAATTTGTTTTTTCCTGTGAAATGGAAGGCCTTCCACTTCTTCTAATATTACCTAGGTTTCCAATTGCTTCAAATTTTCTTATAAGTTCCCTAATGTACTTTCTGTCAATTGGGTTATTTGGATATCTAATATTAAATAAACGAACAGCTTCATGGGCATTATTTTGACTTGATAAAAAACTTCAAAAACACGTTCTTCAACGGTGCGCATTGTATTAAATCGAATAACTTAAAAAATAAGGAAAAAAACGGTAGAAACTTTCAAGCACTCTTAAATTGAACACTAAACTACTTTCTCGAACCTTACTGACGTTTCTGTGACAGTAGCAAGCAAAGGTAAGTAGACTAGATAAAAGCAAAATTTTTAAAAATCGTTAATAGAAACGCTTGTAACTAGAGAACGGATGATTCGATTGTCATTTATAAAAATGAGAATATAGAGAATTGAATTACCTTTTAAATGAGGTGCAACACGGCACACTTTGCCATTTAAAAAAATTGAGTTGACAGCGCCCGTGGCGCCATCTTTAAATTTAAAGAATCAAATTTATTGTCAGAATCAACTTCATTTTACGTGATTCACCCTGTATTTTGTTAAAACTCTCTAACTCGATTCATTCAAAAGTTAGCAGGGGGGGATTACTTTATGGACAGACTGTATAATTACTTCTTGGTATATGAAACCAGGTGCATCTGGGAGGTTCCTACATTACAAATCTTATCATCACCACAAACATAAAATTAACTTGATCGTTCCAATGAAAGATAGATAGTCACCATACTTTGCAGAGACGTAACCTCTTGATTCTGTTCGATAGGTTTGTGTCAAGTGGATATCCTCCAAGACTTCTTTATAAAATTTTGCTGAATGTCACTAATTTGAATAACAATGATAACAATATTGGGCACGTTAATAATAATGATGTCACGTTCAATAGTAATCAAGTTAGTAGTATAGCTGGCGGGTTCCTGGGACTGAGGATGGCATGTCTCCCCGAGTCTTACCAATAGTAGGGGGGTTGGGCCAAGTTCTTGTACCCCAAGAAGAAGAAGAAGTATCGTCGTCAATGACCAGCAGGTGGTTGTCACAGACAAATTTCTCAGGTGTCACCAGTGTCACCGGTGTCACCTCGGCATGACGTGTTAGGGTGTCCAAAAAGGCCTTGTGTGTGTTTCTTGATGAAATGTTGGAACAGGAGAATGTAAGAGATAAGAGTTAAATTATTGCTGCTGTTAATGTGTAGATATTAAATTATATAATTACTATTAAACACCCGATAACCTTTCACCTTGTTTTCATCCAAGTGTGGTATCGGTTTCCAATTAAATATTAAATTATTGCAATGTGTAGATATTTACTATTAAACACCCGATAACCTTTCACCTTGTTTTCATCCAAGTGTGGTATCGGTTTCCAATTAAATATTAAATTATTGCAATGTGTAGATATTTACTATTAAACACCCGATAACCTTTCACCTTGTTTTCATCCAAGTGTGGTATCGGTTTCCAATTAAATATTAAATTATTGCAATGTGTAGATATTTACTATTAAACACCCGATAACCTTTCACCTTGTTTTCATCCAAGTGTGGTATCGGTTTCCAATTAAATATTAAATTATTGCAATGTGTAGATATTTACTATTAAACACCCGATAACCTTTTACCTTGTTTTCATCCAAGTGTGGTATCGGTTTCCAATTAAATATTAAATTATTGCAATGTGTAGATATTTACTATTAAACACCCGATAACCTTTCACCTTGTTTTCATAAAGTGTGGTATCAATTAAGGTTTTCAATTAAATAAATTAATATATTGATATGGTGGTATGCTCAAGAAAACATATATCGTTCATTATAGTCTATGCGACAAAGAAATAAAACAAATGATAGTTGTTAAACATTTATTAGTCTTTAATTTTTTTAAATGGACAAGAAGAAGAAGAAGGATCCTCGTTACCGTCGTCGTCAACATGAGATCTTTTTCTGTTTTTATAATATAAATAAGTTTGTATATAATAATGCACCATGGATTTTATCCGATTCCAATATTCATCACAAATGCCGTCGTGTATACAAGCCCATGCATAATTCTCTTCCATTTCTGTCCAATCCTCTTCTGTTCGAGGCTGAGCTTGATACAAATAAAAATGTTCCTCCAAACAGGAAATCAAGTCCCGCTTCATTTGAAGAAAATCCTGCCTGGTGGGAATGTCCAACATTACTGCTCGTTTGTGGGTTGGCGGCACATCCTCCCCCAGTCTTGTAAATCTTCGGTAATCCGTAAAGACGGATTCCAAAATTTTGAACAAAATTTTGGAATAACAAAAAAGGCTAAGGGTATTCAATCATCAGCTTTAAAACTGATCTCATTTGATGATTATTTCAACTGTCTGTTTGATAATGCTGAGGTTGATGTTGTTCAAAATTCAATATTATCCAAAAAACAAGAAGTTTACACTGTTAAACAAGTTAAAAAGGCGTTGAGTCCACATGATGACAAAAGAGTTTTTAACTATATTTTTACTGATACTGTACCGTGGGGCTTTCTTTAGATAATATTAATCTCTCTCACCTCCATGTTAAATAAGCAGGACATTGGATAAGAGGTGACAAAATTTTAAACTTTTATTTTTAATTTTTTAAAAAATATAAATTTTTTTCAGACGAGCTACTGGGACTCCGTCTTTACGGATTACCGAAGATTTACAAGACTGGGGGAGGATGTGCCGCCAACCCACAAACGAGCAGTAATGTTGGACATTCCCACCAGGCAGGATTTTCTTCAAATGAAGCGGGACTTGATTTCCTGTTTGGAGGAACATTTTTATTTGTATCAAGCTCAGCCTCGAACAGAAGAGGATTGGACAGAAATAGAAGAGAACTATGCATGGGCTTGTATTCATCACTATGCGACGGCATTTGTGATGAATATTGGAATCGGATAAAATCCATGGTGCATTATTATATACAAACTTATTTATATTATAAAAACAGAAAAAGATCTCATGTTGACGACGACGGTGACGAGGATCCTTCTTCTTCTTCTTGTCCATTTAAAAAAATTAAAGACTAATAAATGTTTAACAACTATCATTTGTTTTATTTCTTTGTCGCATAGACTATAATGAACGATATATGTTTTCTTGAGCATATCACCATATCAACATATTAATTTATTTAATTGAAAACCTTAATTGATACCACACTTGTATGAAAACAAGGTGAAAGGTTATCGGGTGTTTAATAGTAAATATCTACACATTGCAATAATTTAATATTTAATTAGAAACCGATACCACACTTGGATGAAAACAAGGTGAAAGGTTATCGGGTGTTTAATAGTAAATATCTACACATTGCAATAATTTAATATTTAATTGGAAACCGATACCACACTTGGATGAAAACAAGGTGAAAGGTTATCGGGTGTTTAATAGTAAATATATAATTTAATATCTACACATTAACAGCAGCAATAATTTAACTCTTATCTCTTACATTCTCCTGTTCCAACATTTCATCAAGAAACACACACAAGGCCTTTTTAGATACCCTAACACGTCATACCGAGGTGACACCGGTGACACTGGTGACACCTGAGAAATTTGTCTGTGACAACCACCTGCTGGTCATTGACGACGATACTTCTTCTTCTTCTTGGGGTACAAGAACTTGGCCCAACCCCCCTACTATTGGTAAGACTCGGGGAGACATGCCATCCTCAGTCCCAGGAACCCGCCAGCTATACTACTAACTTGATTACTATTGAACGTGACATCATTTTTTGTTATTCCAAAATTTTGAACAAAATTTTTTAAATAATCCTCACTAAATCTATTATTTATTAGTTTTTGTGTTTGTTTCTTTTGTTCATCTTCGCTCATTTGCAATTTATAACAGTACATTTTTGATCTTAAGCCAATAAACTCCAACATAATTTTCCCATTATTTTCATCCTTCATTAAGCCAATTTCTTTTTTATTTACAAGCGGCATATTATATACATTATCTACTGCATAGTCTGACGTATCAAATTTGTGTATATCTGTTTTGATATGTTCATAAATGTCATCTACATGAAAATGATAAATCAAACTATCAGTATCACAATATAACAGCTTCGCCGTATTACCAAATTTATTTTTAATGGACATTCCCATGTATATGGGTTTGTTGTACTTGATTTTTAGCCGCCGCATCTCGATTAATACAAAATCTTTATCAAAAATTTCACAACTATGGAAATTTGGTTGAGAGATATAAAACTTTGCCCCGTATCTTCCCTCTCATTTAGTAATCAATTTAACGTCTCTGTATTTTTTCACATTTTCAATGGTTTTGCCAAATGGAGCAAGATTCATTAATTTGTAAAAAAAATTTTGAAAATCATTTTCGCTTTTTTTTCTCATTTCCGTATTTAAATCAATATATTTTTTTAAGCACGATGATTGTCTAAATTTCAAACAGCGATGAATTTTCTTTATTTCTAAACCCAATTTAACAGCCTGTTGCAAGTTTGTATAATAGAATAGAATAGAATAGAATAGAATAGAAGTTTATTATGTTCATTACAAAGTACATATTACATAAAATACAAATAAACTTACATACTTCATAGAAGTGCCTAAACACTGTACATGAAGAAAAGAATACAAATTATTTATAAAAACGTATCTAAACATAAACTCAAATACAATATCCATACGCATATAAGTCTTAATAACTATACTCACTAAAATAATAGGTGTAACAAATCAAATAAGAGTTCATTTTAAAATATTATTTTATAAATATCTTCTTGAAATACCTATATATCTTAAAGCAACAGTGAAAGTATAATACGAGTAACTGCTAAAAACTAATCAGGTTAAAAATGAAACGAACTTCAATAGTCTCAACATTATAGAGGAACTTTCCTTTTACAAACATAAGTAATTATCATTATCAATATAGGGTATTATGATAGCGCTTTGGATTAATAATTGTATTAATGTCCTTTCGAGAAATATTTCTCAAATAATTTTTAGTTTCCTTCTTAGCTTTAATTAAATTTGTGTTATTTTGTTTAATATTCAAAGGAAGTGCATTGAAAGCTCGTGCCCCGAGGTAAGAAAAACATCTTTGACCGCAAGTTGTCTTCATTTTAGGCATTTTTATATTGTTACTTATATTGGCTCTAGTATTTACAAGATGAAGTGAAGGGTTATACAAATTCCAAAAATACAAAAAAGGTTCCTTCTCGGATGATATCCCGTCATCATTGAATTATGATTAGAGAAGTAATAGTTAGACCTATTAAAAAAAGATTAATTTCATATATAATGAATGACATATTTCGATTTGTCATACAGAGTCGTTAATAATTTAGGAATGTTTGACGTTGAAGTAGGAGGCGCCATGTGTTCAGGACAAAGCGGTAAATCTTTGTGCAAATCAAACAATTTCTTAGGATAATGAAGGTCTACCTCTTACACATATCCATAATCGTTGTTTTCAGGTATGGTTAAAAAGTTTTCGTTATACATATCTATGTCCTTTGTCCATTGAAATTCTCCAATAGGTAAGGCTTGACACATGGCAGCACCATAGAGATTATTAATATCTAAATATAAAAGATACGACGATGGTTCTTCGAGATTAAATTTTTCTCCCATGTATTTGTTGTTAGCTTTACCATATCTACTGGAACACTGAGAAATTTCTCCTCTTATGCCTTTTTCGAAAAACAAAATCATGTCAACATCTTGTAATAATTCTAATTCAACTTTAGTTATTTTAAGTAAAGCATCAAAAGCCAATCCAGGAGCGGTGTAATAGTGAAGACTATCTAGTTGATACGTTTGCAAACATACTTCACGAAAGTTTTCAAATATATCAACTAAAAGTAGCACATCGGTGGTTAAATAGAGTTCCGCATACTCTTGCAACGTTTTAATGTGAAAACTATTCCAAACATTGCGAGCATGTTTATAGTCCTCTTCCGATATCTCTGAATTCCTAATTTTGCTATAAAAGCATGCTTTTGGGGGTAAAGATGTTTCCTGTAATTTCTCCCAACTGTGTATTTTGCTATAAAAGCATGCTTTTGGGGTTAAAGATGTTTCCTGTAATTTCTCCCAACTGTCTAAATATTCATAGGGAAAGACACCCTTTCGCGTAACTAAATTAAATTTTTCATTATCTTGATAAAAATTTCGAGTAACTTTCTTTTGATTATCATTCAAATAGGATGATAGTTTATCTAAACTGCTGCTCATGAATCGAAATGAATCCAAGAATCTAAATGTAATCATTGTATTTGGAATTTCTTTAGAGAAAGAGATATATTTTTCTTTGTTAAGAGGCAGTAAGGTCACGTTGCCCTTAATTTCTTTACACAGTGCCTTTATTATAAAATGGCTGTCGTATCCCGACAAGTTGTGAAATATTACAGGAAAATGTTGCGTATCCTTATAATTCAAGTTACAGGAAAAATGTGCAGCACCTCTAAATCCACCAGTCAAATGACAATGATCACGAACTTTGTCTTTAGGATCAAGAAGAAACGGTTCATTACAAATATGACATGTTTTTGCTGAATAATAAGCCTTGTTTTCATCAACAGATAAAGGTTTCATAGGCAGAGGATTTGAAAATATGACATTTAGTTGGTATGCAATTTTTTGCAGTTCTTTTACAAACCACACCTGACAATCTCTACCAGTATAACGTGAAAATTTCGACAGAGTTTCATTGTACGAGCATTTAAGATAATAAGCAATGCTTCATGTTTTTGATACTTTTCAGTTTTTACATTTTCATTAATATTAGGTTCATCGTGTTTAACTAAAATGCTTTCTAGATCTGTATAAATTACAAATGGGACTCTAAGCTTATTTCTAAAATTTTTAAAAGTTATTGCAGCCTCACGATCCTTTGGTAAAATAATTTTTGCGTCATTTAACATTTTACAATCTTCCATATGCTTTTCCAAGACATCTGAATGTGTAAAGTGATTTAAACATCTTTCACAGTAAATTTTTTTATTTTTATTATTTCCAACTTGCCGATTGATTAGACGACTTAAATTTTTAATATAAGCAAAGTGAAACGTATTCGTATCATAATCCACATCAGTTTCCTCTTCAAATTCCAAAAAATTTGTAATCATTAGTAAATTAATATTTCGAGGATAGTGTGTTTTTGTTAATACTAGAGGTAAAATTTATTTTTTTGAAATTGTAAAAACGTTTATACCCAAATGGTTTAAATTTTCAAATTTTGAAATATTTTTCAATTTTATAGGGAAATCAATACCATCATACTTTAAAACTTCACTGAAATGTGGATAGGATGATGTGCGGCTAATATTTTTGTGTTGTGGAGCGGGGTATAATGCACATACTACGGACCACAAAAAACAATATTCATCGTTATTTTTTATATTAACTACAGCTTTTTTCTTTAAAATAAACGAAGGCAGAGCAACATATGTTGAACAACTAACATTTATTGAATTATACATATTTATGTGTACTTTCAAGTAGTGAATTTCTAAAAGCGCATATTCGCTGTCTTTTTCCTGAAAACTTTCTAGCTTATTTAAAATTTTATTTTCAACATATTGCTTGTACCAATCAGCTATAATCGTATTTTGATCTATTATCTCATTTCTAGTAGAAAAATGTTCAAGTGATGTTTCGGCAGTTTGCGGTTTAATAAATAAACCACAAAACTCAACATTTACCTTAACAATTGATTTTCTCAATGCCTCCTTGATTTTAAACGTGAATACGCGTAAAGCTTGTTTTAAAAATAACATAGGATCTTTAAATTTGAGGTTTACTATTATTCCCGTTTTAATCCTACCCATAAAACACGAGTCTACATCTTGCCAAATAAGTTTTTTTGATTGAATATATTTTGCCTTTTTTAAATTCAATTTAAATTTATTTAAATAGTAGTTTAATTGACTTAGGTTTGATTCTATTTTAGAAAAATTTTTTACACATGTAACGCGGTGTTTTATTGCTCTTTTCAGCAATAAAATGTTTCTCCTCAAAAGTGATATATATTTTCGATATTCGTCTTTAGATTTTATTATTCTACTCACCATTTCCATTTTTTCCACAACAGATGATGATAACACATCAAGAACTTTTTCACCGCTCATAATTATAGTAACAGCAGGAGAAGCAGCAGCAACCGCACTTTCTCAAAAATATATTGAACTGGATAGTGTACCTCTGCATTATTCAGAATTTATACTGTAGATAATAAAAAATCATTTTACGTCAATAAATATTCCCTCCACTTGCTTAAGATTAAAAATTTCCACTTGATTCTGTTGCAATTAATTATATTATCACTTGACGTCAATAAGATAAGATATTCTTGCATAAACATAATTAAAAATTTCCGCTTGATTATGTTCATGCAATTAATTATATCCTCCTTTTTTAATAAGTAGTAAATAATTAAAAAAATTCTTCTCCATCATGTCCCCTACATCTACAAATAAAAAAATAAACTTAGTTTTAAAAGAAATTTACAACATTTTAGATAAATGAATTTATTAATAATAATAATTACCAAAATCTGCCTGTAGAGCCCATAACCACCTCTGGATTTTATAACATCTTTTTCAACTTGCAAACTTCTCCTTTCTGGTATTTTCAGTATAACAATTTGACAAAATTTTTCTCCACTTTCTACTGTACAATCCACCAGTGGAACAACTGTTGTTGATAGGGCTTGGGCATATCCAACATCGATAATTCCTGTTTGCAACAGAATTCGATCATGCCAAGAGGAACGCGGAACCAGCATTCCACAATGCTCCATGGGAATCTGACACATTTCATTCAGCATAATTTTTTTTCGAACTCCTTTCTTCAGTTCGTGTGTCTGTTGGGAAGTTAAATCTATTCCAGCGTTTTTATCGCAAATTTTAAGAATTGTATTAGTTAAAACAACACACGAATCTCTCATGTGATAAATAAAACCACTTATAGTGTTTATCATATCAGTTGGTTTTTCCACATCAATTTTTAATTTTGCAAGTTAAATTCAGCGGCCAAGCATTCAAATACCAGATCCTGGGTTTGTACATAATTAATATTTAAAATATCGATGCCATTATTTCTCATTTTCATTTTTTGTAAAACAGCATTTGGATCAACAGATAATAATATTATAGCACGCCAAGACGATGGAAAAATTTGCAGCCTCTTCATTAATTTGAAATAATTTTTTACATCATCTAGCGTTTTTTCATTTTTCATTAAAGCAAACACCAAAGCATAGCAAATGTTAGTAAAAGGTAATCTGTCGTGGACATAATCTTCCCTTAAGCGACACGAAACAAATGTTTGATATATCAAATTCATAACAGGATCTTGATGTTTATTTAAAGATAATGGCTCACCAATACTATGTTCAAAAAAATCTCCCACAACAACTGGCACGCCTTCGGACTGCAGTTTTAATAATGCGGTGCTCTTAAAGAGACAGCAAGTTCCATCGACGAAATATTTCATTTTTATTTACTTCACTTCAACAATCACCACTGTAAACTGTTGTACAATGAAACCCCGTTTTTAAAATTCTTAGCATTTATACACAAATTTTGTTTATTATTCGTCTCATGTTGGACGTAAATTTGATAATAATGCGTGTTATTTGTTACTAATCAGCAAATGACGCAACTTGTTTTTCGTGTACGAAAATTTCCCTATTCCTAATCGCTGCGCATGCAATGCCGGCTCTTATCGCAGCAGCAGTTGTTTGTGCACTTTTAAATATTGGCTGATGCAATCGTGTTATCGTAGTTGTTTGTGCAGAGTTTGAAATATTGACTGATGCAATCGACATTTGACCCGCCGTATCCTGCACTTGTTTGTCTAAAGTGTAGCAGCATTTACGTATTACATGATTAGTATTTTTTTAAACTTAATATAAATATATGGTTCTGATTTAGACAAAGAGTAAACAGTTCCATATTGCTGCTACACTATTAACACAACAAGAAATGGCCACCATTCCATCCACAATAGTCGTGTTCACTGAAGACAAAATACATTTTCCACTAAATTGGGCGCTTGTGGTTATAAAGCAATTATTTCAGTAAGTAATAGCCAATATTTTCTCATTAATTATTGTTACTAACACACACACACACACTTTCCTTTGTAATTGCTGCTATGGTTATTTCTCGTTATATTTGCAGAGATTTTGATACTATTTCTTTGCATATTTATTTTAACTATTTTTTAAAGATTTTTAAACACACACACACACACACACACACACACACACACACACACACAGTTATAATTTTGTCTAATACCTTTTTTATTTACAGATATGGGGTTAATAAAATATCGATTCGTGAAGAGAAAATTTTTATAGAACTAACGTATACTCCCAACGCGCAGATACTGAAAAGCAAGTTTGGGACGTTACCCGTAAGGTATATGAGAGTAAGATTAGAAAACCCTCAAGAATTCAAAATTTTGGAGAACGTGGTGAAGCGCTATAGATTTAATTTAATTGATGAGGATGCCGATGCCATTAAAAAAATTGATGGGAGCAATTAGACAATAATTGTCAGACAGGTAGTAGGAAATACCCAAAGAGGGCACTGCAGTGTATTTCACTGTATCTCGCCACTACAAACATTCACATATGCCCCTTAGGCAATCAATGTCGCCAGATCATTCATCAATTCCGATACCTATGGCAATCTGATGAGATCATAACAAGATCGAAACCGGTCATTGTCTGGTATTTGGTCTTGATGAAGGATGTGGCGACATCCATGGAGATGTTGATGTAATACAACGCCAGTCGGGGCATATTGCCCGTGGAGTAGTTGTTTTCGGCATCTCCTTCCAATAATTGATGGGAGCCTCCCCACCAAACGAAAATTATTAGGACCACCACCATTTAACCTGGACAACGACGACGAAGCAGATAAGGATGAAAGACTGGAGGGGGAGGAGGAGGAGCAGGATGGCGGCGAGGCAGGAGGCAGCAGCAGCAGTATTAGTAATAAAAAACAAAAAGTAAGTGTAGATTAGAAATAAAAAAAATATTTTAACAATTGTTTTTTTATTTATTCCCTTTAACGTACATATTATAATAATAAATAAAGAAAACATTTTCCAATGTACAATTTAAATCATTATTTAAATGTCTTTGACAATGAAAAGATTTGAAAATTGATTTCATTTCATTTAACGACATACAGTTTTCAACATCATCATCTAAATTGTGAATATTGCAATTCAGAGATAATTTCTCCAACCATTCCTTTTTTTGACTTCCTTTCACCAGAATAACAGTGTCGTCGTCTTGATCCCAGGAGATATTCATTTTAATAAAGTTCTGAATAAAATTTGGTTAATCTTCATAATTTATGTCATCCCATTGTTCATTTGACCACTCCAAACCATGACAATTATTAGTTAACCAAGTCATATGCTTTTCAGTTTTAAATTTCATATGTTTCAAATCGAAGGGAAGCTTTACCACCGTATGTGCATATTGATCATTAACTGCATTTAAAATGGAAATTTCCTTACAGAGAAAATCAAAGTTTCCATATTGAAAGCCTTGTAAATCAACAATAAACATTTTTGGTAGCTGCTTTGCTTGCTCGTCGCTCGCTCTTCACTCTAAACTGTATGATACTAAACTGAAGAAAAATTAAAACTTTTTACTTATTTATTTGAAGCGGCGGCGGCGGTGTCATCTAAACTTCTACGGTATGCGCTCCATGAATGTTTTTGTTTATTATTTTCAAATACGCGAGATTCATATCCACAGGGTCTACACAAGTAATTACGTATAGGATTTTCTCCGCCGCACTTTGTACATTTATACTTGTAGGTGGTTGGAATAGGCATTTTGGAAATTTTACACAATTCTTACGCGACCAGTTAAAGGTTCGTAGTTCACGTACTGTTCATGAAGAACTAAACAAAATGCAGATGTGTTAATCGGTACATCTCCCATGGTTTCAAATTCTATTCTCGCATCTACAGTTTCACTTTTTATTTGTTCGTTTTGATAAGAACAATCAATCACAAACAACGGGGCATCTGACTTGAACTTTGTCACATCAAGCAGAGGTTCAGACTTCTTATTAAAATAATATGACTGTTGAAATTTAGCGTACATATCATATGCCAGTGCATACTGATTTTTCGTAAAATCTTAAATTTAAGTTTTCGTAAGGATACGACTGGGAGTTTAAGTATAATTTAATATTTTTTAAATTGCAATGATCAAACTTGCTGCCGTCCATTCTTAAATTATTTTTTCTATCGGTTTGAAAACCGAAAATAATAAATCTTGGTTTTTCCAAAAACGTAGATGATTTCAATACCCACGTAAAAGTTTGACTTGATTTTAGCGTGGGATAAGTAAACAATTCCCATCTTCTATGCACTATTGGAATGGGATTATTTTTCTCAATGATATTTAATATTTTTAATTTTTCATAATCGGACACCGTGTAATGGGGAACTTTCCAAACTATTTTGGATATAGTTATTTTTCCTTTTTCTGTGCCAGTAGTAGATTCGATAGTTGCATTTAAATCATCGCTTGATCGAATTAATACGAGCTCTTGACGTAAATTCAATATAGCCTTTCTGTACTCTTCAGCAAACCCTAATATAGAGGAAAGAGGCCAACACACATCAAATCTTCCTGATGTGTCATCAAAAAAGTTATCTCTCTATGGGATTCCACCCTGCATTCATTAAAGCTTTACTTTCGTGGGGTGTTAGCGAAACATAAGATTTCATGGAAGTTGTTATTCCTGGGTTTTTTACTCTGTCAATTATCACGCCTCCAAGCTCATATCGAATTTCTTCAAAGAGAAATGCTATAAAGTTGTTAACTAACTTACATTTTGTAACATTTCCAGTTCCATCGTGGTTTTGAAATTTTCCTTGAATCTGTAGGTAACTTTCTCCTGGTGCAGTTAGTAGTTCCTGCTGCTGGATTATTATTCGACATTCATCATTATGTTTTAGTTCACCGGATGTATAAGACTGATAAGAATGAAATTCAACATTTGTAATTGAATTATCAAGTGCAATCTTTTCATTAACATCCAACAGTCTATTCATGTTTTTTAAGTTTAAGACCAATCGAGGTTAGGAATTCTTTATTCTTCAACGTTAAGGCTTCTCGTTTCTTTTTATTACTAAAGTTTCTACTATACAACGGTTGATTTATATCTGGAGGAATTTTTTGAAGATAAGAATCACTATTGTTTATTGGCGTCGTCGTCGTCTTATAGAACGCATTGAATCTAACTACCATAATTTAATTATTTTTCACCTTTCTTAAATGTAGTGTTATCGTTATAACTTCTTTTCTAAAATTAACCAGTTCTTCATTCTGATCGTTTATTTTTAGTGTTATATTATGTATGACATGCGTATTAATGGGTAAATAGATAACATTCAAGGGACTCTCGACTATTTTGTATCCGGGTGGTACTGCTGGGTAAAATGAATGTATAGTATGAACCGAATTTCCATTGTTAAAAGAGTTTGTGGCGATATTACAGTCTATTCGAATCATATTGACTCTCATGATATCTACGGGGAAATCTGAATAGTGTAATACGTTTGCTGATAATTTATCTTTTTTAAATCCCAGCAATGAACCAATTGAATTCAGTTTTGAAAAATCTGTCTTGATTACACTTAATCTCACATTTCAATGTATTAAAATTTGCTTCTATCCGTAAAACAGTTTTATTGGTGGTTTTTTTGTGTTCTCTGGCAGAGAGAGCCTTCTTTAGGTATTCGCTTATGTTAGTTATTTCATAACTTCCAACGGGAATCTCTATACATTCATCCTTTCCATAATAAAATTTATTATTTTTTTCATCTATATTAGGTATTGAATTATTAGCACTGAAATTAGTTAATCCAATTTCATAATAAGCATTTTCTTCCAACAGCATAGGAGGATAGTAGTCTACTGATAATTCGGATGTTTCTTCGCCATTAAAACAAAAATAATAAGACATGTTACTAGATTACCAGTTGAAATAAAACTAAATTGTTGTTATATTTAAGCACTATTTATTAAAAATTTTATACAGAGGTGTCCGCAGTTATAGTCATTGAATTACTGGTACCTTTCATGATTATATAAAATTTTTATAGGATCTACTGAGTTAAAATATTTTATAGCTTCTGATGGAGGTGACAAATTTCCAAAGCTGTCAAAGTAATTCACAATGCTGTTGATTTTTTTGTAAGCTACCCAGCAGTGAGTTCCTGGTCCTCTGTCTTCATCCAAATTAATTATTCCGCTTTCCTTTTTGTGTATCCTTTTAGGTAGTTTGTCTCGCGAGAAAACATCACGAAAATAAGGTATTTTAAATTTATATTTCTAAATATCGATATTTGTTAGAGGTCTATTTGGTAAGTTGATGTGGTGGTGACGTCGTTGTGGTGTTTTCAGTGGTGGTCTAAAAAAAGACCGAGACCTTTTTTATACGACTTTAAGAATAATCCCTTTCCCATTGCGATGGCTTCCATTTTTTTATTGTGCCTTTGCGCCTCACTCAACTCCTGTTTTGCAGCTTTTGCTTCATTAACAGCCTTTACAATACCTGCTGCACCTCCACCTAAAGCACCAAGAGCACCGAGTCCAGCAAAAATTGGAATTAAAGGCAGTATGCCTCCGGTTTTTGGGATCTTTATTACACGTTTAACTTTAATTTTGTTTTTTTGTTTTCTTGCAGTTTATAATGCCACCGATATTGCATCGCCCACTGTTTTTGATTTACTTTTAGATAATTTTCTTTTAATATGTTTTGTCACTTTACTAAAACTAGCGGCAGTGGAGGCATTTCTCTTCCTCTTGGTAGAATTCTTTTTCTTTATCCGTTTCTTAATTTTCTTGGTTGCTTTAACTTTCATTGTTGCTTCTAGATGAAAGACTGTCTTATTTCTAAAATGTTTTCAGCTTTTTATTATTCTCATCATCATCATCATCATCATCATCATGTTTTCGCTTTTTCCCCCACAAGGTCTCTATACTATCTGTCATATTAATTTTCTTTGTATTTACGTCATCATCATTATAATTGTCATCATTTAATTTACGTTTTCTGGACTTCGGTGGTGGTGGTGGTGGTTTTGTCGTCAAATTATCACTTAACTTAATCTTTTTATCCATATTTTCACTACTACTGCCATTATGTTTTCTTTTCGGTGGTCTTTGTTGTCGTTGTTGTTGTTGTTGTTGTTCGTCAATATTATCCACCAGCATTACATTAACATCTTCAATTTTGTTCTTTTTTTCATATTTCCTCCTATTTTTAGTTCTATTTGTTCTTTTCTTCTTTTGTGTTGAATTACTACTACGAGTATTTAAATTCGTTTTTTGTTGAGAAACTTTATTTAAACACTTTTCAACGCTTTGTTTTGCTTTAACTAATTCCTTTTCACATTGATTTAAGATTATCTTACAATGCTTTTGTTTCAGTGATGACGACGACGACGACGACAGTCCCATACCCAATGTAACTTTTGTTTTCATTGCAGCAGCAACACCCAGAGAGGCCAATTTTTCTTTACAATTATCGTCTTTTGCGTGAAACCTCTTTAAAGCCTGCTTTGCTAAAATTTCATCGGCCTCATGTCTATATTTCAAGTTATCAGTTTGTGAGTAGGCAACATCATGATCCTTGCATGCTGCGTCAAGTCCATTTATACCTTTGTCCCCTCTTTGTAGACGCTCTTCTAATCGTGTATTAGGCCCACAAAATTGATAACCCGGTAAATGTAATTCGTGAGGTATGGCATATAACGTTCTATCTAAAATACCTTTTCCCGATTGGTAGTTCATGGTTCATTAATGGTTCATGGTCATTGTTAAACAAAAAATATCGCTGAATGTCGATAACGTTGATTTATTAAAAAATCCCCCCATTAAACATAGTATTTTGTTTCCAATGACATTACGTTGTTTAGTGATTGGCCCGTCAAATTGTGGGAAAACTAATGTTATTATGAATTTATTAGAACATGTAAATGGTTTAAAATTTGAAAACATATGCGTATATTCAAAAAGTCTTGATCAACCAAAATACATATATTTGAAGAACCTATTAAAACCCATAAAAGGAATCGGATATTATGAATTTGTCAGCACTGAGGACATAATGGATCCAACCGATGCTCCATCAAATACGATATTTATATTTGATGATGTGACCTGTGATAAACAAGATATTGTAAGAGATTATTTCAGCAGGGGTAGACATAATAATATTGATTGCTTTTATCTATGTCAAACGTATGTGAAAATTCCTAAACATCTTATACGAGATAATTCAAATTAGTTTATTATTTTTAAACAAGATGATATTAATCTAAAGCATTTATATCAAGAACATGTTGGTACTGACATGAACTTTGAACAATTTAAACAAATGTGTTCTCTTTGTTGGATTCAACCATTTGGGTTTTTATCTATTTTTAAAGATTGTGGAATTGATAAGGGTAGATACAGGAAGGGGTTTGATCACTTCATTTATATATAACTTACTCTTTAACTATCCGTTTCATACCTGATTAAACCTGTTCAATACCCGTTTCATACCTGTTCAATACCTGTTTTTTACCTGTTCAGTACGTGTTTTTTTTACCTGTTGAAATACTCGTTTTATAATGAAAGTTGACAAAAACGAAAAGGATTTGAAAAAGAGACATAATTAAACGTCAAATAATAAAACATAAATTAAAATTGCTTAAGCGGGGGGAATTTATGCACAAGGATGCACTAGATCCAATTACAACGCATTTAAGAAACATTGAAAACCAAATAACTGGTAAAAGCGGCGGCGATAAACCAAAAATAAAATCTGAAAAATACTTTGATCAAACAAAAGCTGAGCAAAAGGAAGAAGAACCTACTCTTTCCGCTAATAATGCTGTTGCTTCTGCTGCTGCTGCTGCTCGCATTTCGGGAAATAAGTCTTCAATTAGTTTTCTGAATAATGAAGATGAAGAAATATTTACAAGTGCGGGGGATGATGATAATACGGAAAAATACCAAATTGATGAAAATGAGGCTTCTTTGGTGCAGGAAATTTTATCTCCATCAAAAGAAGAGGAAGAAAGTCAAGAGTATTCGAGTGATATTTTAAACGAATATTTAGATCAGTACAAATGGTTGCCCAAAAAATATATTTCAGAAATGTTGATTGATAAAGAGGATCAATTTGACAGCAAATATGGAGTAAGATTCGATCCTACCACTGATTCTTTTAATATAGGCGATTCCAGAATATTTATTGATGACAATGATGTGATATTTAAAAATAAACGTTACAAAGGAACACTCGGGCTGTATGAATTGTTATTTAAAAAAGCACCTTTCAAATATACCAAGGAGGATCTGGAAGCATACAGAGAAATTATATTAAAAAGTAATGCATACAGACGTTACTACCAGGCTAATCAACAAGACGATGGTAGTAGATTACCAAAATATAAATACATTATATCACCTCTCATATCAGATGTACGCAAAGGATCGCCTTTGCGTACATCTGATACCGCTCAGGCACTGCATGATAGTGATTTCAGGGGTATCCAGGAATGGGAAGCAGGCTGGAGGGAGGATGCCCCCCAGATGCACTCGATTATATAAACATCCAAAAAAAGTGTGCGGGATTCGACTTACCTCGCAAAGTATGGAGGACGGCAAACAGAATTAGAACGGGACACGGTGTCTGCGCAGATATGCTGTATAGGTGGAATAAACAACCCTCGCGCAACTGTGAATGTGGAGCAACCTATCAAACAATAAAACATATATATCAAGACTGCACACTTACGGCTTACCAGGGACCAATTAGGGATATATATTCTCTCCCTCCGACAGCGATTGAATGGATAATGAACTTACCTGTTAGTTTGTGATAGATAGATACCTGTTAGTTTGTGTGGACTCATTATTTACAATTGCTTTACAATTGCTTTGCTTTTATCTTTTTCTCTATATGTTCTTACACTTATTGTTGTGTGTTGTTAATGTTTTAAGTTTTAATTTTACATACCATATATATATATATTATTATCATACCATGTATACTATTGCCATACGCTAAATAAAATAAATAAAGGATCGCCATTACCAAAGAAAAGAAAATATGGGGAGGGGTTATTTAAGGAGGTGAATAATAATAAAATTGATTTTACTTATTGGGATAATGCCAATGAACTGGTTGATCGTTTACGTTTAATAATTGCCTCTCAAGAAGCGGGTCATACAAACCATAGGAATGAAATTATTAGTATTATTGAGGAATTACGAGAAGCTGATATTATTGAATAAATAGAAAAATGAAAACACCGGTCAGAAGACAAATTGTAAACGAAATTCATAAACCAGCAAGAATTAACTTTAACAGACGTCATGTTGTAATCAAATCACTTAACGATCTATTTCAAGCCGATTTGGTGGAAATGATACCTTATGCAAAAGAAAATAATGGATATAAATACATTTTAGTGATTATTAATTGTTTTTCAAAATATGTATAGGCATATCCTTTAAAAACGAAAACGGGCGAAGAAGTGTCAAAAAACATAGAAAAAGTTTTCAAGAAACAAGTTCCAAAGAATTTGCACACGGATATGGGTAAGGAATTTTTTAATAAGTATGTTGAAAAAGTCTTAAGACAATATAATATCAACCACTACAAAACCTACAGCGAAAAAAAGGCCTCCATTGTTGAGAGAGTAAATAGAACATTGAAGAGTTTAATGTGGAAGGAATTCAATTACCATGGACATTATAAATGGATCAATCTTTTGCCGAGTATTGTAGAAACATACAACAATACTAGACACAGAACAATTAAAATGAAACCATCTGATGTAGGAAAACACAGTGAAAAAATGCACAGCTAATTGGTCTACAGAAATTTTTACTATTGCAAAAGTATTACTTACAAATCCTATAGCATACATATTAAAAGATGTAAACAATGGGGAAATTAAAGGTTGTTTTTACAGAGAACAATTACAGAAAGTTAAGTTTTCTGATGCGTATTTAGTAGAAAAAGTAATTAAAAGAAATAAAGATAAAGTTTTTGTTAAGTGGCTAGGTTTTGATTCGTCTCATAATAGTTGGATAAGTAAAAATAATGTATTGTAAATACTGTTATGAAATAAAACATTTTATATAGATATACTGTTTTTTTTATTTCATTTGTACATATTCAAAACATATTATACGTATACAAAACATTGAACATTATCATAAAGTTTCACTTGTCTCTTTAAATGTTTTATGGACTTAAGTAATCTTCCTCGATAAATAATGTTCCTTTTTCCCAACAGTCTTTTTAAACCATAATTCCCACAATACATTTGCTTGTCTTGCATCTTTGTTATTAGATAATAATTTTGATAGTTTCCAATTGTATATCCAATAGTTTCTCCATTAAGATTTTTTATTAAGGTACCCAGTTGAAATGTTGCATCTTCAAAATAAAATGCCGGATATTCCTTTAATTCTGTCACATTTTCGGATACCTCAAAAAAGGAAAAACTACCATCCTCTTGAATGGGGATGTAATAGTGACTTTCAATAATTATAGCTCCATTATTCTGCTCCTCAGTACACTTACATATACAGTTAACAAAAGCAACTGTAAATACAACAGCTAATAAAAATTTTATTAAATTCATTGCGGAATATGTCTTATGTATTGAAGTAACAAGAAGTTACTGATATGTAGATATCAGTGTGAGAGAATATATACATTTGTGCACACTTGCGCAATGAAGTTTAGTAAAGTTCATACTAGTTTCACATTGGCATCCACTTGATCAAAATTGGATTCACAAGAGCAAAAATGTACACAGTCACATCGAATTTTTTTCATAAAAATTTTTTCTTCCTCTTCCAAGAAGCATAATATCAGTTTACATGATTTCATAAAGCAATTTCCCATTTTCTCCGATCAGACCTAACCACCTGTGTGACTATCAATGAGGAAGAAAGTATACAATTAAGACCTTTTTGGACATCCTAACAGGTAAAAAGTGACGTCACCTGACTTTAAATGTTTAACAACTTTCATTTGTTTTATTTCCTTGTCACAAACATTTTCTTGGGCCACTCTATATCAACATATTAATTTATTTAATTGGAAACCTTAATTGATATCACACTTGATTGAAAACAAGGTGAAAGGTTATCGGGTGTTTAATAGTAAATATATAATTTAATATCTACACATTAACAGCAGCAATAATTTAACTCTTATCTCTTATATTCTCCTGTTCCAACATTTCATCAAGAAACACACACAAGGCCTTTTTGGACACCCTAACACGTCATGCCGAGGTGACACCGGTGACACTGGTGACACCTGAGAAATTTGTCTGTGACAACCACCTGCTGGTCATTGACGACGATACTTCTTCTTCTTCTTGGGGTACAAGAACTTGGCCCAACCCCCCTACTATGGGTAAAACTCGGGGAGACATGCCATCCTCAGTCCCAGGAACCCGCCAGCTATACTACTCAAGTTCAATTGTATTTTTCATTATCTTTTTTAGAACCACTCAGTGGTAAATTTCAAAAAAATTTTTCACAGTTTAATAACGTTAAATTAGCTTTTCGTAACGTCCTTAGTCTCAAATCTCTTTTTTCAAAAACCAAGGATAAATCTGACCTTTTGCATAGCAGTGGCGTGGTATATTCAATTCCATGTTCTGAATGTAATAAAAATTACATCGGACAGACTGGCCGATGTCTCGAAGACCGAATCGTTTCACAAAAAAGTGATATTCGTTGTAATAGGACCTCTTGTGGGTTAGCTAAACACGTTTTGGAAAAGAATCACTCAATGTCTTGGGGTGAGGTTCAAGTGTTGGATGTGGAGAGTAATTTGGCCAAGAGATCTTTCTTGGATATGGTACACATCTTCAAAGATGAGGAGTGTATTAACTCGAGGAGGGATATAGATAATCTCAGTCTGATATACTTACCTTTTACAGTTTAAGAATGACAGTATTAACAATTTAGTTGATAGTACTATTTTTAATTAGTGAATTCTCTTTTTTCCATTTGAAAAAAATTTTTGGTTATTTAGTATAACTGACTAAGAAGACTAGGTACCCTTTTCGTTGTTCTGTGAGTGTGTGACGATCCCTGCTCTAGGGCGCCATTTGTGACGTTCCCTACTCGAGGGTGTCAATTTGTGACGCTCTTAAATCGGTTTCGGATTTTAATGGTCGGGTTTCTGCCTTCGGGCGCCACCAAACATGAGTTTCACGTGGTGAATGGTCCACGCGGACTCTACTCGCTTATGAGTAAAGGCTGGGTAACTGCAGTGAAGAAGGTGCATACCTGCACTTGCCAGAGGGTCAATGTTTCTTAACCTAAGTAATAAAAGTCACACATTTCCAACTCCTAAAATATTTATTTATACTTTAAATAAATCGGTCGGTAAATAAAACAGTTAATACCAAAATATTAATAGCAATATATGTATATATATTTATTCATAGAAGCGGTAATAATAAACAAGCGGAAATATATTAGCAACAAATGGTAGCAAGCAGCAGTAAATAGACAAGCAATAATTATTATTCAGGTAAACCTATTCGGCAATCAATAATTAGCAACAAAGCGGTAGCAACCAGAAAAGCTAAGCACAATAAATTAATAATGCAACAAAATACCTTGTTCTCGGTCTATCGGTTTACTGTACCAGCTTCTGACGGTATTCTATCGATGTACCTAAACAGCAACTTTCCCCATGTCAAACGCTCATAGAGGAACCATTGCCAAGGCACATATTATGATAAAACCCTTAAGACACTTAAATACGGGTACCAGGCTTTTGTGTATCCGGAATCTGGGTACGTAAAACTGATGTTCTCTAGCAAGCAACTTTCCCCATGTCAAGCGCTCATAGAGGAATCATTGCCAAGAGATACACCTAGTGAAACGCCCTCCCAAAGACAAAATACAAGCCTAATATTATTTACTATACTCGGTAACCAGCTACACTTAACTAATGCACTCTAACAGGCAACTTTCCCCATGTCAAACGCTCATAGAGGAACCATTACCAAGAGGTAGACCTAGTGAAGTATATACTAGGAACAGCGTACAGTCGAACAGCGTCTTCAAACTCACACAAAGCTGCTTCGCCCATGTCAAACGCTCATAGAGCGATCGCAGCCAAGTGAACCTGAAGATAGCTTGTCGGCGGCGGTCGGACTTACTAAGGGTTACTTACTCCTGCTGGTGCTGGTGCTGGCGGAAATGATCAGAAGATCAAAAGATCGGACCGTCAAAAGGTACTTTCTAGGCAGTTACAATGCTTTAAGTAGTAAATCGGAGACACCACGTGACTGTAAATCATGTGGGAGAAACATCGCGCATTGGGTGCGCGGATATTTTAATTTTTGATTCAAATTCGGCCAACCTAATGGTACACGGTACTAATCTACTCAATATATTATTGCTAGCCTAGTCACAGCGTTAAATAATATAAACAAATTACAAAATAATATTTTGATAGATTTACGGGCTTCTACACTTATTTTAAATATCATTACCAAAAAGAACGGTTTTAAAACTCCAAGAAATAACTAAATTCTTATTATAACACATCCTAAATAAGTTAAATATATTCTACAATAGTAAACAATAATAAATAAATATTTCCAACTTATTTAAATCATTTCGGAAAATAGAAATTATTCTAAGCTCTGCAAAATAATGTAGAGACCTGAAATAAACTAAAATATATTTAAGTAAGGGGATATAAACTCGGCAAAATAAACAATCTTATAATATTAATAAAAATGTAATTGACGGAATACTTGTAAGTGACTTTTCTACTTCATACTCGGAATTTAATTATTTTACCAATTAACTACTATATTAGTAGAATGTTAACAACGGCGGTAATACAATAAACTTGACCCGGCGGAGGATCGAACTCGGATCTTCCGGCTGAAAAGTCGGTACGCTTTGCACAGAGCTACGGAGCTCACCTACAATATACTTCGGCGGAAACTAATTCATATTAAATTCTATACTCCAAATAATAAATCCTAACTGTAAAAAGGTAACTTCGTTACACCTTCCCCTTACTTCGGTAAAAAAAATGAAAACATTTCATTATTTTTTTCTTATACAACCTATAGGTAACCTAACCTATAACTAAATTCATAATTTTATAAACCTACCAAGGCGCGTACTCTAACTGATGAACAGTACTTTATTGCAGAGCACGTACACCTTTTACAAATAAAGAAAATAAAATATATTACTCAATAATGTCTTCATCGGGTTAATAGTATCTTCATCGGGTTTCTACTTTTCCAGTGGCTTGACTGAATGGTGGACGGCGACGGGTACTCGGTCGGTACTGGTTTGAGATCTTTGATGTGAATCCTTTTTAACCTTCGCCCTGTGTCAGATTTTAATTCGTATACCACAGGCGAAATTACTTTGACCACTATAAACGGTCCGGAATATTTCGGTGCTAACTTAGCCGCAAATCCTTGAGCGGCAGATGAGAGCGGATGGTCTCGTTTCATCACTCGGTCTCCTACATGACATCCCCAGTTACGTCGGCGTAAATTATAGTAATGACTTTGGGTGGTGAATGCACGGGACAGATTCACTCTTACCAGGTCAAAAATTTCCCGTAAGTTGGCGAGGCGGTCGATGTGGTCGGTGTGGTCGGTATTAGGCGTCGGTGTCTCGTCGGGTACAGCATCACCTGCTGTTTCATTGTCATCTCGGTAAATGGCGGCGGGTACCTCCAGTTCTCTTCCAAAGTTCAGGAAGGCTGGAGAAAATCCGGTCGACTCCTGTCGAGCAGTGTTGATAGCGAACTGGAAATCCGGTAGGTGGTCATCCCACAGACGGTGATCCTGGTTACAATATTGGGCTATCATTGTTTTAATTGTGCGGTTAGCTCTCTCTACAGGGTTAGCTTGCGGAGTATACGGCGGTGTAAAACGGTGTTGTATCCCAAAGTTCTGTAAGAGTGTCCGGAACAAACGGCTGTCATATTGCGTACCATTGTCACTTATGATTTCCCTAGGACAACCAAAGCGACATAGGATCTCTTCATACAGAGCTTGGGCGACATTTCGTGCTGTGGCACTGCGGAGAGGACGGAATTGTACCCACTTTGTAAATCGATCCTGAAAAACTACCAGGAAACGGTTTCCTTTACGGGATCTTGGGAGCGGTCCTACTAGGTCGGTACTAACGGTATGCCAAGGGTGACGGTTAACGGAAGGTTGCATTTTACCAGCAGGTTGCTGTTGTGCCGGTTTATACTGTTGACATTGCAGGCATTTCCTTACATAGTTTGCTATATCTCGAAACATGCCTGGCCAATAATATCGGTGCGATATACGAGCTATTGTCTTAGAGATACCCATATGTCCTGCAGTAGGAGCATCATGGTCCTCTGTCAAGACGGCAGGTCGCATCGGTGCTGAAACACACAACTTCCATGGATCACTCATGTCGGGTTCGGTAAGGTCATTTGAGTCCCTGAAGTGACGGTAGAGGCGGTCATTTCGGATACAGTAAATCCGGAAATGCTTCGGGCTTTGCTTCGACTTCTCCCTTCTTGCGCTGATACCAAGAACATGCTGGTGCTTCGTCCAAAGCACATAATTCATGCGTATCGTCCTCAGCGGAAGGGCCTGGTAACGGCTGTCGGGACAAAACATCAGCTACACGGTTCAATGCTCCTCTACGGTACTTTATTTCGAAGTCATATTGTTGCAAAAATATGCTCCATCGGGCTAAACGGCCGGCGGGACTTTTTATAGAGTGTAACCAACGGAGAGATTGATGATCGGTAATAACGGTAAAACGGTATCCCTCCAGGTACGGTCTCATTTTTTCTATCCCCCCATACAATGGCTAAACATTCTTTTTCCACGGCTGCAAAGTTCTTTTCTGAGGGAGAAAGCGTGCGGCTAGCATAAGCTATCACATGTTCGGCTCCATCAATATCTTGCGTCAATGCCACCCCCAAACCTACATCGGAGGCATCAGTCTGCAAGACGAACGGTTTTTCAAAGTCCGGACATGTTAATACCGGAGCTTCGGTAAGACATTTCTTCAAAGCAGCAAATGCACTTTCTTGTTCTTGTCCAACGCCAGCGGTAATTTTTCTTAAGCAGCCTGGTTAACGGTGCGACAACCTCAGAAAAGGAAGGCACAAAACGACGGTACCACGACGCAGTGCCTAAGAAACGGCGTACCTCTCTAACATTTCTAGGTGTTGGGAAATGTTGAATGGCTGTCACTTTATCGGGGTCGGTAGAGATACCCTCGGCGGTGACCAAATGTCCTAAGTACTTTAGGGATTTTCTACAGAACTGACACTTATCAGCATTCAACTGTAGATTCGCCATTCGTAGCCGGCGGAAAACCAAGCGATCGCAGCCAAGTGAACCTGAAGATAGCTTGTCGGCGGCGGTCGGACTTACTAAGGGTTACTTACTCCTGCTGGTGCTGGTGCTGGCGGAAATGATCAGAAGATCAAAAGATCGGACGGTCAAAAGGTACTTTCTACGCGCCAATATTCTTGGCTGTGAACGTGACCTTGTATGATTCGGGGTCGAGTGGGACTATCACTCTTTGCCCTCCTCATCTCTGTAGACCTGGACGGCCTCGTAGAGGTGGACCCCATCCCTCACCAACCCCGATCACAAGAGTGATAGGTGTGGGCGATTTGTGGAATCTCCTCCTGTCCTGGCTCTACCCTGCCGGCCGGGTAGGATCTTCTGGCGCTCTTCTGTCTTGATGTTCTTTCTTCGCCGGCATGTTAACCCCCGGGGGTGGTCTGTCATGGACGGGGGCGGCAATTGCCGCTCCCGCCCTGGGATTGTGGTTAGGTGGGGTCAGGATTGGCATTGTAGCCTAAGGATGCACCTTGATACGTGGGTTTTTTCCCACTGTTAGGTTTTGACTAGTGTTCGAGCAAGGACTTCTCAGAGTGTGAGTTACTTATCCAATCTCAATGATTGGTGCCTTTTTTTTTTTACCACACAGCTACAGGTACCTAGGATATTAATTACAGTAGTTAGAGATGAAATAAGGGTATAACAGTTATAATACTTTACCAAGTTACAAATAATACTTTAGACTGGGATCTCATAAGTTTATTATAATTTTAAGTTACTTAGTAACGTCGAATACTCATTAATATATACAATCAACTCTTAAACTTTAAGATAACTGTCTTTCTCTCATCACCACCCTCAGTCAAGGTAATAGCTCTACACGCTTACACCTACTGTAAATTCTTACGAGAATGCTTCGATATCTCAGTGACTGAGTGAGGTTATGTGAGTAAGTAGTGTCTTGCTACTCTATACAAAAAAACAATAATATAATATAGTACAAGCATAACATGTTGAAAGATGATTACTACTTTTATTTTTAATACAAGGGTAATATTTTGAAAGATTATTAAAAATTAGTTTACTATAACCATAGGGCAATATCATACCATGAGATTAAAAAAATAACTTATCTGTGATTCGAAGATCTACAGGAACACTATGTTCTTACATCACTCTTGTCGATAGCTTCAGTCTTGTAATAAACTTCTATTCAGTAAGGTGAAACATTATATGACCAGTATTTTATTTCCACTTAGTAAGGGAACAAGTTACTTCAACAAAAATTCTACCATGTCTAACTACGGTGAACCAATGGAAAATTAAGCTTATGAGACCTCAAAGTTTCGATTCGTGGTTATTGATACATCGAACCAAAAAAAAATACCATAATAAAACTAGGTACTTTCCATTCCAGGAAGAAAAAAAATTCACTCCATAAAAAAAACAGGAGCTAGGCGACTGCTTTAAAAAACAAGCATAGTCAACCCTTTCATAAAAAGCCTAAAATTTTAATTACAATAATTAATAAATGCCTAGAGTACTTAATATATAATATTTTATCTTACCCATTATACAGGGCTTTAAAACCAACGCCATGTGGAGTTCAAAAAAGAAAATGCATAATAATCCAGCTTACGCTGTTTACAAAAATACATAAGTATTTTATACTATTGGTTTAGAAACAATCCCACATCTATCCATTGTAGACTACTTGTATTAACTATAATACCAATAATTCCGAACCAATTTGCAATTTACTTGAAAGCGTCTGTATCGTTCGACGACCCACGAGAAAAGAGATCGATATTTTTAGCCGTTTGCTAGAGCATGGATTTTTAAAATTTTATGCGCAGACTCGCCTGCGACACTGAGTTCATAAAATAAACAGAATGACATGTACATGATGTACAATGATCTATGTGCGAATTAGAGCAACACGGAGTAATAAGGAGTAACTCCGAATATTGTTCAGCCACACATTTCTACGAATACAAAGGAAACACAAGAATAATATGTTATCAGCCGATAGCTTTTTTAAAAAAATTGACAAGATAACTAGTGATCTGTTTCGACGTAAGGGTGAAGAGGTGCAATGAGGAGGAATAATGAGTAACTCCAAATCGCTCAACTACTACACATTCTCACTGATAGAAGGAGATGACTAGTCCTCTGTTAATGATGATAAATGAACAATGCAGATATCTAAACAGTAAGGTATACAAGGTAATTGAGACAAAGGATTGAAGTTAACTAAATTGAATTTACACAGTGAGCCAAATAAGTAAAACGGTATTATTGATGCACACTGAAGTATAAATCTCTGCTACAAGTTGAATGACAATTCCAACCGTAACATTTACCCCCCCTTTCTCATGAAAAAAAAAAATTGAAGATTTTTTTTTCTCTGGAGATTATACATCCAAAAGATAGAAAAAAACAGTTCACCTGCTGACAACAAATTACTGAAAATAGTTATATAATGATAATTTATACATTCAAGAATGTGTTTATTACTGGTCATATGTATCGTACTTACTGAACATTAGTTTTATCAGGTTTTAAATCCTTACAATGCCAACAACCTTTTGAAATGCCATTTTTGTCTTCTAACTCATAAACATTTATACCTAATTTTGTTTTGATCCTAAATGGACCTGTATATTTTTTCCCTAGTTTTGCTGCATAACTCTTAGCAGCATCTGATTGATTATATTCTTTTTTCCAGACAAAATCCCCTTCCCTATAATGTACAGGTCTGTGTCTTAAATCATAGTCATGTTTTGTTTTTATATGTGCTGCCTTCAGCCTTTGTTTTACAAAATTTCTAAGATCGTTTAATTTATTTAATCTTGGTTCAAGCGTATTGCCAGAATCAACATTATCTTTATTAACACAATTAGTTTTGTCTCTTAACTCTTTGTATTCATTACCATTCACTATCATTTCGTAACCAAAATTTATACAAAAGGGTGATTTTTCTGTTACTTCATGTTTAGCTGTTCTATATGCACATCCCAAGTGACTAAGATATTGGTCCCACTTCTTGTGGTTTTCACCCACATAGCTAGATATCATAGTCTTTATTACTTTGTTACTGCGCTCACTGAAATTTGGTTCTGGATGATATAATGGATTATATAACATTTTGACATTATATTCCTTCATTAATTTCTTAAAATCGCGGCTTTTATACTGAACACCATTGTCACATTTACAGTACTCAGCTACTCCGAATAACATGAAAACTTGCTCTTCAATTATTTTAACTATACTAGATGCTGTGGCTTTACGTAATGGAAACATGAGTGTAAATTTGCTAAAATAATCACAAACTACTAAAATATATTGATTACCTTTCGAACTGCGTGGTAAAGGTCCTATTAAATCTGTAGCTATATATTGCCAGCATCTTTCAACATTAGGCTTACTGCCCATTTGACCTGCCTTACGTTTTTGTTCAGGCTTTTGTTCACAACAAATTTTACACTTATTAACGTATCTGGATATGTCAGATTTCATGCCAGGCCAAAAATATTTTGCTAAAATACGATGATAAGTTTTAAATATACCAAAGTGTCCGCCAGTAACAGGTTTATCATGAAATGTTTTTAAAATTTCGCTACGTTTACTTTTAGGAATGACTAATTTCCAACTAGCTATGTCAGAGAAATCCCCACCTATGTGCTTATATAACTCAAAATCATTTGATATACGAAAGTTAGGAAATTTCAGAGGGTTTGATTGTACTTTTTCAATCATGTTTTTATACCATTTGTCTAGATCCTCAGACCTCAAATCAAGTTCAGAAACCTCCGGAATTGCTCTAGATAAATAATCTGGTACTACATGATATTTTCCGGGTCTATGTATTATTGTATAATCAAATTGTTGTAAGCGTAGGGCCCATCGTCCAAGACGACCTTGTGGATTTTTTAAGTTATTAAGCCATATCAAACTATGATGATCAGTGATAATAGTGACATGAGTGCCTTCGATGTAACAACGTGTTTTCTCTAAACCATTGAGCACGCTCAATAGCTCTAACTCCGTCACGGTGAATTTAACCTCACTTTGCGATAATGACCTAGATAAATAACATATAACATGTTCTTTACCATCATAGACTTGACTTAAAACTGCTGCGATACCTTGTGAACTTGCATCACATTGTAATATAAATTCATAATTAAAATTAGGACAAGAAAGTATTGGTGCACTAATAAGTAAATTTTTAATTTCTATAAACGCTTTTTCACATTCAGGAGTCCAAATAAATTTACATTTTTTCCGAGTTAAATTTGTAAGTGGTTCAATTATACTAGACAAATTTGGTATAAATTTTCTATACCATGAAACCATACCAGAAAATCTGCGAACATCCTTTGGTGTCTTTGGTCTAGGCAAATTAACGATACTACTAACTTTGTCTGGGTCAGTATTTAACCCTTCTCTATTTATGACATAACCAAGAAATTTGAGTTCATCACGGCAAAACCTACATTTGTCTTTGTTTAAAGTTAAGTTGGCATCTTTCAGGCGTTTTAAAACCTCTTCCAATACTTTTAAATGTGATTCAAAATCTGGAGTTACTACTACGATATCGTCTAGGTACTTGAATACATAAGGTTCTAGTTCTGGTCCAAACAATTTATCTACCAAACTCTGGAAAGTAGCTGGGGCGTTAGATAACCCAAAAGGCATTCGAACAAATTGAAATAAACCTCTACCAGGTATCGTAAATGCAGTATACTGTTTACTGTCCTCTGACATCTGTATCTGCCAGTATGCACTTTGAATGTCTAAAGTTGAAAGGTATTTTGCATTACCCAATTTATCAAGAATAGAACTCATTATTGGTAAAGGATAAGCCCATTTTTCAGTTACGGAATTTAATTTTCTATAATCAACACAAAAACGATATGTGTTGTCCTTCTTAGGAACCATAAGGATAGGAGAACTCCATCCGCTATTACTTTTTTCAATAACTCCCAACTCTAACATTTTTGTTACCTCATCATCAATTTTTTTCTGCATAAAAGGACTAACTGGATAATATCTACTTTTAATTGGTGGACTATCTGTTTTGATAACATGTTCAGTTATTGAAGTACAACCTATTTTAACTGCCTTTATAGAATCAAAATATCCATTTATTATTGATTTTAAATCTGTCCTTTGGCTAAGTGTTAAGTCATCCGCGGTTTGTATAGAACTAATTTCAAAGTTATTAACTCTATTACCAAAATACCATTCACCTTTACGCAAGTCAGGAATTAAATTCATTTTAATCCAAAATATAGTTCCCAAAATTAAATCATGACGTAATTCTGGTACAACATAAATTGAAAAAATGAAAATTTTGGTTTTTAAGGCAATTGGGACTTCCATATACCCTATGCAGTTCAATTCTTCATTATTGGCCACAGTGCAATTAACATTATCTAAATTATGTAATTTAACTCCAAGATTACTCAATACATTTGAAAGTTTTCCATTAATAAATATTTTGTTTGCCCCAGAATCTAATAACCCTTTTATTTCACGACCATAAAT
Organism: Pogonocherus hispidulus; assembly: GCA_963924545.1. Lineage (NCBI taxonomy): Eukaryota > Metazoa > Arthropoda > Insecta > Coleoptera > Cerambycidae > Pogonocherus > Pogonocherus hispidulus. Next base: position 38,935,730 of record OZ004695.1, read on the forward strand.
AGAAACCGATACATAAGGACATTCACCCTCATTGGCTTGTTCAAAAACGTATTGTAATATAGGCATACTACTTTTATTAAAATTTTCTAACTCTAAATCTGTACAATAAAATCCAATACCCTTATCAATACTATTATTTACCTCAACATTTATATTATTCTGGACCGATACCTCTCTAGAAACCAAAGCTCGGTCTACACTTGGTCTCTGCGAGCATTTCCCTGATTTTTACATCTAATGCAATTAAAACGTGTATATCCTGATAACCCACAAGTATAACACTTCTTTGCCATACAATTTTTTGCCATGTGATTTAATCCATTACATTTAAAACATTTAATATTTGAATTATTATTATTACTATTCCCTGTACCAGAATAAAACGTTTCAAATCTACTATTTCTTCCATTATTGCTAAACCTATCTCTACTATTATTTCTAGAATAGCTATTACTGTTGTAATTTGTAGAAAACCTATTTCTACTATTATCTCTAAAATTCCTATCTCTAGAATTGTATTTATATCTGTCCGAACCTCTATTTACATCTCTATTCCTAAAATAATTTTCTCTAAAATTTGTGTTGAAATATCTATCTCCACTCCTATCATTCCTATTTCTATTAATATCCCTATCTCTATTTACATTTACTCTGTCTAAAGAAAAATCCCTATTAACCCTATCGAAATTATTTTTATTACTAAATTTCTCCCTACTATTATCTCTATATCTAACCACCGAATCTTCCCTTGAATTATTACTTAATATTGAGTCCCTACTATTACTTCTTGAAGTTCTACGACTGGTGCTAGGTTTACTTTGTTTAGAAACTGATATATTTTTTGCATCAATATTCTCAAATGTTACTTGTTTATCAAGTTCAATATTATCTAACCTCTTTTTATTAGGTTTTTCATCCTGGTACTGTAAATCCCCTTCAATAACGTTTTTCTTAGAAGAAGGAGGTACAAAACTAGCGATGTTCCTATTGGTATCCTCTATTCTTCTACCTAATCTAATTAAATGATCGAGAGAACTAATTTCATCAATAAGATCTAACCTAGTTTGATATTCTGGACGTAACCTTTCACGAATAATTTCTAATTTAATACTTTCAACAACAGGTATAGATAATCTGTCAAATAAATTTAGCATATATGCAACATAAATAGCTATAGATTCATTATTACCCTGAGTTCTAGATTTAATTTGTTCCCAAATCTTTTTATTTCCATCCCTAAAAAATTCTTCTCTAAAAAAATCACACAGTGAATCCCAATTCTGAGCTTGTTTCTTTATTTGTCTGTAATATACTCTAGCCTGACCTTCAAATAATTCAGCAGCACTTTTAAATAACTGTTCTTTTGATACGTTTCTTGCTTGACAAATTTCATCAACACGTTCAAAAAATGCATTTAAACTTAAGGAATCGGATTGACCAGAAAAAGTTAACCCCCATGAAGCAATTTTTAATTTTGGATCTATTGGTCCTGTATTAGTTATTTGAGTGACATTACTTATGGAAGTATTACTAATAGGTGTGTTTGATTTTGGAGTTGAACTACTTGCTCCTTGATTTAAAAGACTTTGTTCAAAAGCTAAATCGACAGGTACTGTACCCTCTTCAGTTTTCTTTTGAAAAATTTCCTGCTTGCTATTAAATTCTGATAAATTTTTCAAAGCTAATGTTAATAATTTGCTTTTTAACTCGAGTTTAACCTCATCTCCAGGTTCAATCCTTTCGATTCTATTTAAAACATGTGTTAACTTGGTTTTCACTTTTCTAATGAAAGAAGTAGTAAATTCTTCGGTTAATAAATTTACGATTTCATTTAATTTTTCCTCACAAATTTTTAATTCATTATCAGGATCAAAATGTATTTCAGTTTTAAAGCTATGACCTTCACTTTCTAAATTTAAAAGCTCTCTAAAAAGTTTTATCAATTCTTTTATATTACCTTCCGGTTTAACCCCTCTAATTGATATTTCATACTCAAGCTCTTCTTTGAGCAATTTACTAGGATCTAGTTTTGACATTTTGTTTAGAAAAATGATTTATAAGTTATTAAATGCAAGAAAATAAAAGAAAGACACAATTTTGTAAATTTGTCGTGATAACCTCAATCTCTTTAGTTACCTCTGAATTATACAAGCACTACAGTTGCAAAAATGGGACGTATATCTTTCAATACTAATTAAAGTAGGTATGTAACTTTTAAGAAAAGAATATGTAAGTGTTATGCAACAAAACTTTACAAGAAATAAATATATACCTATTTTACCAATCCTGTTCCAAAGGTTGTCGGAGACTGCAGCTGTCGTCAAGTTGTAATGTAGTTCTCTGGCTGGGTAGTTAGTTAGTTGGGCGCCAATAATGATACGTGGGTTTTTTCCCACTGTTAGGTTTTGACTAGTGTTCGAGCAAGGACTTCTCAGAGTGTGAGTTACTTATCCAATCTCAATGATTGGTGCCTTTTTTTTTTACCACACAGCTACAGGTACCTAGGATATTAATTACAGTAGTTAGAGATGAAATAAGGGTATAACAGTTATAATACTTTACCAAGTTACAAATAATACTTTAGACTGGGATCTCATAAGTTTATTATAATTTTAAGTTACTTAGTAACGTCGAATACTCATTAATATATACAATCAACTCTTAAACTTTAAGATAACTGTCTTTCTCTCATCACCACCCTCAGTCAAGGTAATAGCTCTACACGCTTACACCTACTGTAAATTCTTACGAGAATGCTTCGATATCTCAGTGACTGAGTGAGGTTATGTGAGTAAGTAGTGTCTTGCTACTCTATACAAAAAAACAATAATATAATATAGTACAAGCATAACATGTTGAAAGATGATTACTACTTTTATTTTTAATACAAGGGTAATATTTTGAAAGATTATTAAAAATTAGTTTACTATAACCATAGGGCAATATCATACCATGAGATTAAAAAAATAACTTATCTGTGATTCGAAGATCTACAGGAACACTATGTTCTTACATCACTCTTGTCGATAGCTTCAGTCTTGTAATAAACTTCTATTCAGTAAGGTGAAACATTATATGACCAGTATTTTATTTCCACTTAGTAAGGGAACAAGTTACTTCAACAAAAATTCTACCATGTCTAACTACGGTGAACCAATGGAAAATTAAGCTTATGAGACCTCAAAGTTTCGATTCGTGGTTATTGATACATCGAACCAAAAAAAAATACCATAATAAAACTAGGTACTTTCCATTCCAGGAAGAAAAAAAATTCACTCCATAAAAAAAACAGGAGCTAGGCGACTGCTTTAAAAAACAAGCATAGTCAACCCTTTCATAAAAAGCCTAAAATTTTAATTACAATAATTAATAAATGCCTAGAGTACTTAATATATAATATTTTATCTTACCCATTATACAGGGCTTTAAAACCAACGCCATGTGGAGTTCAAAAAAGAAAATGCATAATAATCCAGCTTACGCTGTTTACAAAAATACATAAGTATTTTATACTATTGGTTTAGAAACAATCCCACATCTATCCATTGTAGACTACTTGTATTAACTATAATACCAATAATTCCGAACCAATTTGCAATTTACTTGAAAGCGTCTGTATCGTTCGACGACCCACGAGAAAAGAGATCGATATTTTTAGCCGTTTGCTAGAGCATGGATTTTTAAAATTTTATGCGCAGACTCGCCTGCGACACTGAGTTCATAAAATAAACAGAATGACATGTACATGATGTACAATGATCTATGTGCGAATTAGAGCAACACGGAGTAATAAGGAGTAACTCCGAATATTGTTCAGCCACACATTTCTACGAATACAAAGGAAACACAAGAATAATATGTTATCAGCCGATAGCTTTTTTAAAAAAATTGACAAGATAACTAGTGATCTGTTTCGACGTAAGGGTGAAGAGGTGCAATGAGGAGGAATAATGAGTAACTCCAAATCGCTCAACTACTACACATTCTCACTGATAGAAGGAGATGACTAGTCCTCTGTTAATGATGATAAATGAACAATGCAGATATCTAAACAGTAAGGTATACAAGGTAATTGAGACAAAGGATTGAAGTTAACTAAATTGAATTTACACAGTGAGCCAAATAAGTAAAACGGTATTATTGATGCACACTGAAGTATAAATCTCTGCTACAAGTTGAATGACAATTCCAACCGTAACAACCTCTAAGGGACCAAATGGCCCATTAGTGGATGTCTGGGAGGGAAGTGGATATCGAAGTGAACCCGCGACCGCAGTCGGCGGCCGCGACTTCGAGGGAGGTCTGTGGGTCGTCTATGTCTCTTCGTAGTCTCCTACTCTTGCTCCAGGTGGAATCTGAAAATGTTACCTTATACCTTATCCTGGGTCCAAGAGTTGGAGCCTTGGCCGCTAGTACTTAGCTGCCACGTCGGGTGCGTAATCCACGGCTCTCCGGATTAGTGGGTTGCTATGCGTCTCGGCTCGTGCAAAGGTTTTCTCACCTCGTCTTCTGAGGACCTCCAGGACTGGGACGTACTCTAAGTCCCGGTATAGGTCGGCGTTGCGCAAGTAGTAAGGGGCGCCCGTTGCGACCCTCAGGGCGATGTTTTCCACTGCCTGCAGTCTTCGAATGTGCGTCTTCGCCGCGTAGGCCCACGCTGTCGCCGCGTATGTCATCTGGGGTTGAATGATGGTCTTGATGAGGGTTTTCTTGTTCCTCAGGCTGAGCCCGCTGGTGGAACAGAGCATTGGATACAGCATCCCCCTGACCAGTCTGTGCGCCTCTTAGTGAAGGTGGTCTCGGTGGGCTGATGTCCACCTAGGCGTAGGAGGATGGGGCTGTGATCTGTAGATCCCTCGTGCAATGTCTCTACTTCAGCCACCATCGTATTGCCTTGAGTAAAGCGATATCCAGCACGTCTGGTGCTCCCGCGTGTCCGTGGTGTGTAGGTTCCTCTGGTCCCCATACTGCTACATCGCCATTCGCCTCCAAGTAGCCCAGTAGGACCCGTCCTCTGGCGTTGGTTGTACCGCTGTTCCACGTCGGGGACTTGGCATTGAAGTCGCCCATTGCTACCACTTGGGGGTTGACCGCTAGGGCCGCCTCTAGCTCCTGCGCCAGGAGCGGGAGATTTGGTGGCTGGTAACAGGTCACCACAGCTATTTCACCATTCCTCTCAGTCCGGATCACGATAGCGGCGGCTTCCATGTTGTCCATCTGCGGCGTTGTGATCTCGTGGTAGTCTAACCCTCTTCTGACTAGCAGCGCGACTCCGCCTCCCAGTCTACCATCTCTGTCCCTGCGGTACATCTCGTAGCCTGGAACTCTGGTCCTGATGTTTTCGCTCAGCCGTGTCTCCTGTAGTGCAATCACGTCTATTTCCAGACGTGACAGGAGTTCTTGGATTTCGTGTTTTCTTGCGCGGAACCCGTTGACGTTCCACGACGCCAGTCTGAGCGATTTGGGCTTCGATCTACCTGTAAACATTACCTTTTTAGAAGTTGTGGCGCATTGGCCAGGAAGGTGCTCATCGCCGTCCACCACTCCTGCATCTGGGCCATCATTTTCGCCGCCTCGTCCAAGTTGATGGCTGGCGGGGTTGCGGTTTTCTTCGCGCCCACGGGTCTGGTCGCGGTTTCTGGCCTAGGCCTCGCTACTTCCGCGTAGCTCCCCTTGGTCCCTGCTGCTGCGGCCGGTTTCCTGCTTGGGGCTGCCGTCTTCTTGGCCGGTGTTGGCTTCGGGAACCTCGGGCATCCTCGATAGCTCGCCGGGTGAGCGCCCTCGCAGTTCGCGCATTTTGCCGGCGTGTCCCTTGATTTGCGGCACTCCGTTGTTGGATGATTCTCTCCGCATTTGACACATTTGGCCTGGGCGGTGCATCGGCTCTGCCCGTGACCGAACTTCTGGCACCGGTGGCACTGGGACGCTCCTTGTTGCTGTCGCTGCCTTTCGACCCTCACTACCAAACTACAGCATCTTGTGACATCTAGGACGGCTATCTGGTCCAGCGGTACTTGGATTAGTACCAGGGGCATGAGCTGTTTTGTCCTCCGGCTCGTCATCCTGTACACTGCTTTGGGGGAAAGTCCTTGACTCGTCAGGTCGTCTTGGATGTCCTGGTCGGCCACTCCGATGGGGATGCCCCTAACTACTACCCTTAGCAGTTTGTCTTCTTGGAGGGAGTAGGTGTGGTATTCTTTCTTTTCCTCAGCCAGGACTTTTGTCAATTTCCGGTGGTCGTCCACCGTCGCTGGGGTTATGTTGACTCCCCCGCCGATTAGCTTTGCTTTGGTAAAAGCAATGCCTTTCCTGTTTAGCGTCCTGCTGACAACGGTCCATTGACTCTCGTCGCGGAGTACCACTGGCGGGATTCTCTTTTTAGCGGGCTCTGCTGCTGGGGAGGCACCATTGTCTTCGCCCTCTTTACGAGCCTGTTTGGTCGGCTCCTCGTCCGATGTCTGCTCACCTGAAACAGAAAGCGAGGTTATTTTTCGCTTACCTTGTCTGATCGCAATTTCCGCGGCGGGCGCGGCGCCTTTTTGGGCGGTTGTTTTGCCTTTAGGGACCGCCTCCGTCCTCGCGGTCACCGCTTGTTGTTCTGCTGTCGGCCCCTTAGCCTTAGCAGTTACGATGTCTCGCAGCTCCCTGATTTCTTTCCGCAGCTCCTCTACGATTTGTTGTAGGGCGTCTCTCTCCTCCTTCAACTCGAAGAAGAGGTGCGCCGGCACTGTGGTGACCAGCTTCGGCGTCAGCGTGGCTGCTCTGGAGTCAACCGAATCCGATTCCTCGGAAGTCGACGACTCCATCGGCGTCACTCTCGGGCGCTGTGCCATGCTTCCTCCAAGCATACACTCGCTAACCAGTTATGATTGCTTCTTTCTCTCTATTGTCTTTGCACAGACAGTTTGTTGTGGGGCCTCCACTTCGTATGCTCGCCTTCGATAAATCGATAACTCGCACTATTTGTTTCGCTCTCGTACCCTACGTGTTGCCACTTCGGATGCTGGCTCGAAACTCAGGTACTTTCTAGGCAGTTACAATGCTTTAAGTAGTAAATCGGAGACACCACGTGACTGTAAATCATGTGGGAGAAACATCGCGCATTGGGTGCGCGGATATTTTAATTTTTTTTTTTTTATTCAAATTCGGCCAACCTAATGGTACTCGGTACTAATCTACTCAATATATTATTGCTAGCCTAGTCACAGCGTTAAATAATATAAACAAATTACAAAATAATATTTTGATAGATTTACGGGCTTCTACACTTATTTTAAATATCATTACCAAAAAGAACGGTTTTAAAACTCCAAGAAATAACTAAATTCTTATTATAACACATCATAAATAAGTTAAATATATTCTACAATAGTAAACAATAATAAATAAATATTTCCAACTTATTTAAATCATTTCGGAAAATAGAAATTATTCTAAGCTCTGCAAAATAATGTAGAGACCTGAAATAAACTAAAATATATTTAAGTAAGGGGATATAAACTCGGCAAAATAAACAATCTTATAATATTAATAAAAATGTAATTGACGGAATACTTGTAAGTGACTTTTCTACTTCACACTCGGAATTTAATTATTTTACCAATTAACTACTATATTAGTAGAATGTTAACAACGGCGGTAATACAATAAACTTGACCCGGCCGAGGATCGAACTCGGATCTTCCGGCTGAAAAGTCGGCACGCTTTGCACAGCGCTACGGAGCTCACCTACAATATACTTCGGCGGAAACTAATTCATATTAAATTCTATACTCCAAATAATAAATCCTAACTGTAAAAAGGTAACTTCGTTACAAGTGGTTTGTTTCAAAGAATTTTGACCGCACTGTTGATGGGTGGTATGTTTTTTCCCTGTTTCCTTTTTTTCTCGAGACTTGTGATATATTCAAATTTACCTCTCTTTCATTTAAATTTTGATATCTCTGTTCAGCAACCTGGTCAATCCTAGTTACTTTTGGTAGGGTGACCTTTAAGTTGACATTCTCTGTTGGTTGGGATGCCTAGTAAATTTAGTTTTTGGAATTGTTTTCATTGCTCAAATTATGTTACCCAGCCTCTTATGGTTTTTTATTGTTCTAAGATTAGTAGCACATGGCCTGTGGCAATCTTTTTTATTTATTAATCTTGATTATTTTTTTTTACAATCATGGATTATTTAAATGTGTCGTAAGATGTAATGGTTGATATTGTTGTAAACATTTGTTAATGTCTACATAGTGATATATTTTTGTAACAATTTAGTCAATTACTCTGTTATAACCTCTACTTTTCGTAAGTACCATATTGTATTGTAATTTTATTATTCATAATTACAGTCAAAACCAGAATTAAGCAAAGTGCAATGACCGGAAAAAGAGTAAATCTGTGTTGTCACATTTATTTCTAAAGCATTCTTATTTAAAACAGGAAACGTATTAATTACCTTATTTACCCATTTTTTTACTTGTCTTTAACGTCCCTTATCCCTATTATACTTTATTAAAGCAAACACAATGTTTAATTTGTCTTTTACTTAATAATATCAAGTATAAAGATATAATACATCTTTATACTTGTGATAATATCAAGGAATTTCCGAATATGTGGCAACTGTGTAAGTCGTAAAGTTGACGACAAGTTGTTCATCCTTATTTAACATAAATATTCTTGCATTTACGCTTTACTTTTCTCTGAGATTCAACGACGTTGATTGGTCGAATCAGGAACCAACCAGCGACTGCGCTCGACGTAGTAGGGAAACAGTGGCGAGATGTTGGGTTATTTCGCGCGCGTCTCTTAACGGTAAAAATTTGTGGTAAAATTATCAGGGTATTTATTCTTTGTGTGAGTGTTTATACTTATTTGTGTTAGTTAAAAAAGTGGAAGTGCATATACTAGAAGTATTCTATCGAATAGTATACGAGTATATATTAACTGAAATGTGCCCAATGGTAAAACAGAATACGCACGCCCATGCATCACCGCATTTTACCAGATCAACGAGGTCAGTCCACTTTGCTTAATTCTGGCATAGACTTTAAATGTATTTGTAGTATTCCTGAAGAAGAAGCAATAAACAGCTTCGAAAGCTCGAACTTGGAAAAAAAGAGTACTCTTCTTTTCTGCCTTATTTGAGTGCAATCCCGTTTTAAATTGTTCTTTGTTTTATATATATATATATATATACATATATATATATATATATATATATATATACATATATATATATATATATACATATATATATATATATATATATATATATATATATATATATATATATATATATATATATATATATATTCGAGAACAAGTGTGCTTCTGGAGGCGGAAGATATTCAAAATGAAAAGCTTCGCCTAAACCTCCATTCAACCAGACAACACTCTGTCTGGGTCGTGCTCGAGGTGTATTGCCACCTACAAAAAGCACTGTCGTTTGCGACTTTTGTAGGTGGCAATACACCTCGAGCACGACCCAGGCAGAGTGTTGTCTGGTTGAATGGAGGTTTAGGCGAAGCTTTTCATTTTGAATATCTTCCGCCTCCAGAAGCACACTTGTTCTCGAGTAGTGCAAGCCTAGCCGGGCTTTGATAATTTGCGATTCTGCCGCTGGATGGGGACACTTATATCCTACCAGCAGAGTGCTGACGGATTTTTCTAAGTGTTTTTGCTGCTTGTGGTTTCATTGTGCTTATCTCGTACTGACGAAGCCTAACAGGCAGAAACTACGTAGTCTGCGAGTAGCATGATGACACCAGGGGCAGCACCGCTGTCCAGTGGTAGAGTCGCAAACGACAGTGCTTTTTGTAGGTGGCAATACACCTCGAGCACGATCCAGACAGAGTGTTGTCTGGTTGAATGGAGGTTTAGGCGAAGCTTTTCATTTTGAATATATATATATATATATATATATATATATATATATATAGCTATATATATAGCTTAAGCTAGTGGAATTGCAGATCCCTAGCTTAGCTGAGTTTATGGTGACACAGTATATATATATATATATATATATATATATATATATATATATATATATATATATATATATATAAACCATAAACCATACCATAAACTCAGCTAAGCTAGGGATCTGCAATTCCACTAGCTTAAGTTCATTGATATTAGCTCCGGTAGCTCAGGGAGATTTATGATACTAGGGCGTAGTATTCGTAGGACTGCTTTGAATGTTGACAAGTTATTTGGGCACCAGAATAATTTTTAGATATAAGATAAAAGAAAACTATAAAAGTTAGTTGAATACACTATAATCAAATAAGCAAATTGCATTGAAATTACAATTGAATAATAAAGTTTGACTATTTAACAATAATTCAAAAATGATTTAATATTGACAAAAAAATGAAAAAAAGAAGGTGACAAATGAAATTTTAAAATTGGCTAACTTTACAAAATTTTACGAGGTTCGGGGTCACTCTGATAATCTCGTTCCTTCTTTATGAGGTCAGTACTCTCACCCTTAACCTGTGCTGATGATTGGATCCAGGTGGACTTGCCGTGGCAAAGTGGGGAAGCTAGAGCTCTAGTCCAGATGACGGTCACGTACTGGCTAAGTCCAATCCTCTTATCTAGGGATCTGCAGGTGGTAAGCGTCCAGAGTTCTTCAGCAGGTTATAGATCTTGCAGTCAGGTTGCAGCAGCCTCGTCTCAAAAGAGTACATACAAAGAATTGTTTGTGTTAAGAGTGCCCCAAAATTTACAAATATATAGATGAACGTTGACGGCTAGTGTAGCCAAGATTAAAAATTATAAATAAATTCCTGAAGGGAATGTACCAGCAAATCTGGTTTGGTATAATCCTCTGTGAATTCTCACAGGGAAAGTAATTAACAAATGAAAACAAAACCTGGAAGGTGTCAACCTTTAGTGACCCTACCCAGAATGAAGCAAATAAAATTACCCAAAAAATTGCATTCAAAAGAACTGACTACAGTTCAGCCACTCGGCAATTATTCTTAATAAAAAAAACTCTACTCGTTAATATTTAAAGATACTATAGTTCAGAAGGAACAAAAATAAATTAACAAAAAAACCCTCTATCATCTGACCCAAAATTCCAAAAACAACGGTTTCATAACCGGTTAAACAAGGAAATATTACCACTATAATTAGGTAAAAGAGAAAAATTATTTCATTAATATTTCAAATACTGAGTGACAAGTTGTAAAAATTCGTATTGATTGATTGTACAAATTTGTTACCAAAGAACAATAATCAATGAATTTACAAATATTAGGAAACTGTTCCAGTCTTCTAATCGGCGTGCATGTGAGTTATTAAAATCAAATATCTACTCAGGTAGGCAAAGCAATACCACACTACCTCTAAACAAATGTAGATAATTACAAAGAAACAAATTAATTAATGTAGTGCAGAAAGTACGATATTAGCAATTTTCTATAGCTTACATACCATATATGATAACGCTAAGATAAGAGAAGATAAGATAAAGATAAGATAAATGAACTTAATTCCCAAAGGGCACAACACGTGGTTTTGACTTGTAGCAATCCGATTCAAACAAAATGGAGGCAAGAAAACTCAAATTTATTGGTTTAAAAAAAACAATGTTTTCTATAATCTCCTGACTAGAGCACAGCTTCACAAATTTATAAGGTAATATTGAAACAGTATTCTAATGTTCTGAATCGTATTCCTGATCACCATATAGGGTGACAAAAAAATCTCACTGACCACGCCTAACTAATTTACCTAAAATCCAGGTAAATCCTGATTATATATGAAATATAATTACTTAATAATAACAACAAATCGCTATGATCGTATTTCTGTACTAATAATTATAATCGCAACCAATAATGAAAGTGAATAAATTATATATATCAAATAGATAAATAACTCACATGTGCCTATCCACGAAGACGGGGACTGTCTATTTGTCTATCCTAATTACACCCGATAGTCTGTTGGATTTTGGAGGGGCTACCGTTTATAGCCAATCAGCACTTTCCAGCGCGTTATTTCAAAAATCGAGAACTTAAGCCGCAACAATTAGGTTGGGTGTTTTACGGGGTGCATAATAGTCAACCTCATGAAACGACATTAAAATGTAATTGACAGTAATCTTCATCACTGTAATACACTTATTAAAAAAGATACAAGGGATTACGTAAAGTATTGCATTTTAATAATTTAATCCACTTCTGGACCTCTGGACTTCAGCACATCGTCGCTGCATACTGAAAATTAGATTTCTGATAACGTCCTGGGGAATTTGATTCCATTCGTCTTGTAGTACCTCAATCAAGTGAGCTGCATTATTTATAGGTAACCGCTGATGTAAACGCCTTCCAAGTATATCCCATAAATGCTCAATTGGATTGAGGTCTGGGCTATTCGCTGGCCATATTAATCTTTCAATACCCTCGCCATCTAAATATTGAGTAACAATTCGCGCCTTATGAGCTGGGTCATTATCCTGCTGAAGTTTAAAATCGGCACCTTGATCTGCGAAGAAGGGAAGAACAGGGGGTCTAAGGACATTTTGTATGTATCTCTCTGCAGTAAGTGAACCATGTTCTATTAAAACCAGATCAGTGCGGTGATTTATACTTATGCCTCCCCACACCATTACAGAACCACCTCCAAAACGTAATGTTTCTTGAACCGTTTGGTCCATGTACCTTTCACCAGTTCTTTGCTAAACCCTGACCCTAGCATCGAAGTGACTCATTTTGTACCTGGATTCATCGGTAAATAAAACCTCACTCCACTGGTGAACATTCCAATTTCTATATTGTCCAGCAAAAGTTCTACGTGCTGCTCAGTGGGCAGGTGTAAGTTTCGGAACCTTGGCGGATTTTCTTGATCGAAGACCATAAGCATGAAGTCTATTTCGTACAGTTTGACCAGAAACTGTGGTACCCGTAGCATGTACTAAATCATTAACAATTACGCGGGCAGTAGTACTCCTATCACGAAGAGCCCAATATCTCATAAGACGATCCTCACGAGGTGTAGTAATGCGTTGTCGATGTGGATACGCCCTTCTTCCCAAGAGTCCATTTTCCTGATATCTAATCCAAGCTCGTGAAATTGCGGACTGACTAACATTTAGTAATCTAGAGACATCACGTTGTGAGCGACCTTCTTCTAAAAAAGTTACAACTCTAGAAACTTGAACTTCACTTAAGAAACGCCTAGGTGGTATATTCATTATGACAAATTATTATAATTAACACTGACAGATAACACCGACTTTTAGCAAAATCAGTGCCAACGTAGATTATAAACAATTTATTTGTAAAGGTATATCTACTAACAGTACTTCGCGCAATCCCTTGTATCTTTTTTAATAAGTGTACTACATTGATGAATCAAAAAACAAATTATTCACAAAAAACCAGTCTACAAGATTCGTATGATTTAAATATTATATTTAAATGTAAAACATGTACAGGATGTTCTAAACTTATCCTTATTAACACGTCATTCTTAAACCCCCTGTATACTCATAGTTCTATAATAAATATGGACCATATTTTACTGTCTCCAGAGCAGTTGAAGTAACTAACCCTCCTCTGCAAGAACGACCTGATTCGGTTGCGTAGAAACGAAAATATCGTACATTAAATTTAACACATTTTTTATGTGACTCCTTATTCGTTTTGAGCAGTTTATATGTGTGTCTCATTGCTGAGTATTCCTGATATTTTGAAACAATTAAAAGAACTGCAAGCTGAAGTTATTGGTTTGAAATCTACCATTGATAGTAATTCATCACTTACTCCTACTCATAATAATATAAATCCCCCAGAAAGTGAAGATATTATAGCGGAAATTGTCGAGCGGCATAGGAAAGCCTCTAACATTATGATTAAAAATATTAAGGAGTCACAGTCTGTATCAGCACAAGAAAGAAAAGAAGAAGATGTAAATGCCGTGAAGGATATTATTAATAATATAAATGTTGATGTGTCAAGGGTTGCAGTATTTCGCGTTGGTAAATATATTCCAGGGAAAAATAGATTGACAAAAGTTGTATTAAGTAGTCCTGAAGATGCTCTCACTGTTTTGAAAAATAAGAGAAGTATTATACCAGGTATCACAATTTTTTCTGATCAAACGAATCAACAAATACAATGTTTTAAAACAGTGAAAAACAAGTTAAATACTATAATTGCAAATGGTGATTTGAATAAAACTATAAAATTTATAAATAATAAGCCCACGATAGTTACTAAAAATGTAAACACAAAAAACATGTAGAGTACCCTGATATACCTTATCACAGCGAGATATTGTATTTGAATATCCAAAGTTTTACTGCACACATGTCGGAAGTGATAGGTAATATTACATATTATAAACCGGCTATAATAATGTTAAGTGAGGCGAGAGCAACGGTGGAGATATATGATGTTGAGTTGCAACTATAGTGCGATTCAGAATTAATCAAAGTGGAATGACCTCGCCGATCTGGTAAAATGCGGTGAAGCATGGGTGTGCGTATTCTGTTTTACCATTGGGCACATTTCAGTTAATATATACTCGTATACTATTCTATAGAATACTTCTAGTATATGCATTTCCACTTTTTTAACTAACACAAATAAGTATAAACACTGACACAAAGAATAAATACACTGATAATTTTACCACAAATTTTTACCGTTAAGAAACGCGCGCGAAATAACCCAAATCACGCCACTGCTTCCTCTGTACTCAAGCGTAGTCGCTTGTTGGTTCCCATTGGTTCCTGATTCGACCAATCAACGTCGTTGAATCTCAGAAAAAAAGAAAGGGAAAATGCAAGAATATGTAGTTAAATAAGGATGAACAGCTTGTCGTCAACTTTACGGCGTTCGCAGTTGCCAAATACTCGGAAATTCCTTGATATTATCAACGAACATAAACAAAGTCTTTGTTTATGTTCGGTAATATTATTAAGTAAAAGACAAATTAAACATTGTGTTTGCTCTAATAAAGTACAATAGGGATAAGGGACGTTAAAGACAAGTAAAAAAATGGGTAAATAAGGTAATTAATACGTTTCCTGTTTTAAATAAGAATACTTTAGAAATAAATATGACAACACCGATCTACTCTTTTTCCCGTCATTGCACTTTGATTATTTCTGGCGTGTAGTATAGTGCATTACAATCTGGTAAGGTGTGACTCTTCCTCTAAACATACTGGTGGTGTGTTGCTGTTTATCAGAGATGATGTAATATATACGGAAGGGCAGTCTTATGTTCTTGATGGTAATTATTGGTGTAAAGTAATTAAACTTATTTGTAAAAATTCTACTTTTATGGGTGTTTGTACCATTCACCAAGTGCTAGGCATGCAATATTTTGTGAGAATTTTGATGACATTTTTGATGATCTCTTTTCTACCGGCAATAGAACTCTTCACTTTAATCTAAACTATTTAAGTAATGAATTTTATAGTGTTAAAATAAGAAATTTATTTAATATGTTTGGGATTAAGCAACATGTTGAGAATTGTACAAGAATTACAAATGATAGTTCCACTTTAGTTGATTATGTAATTTCTAATTATGATGGTTTAATAGTGAAGGTTCATCACATTCCGAAGATTACTGATCACTCAATAATTTCTGTGAATTTTTGTAAGAATAGGGTACAGTGCCAGTCAAAAATTATAAAATCTTCTACGAATCTAAGTATACCAAATTTGTACAAAAAAAATCTAGAATTGATCGCATCAAATTTTTCTCTTAGCTCTACTGATGGAATGTTGTATATAATAACCTTGTTTTTGTATGTGAGGATGTTCTTAATAATATTGTACCGACAATAAGTTACAGAGTTGATGAGAATGGTGTGCTTTGGTATGATTATGAAGTAAGCAGAAAAGCTAAGATGAGAGATATGGCATATCGAATGTATATTTTGAATAAAAATAATTTTAACTGGCGAAATTACAAAGAACAGCGTAACCAATTTGTAAATTTGTTAAAGAGTAAGAAGCAGGAGCTACTATTTCAATAAAATTGATATGCACAAGCACATTTTCGGTTAAAATGTGGAAAACCCTTAAAACTCTTATTAATGTAAATAGTGATGGTTGTGATTTCAAGAATGGTGTTCAGTTTAACCTAAATGGTGAAATAAAATTGATTAAAAATTACGTAGAACTGTCAGATCAATTTAACAGTTATTTTATAGATAGTATTAAAGACACAATTAATTCAATTAAAGTAGATGATGAATTGAATGTTGTTGATAATACGGTTCTTGCTAGGTTTACAGATTTTAAACTGATTAATTTACAGGAATTGAGTAAAGTCGTTAAGAGTTTAGGTAATACATGTTCTGTTGGTGAAGTACTTAGTGGTAAGCTTATAAGAGAAACCTTTGGTACAATTGGATATGTGTTTCTCCATTTAATTAATACTTCTCTTGATACAGGGGTATTTCCGGATAATTTAAAAACTACCATTGTAACACCAATTCAGAAAATTTCAGGTACAAAGCCTGGGAGTTTCGGTCAATTAACACACTACCTAAAATAGAAAAACTGCTTGAGCTTGTGGTTTACCAACAACTTACTGCATATTTAGATAGTAATAGGATTTTAATTTAAAGTAAATCTGGTTTTCGTTCTAAACATTCTTGTGAAACGGCATTGCAGCTTACAATAACTAAATGGAAGAAAGCTATTGATAAAGGGGATTACATTATTGCTGTATTTCTCGACTTAAAAAGAACCTTTGAAACTATATATCTTAAAATACTATTAAAAAAACTATACAGTTATGGTATTCAAGGTACAGTTTTGGAGTGGTTACGTGATTATTTGAGAGATAGAAATCAAATAACTAAAATAAACCATACTTTATCGTCAAGTAGGTCAATCGTCAATGACTTTGGTGTTCCTCAGGGAAGTGTTCTTGGACCTCTGCTGTTCCTACTGTATATAAATGATATAAATTTATACTATGAATGTGACTTTCTGCACCTGTTCGCCGATGATACTCTTTTATCAATATCTACTAGTAATCTTATCACAGGAATTAATAAAATGAATCAATCTTTAAATTAAATTAATAAATATTTAAATAACAATAAGATAAAATTAAATGTAGAGAAAATGAAGGCCATGATATAGTATCAACTGTCCAAAATACAAGAACATAAATATTCAGGAGGTAAACATTAGTATTAACACTAGTTCCATAGAGATTGTTACGCAACACAAATATCTCGGATTTATGGTTAATAATTATTTATCGTTTGATGCACAGTTTAATTATATGTACAGAAAAATTAATCAAAAAATTTATTTCTTTTCTCGAATTTCTAATAATCTTTCTTGTTATTCTGCTATCACTGTTTACAACACTATCATCTTGCCACATTTTGATTATTGTGCGAGTCTGATATATTCTTTTAATTTAGGTAAATTAACAGCTCTGCAAAAATTGCAAAATAGATGTATGAGGATTGTATTAAAATGCAATAGATATACCAGTATAGCTTCCATGTTAAATACTTTGGGGTGGATGTCTGTAAAGAGTAGATTTTTTATATATTTATGACTTTCATCTTTAAAATACTGAATAATTTGATGCCATCTTATCTGCAGGAATTTATTGTATATAACTTTCAAAGGCACGATTATTCTACAAGATCAACTACGGATATATATATATTCCTAGATGTAACTTTACAAGTACTATGAAAACGTTATTGTACAGGGGAATGGATGAATTTAATAAGCTTCCTAGTTTTATTAAGGCAAGCAGGACGGTTCCGGAATTTAAGTCCAAGATTATTGAGTACATTAAGAATCATTGAACCATTATTATATTATTGAATAATTGATAATATTGTCGCGATTTGAATTATATATGAATTGTTGTTGTAATAGTTGGATATGTTTTACAGTCCATTTTTGTTTTTTGTTAATTTTTATTTCTTTGTATTAAGTGTCTATGTTACGACGATGTATTGTATATTGGTGGGTAGTCGATTTTTTGTCCTGAATAATCGACTGAACCGCTGTGTTGATTGACAAAGTCTCGGTGCCTTGTTTCCAATTATGAGGTAGGTATGTACTGGTACTGTGTTCGTATGAATAATGTATCGTGATTATGTAATAATCTTTATTACTAGTTTGTACAATGGATTGTTAACAACAGGTAGGTACGTCTTGACTGCACGATATTCTAACAGGTTCTGCCGCCCTCGAGAGGGACAGAGCGAGCGAAACTCCAGACCTATGATGGTGGGAGGGAAACAGGCGGTTGCCCTAAATTTAAATAGAAAATTGCGAACCTTACGCTTTAGTTTAGGCAACCAGCTTTACGTTAGTGATTTAGGATCCAACATCCCGCCCCCTTGAAAGGTCTGGCTTTCAATATACAAGGTAGAGTTATTTATAAACATATGACAAATTCAGGTTTAACATGGGTGTGAAATATAAATCAGATTATCTTAGGTCATGCTAACTTCTATTGGCAAAACACTAACCTTCACTACACCTCGTTTAACAATACCATTCTTGGTATATACACTAACGACGCGCACTATACCGTCGACACCAGGATGGACAGCAACTATTCGGCCCATCTTCCACTGTAGTGGTGGCAAGTTGTCTTCCTTTAATATGACGAGATCACCAACCTTGGGTAGAATTGGAGATCCAGATTTCCATTTTCCTCGAGGCTGCAATGTTGACAGGTACTCCAAAGACCAGCGCCTCCAAAAATGCTGAACTATTTGCTGTAAACGCTCATATAATTTTAAGCGATTAATAGGTACATTGGCTATGTTTTCTTGGGGTAATGAGTTGAGAGAGTCACCAATAAGGAAATGACCTGGGGTCAGTGGTGTTAGATCATTAGGGTCTGAGGAAATGGGTGTTATGGGTCGAGAATTTAGGACGGCTTCAACTTGACAGAGAACAGTATGTAAACTTTCATAAGTTAAATGTGCATTGCCTATTACTCTAATTAAATGGTACTTTGCGGACTTGACTGCCGCATCCCAAATGCCTCCAAAGTGCGGGGAGCGTGCTGGAATCATTTGCCAGTTAATTTGATTGATAGATAGATATTCACGAAACGAAGCCGAACGTGCAGACTCGTTAAAAACTTTGAAAATTCTTTTTAACTCATTATTAGCCCCTATGAAATTCGTACCATTGTCTGAATGAATGGTTTTGCATAATCCTCTTCGGGAGACAAATCTCTTTAATGTATTTAAAAAACCGTTTGTAGTAAGATCACTTACTAGTTCGAGGTGAACTGCTTTAGTGATGAAACAGACAAAAATGCATATGTATCCCTTTATCAATTTTCTAACCTTTAAACTACCATCTTTCATCAAAATAGGACCGGCAAAATCTATGCCTACGTTAGCGAAAGGACGCTCAGGTAATAACCTATCTCTGGGTAGATTTCCCATCTGTGGTGTGAAAAAAGTAGGCTTAACTTTACAACATGTGATGCATTTACGTAATACGGATTTAACAACAGATTTTCCATTAATCGGCCAAAATCGTTTCCTAATCGAAGCAAGAACTAACTGAGGGCCCGCGTGTAAGAGTCGTATATGTTCAATTTCTATGAGTTTTTCTACAAATAGATGTTTCGCCGGTAAAAGTATTGGGTGTTTTCTGTCGTGACTAATGTTAGCATTTCTTATTCTCCCGCCAACTCTTATTAAACCGTCGTCATCAATAAAGGGGTTTAAACTTAATATTTTACTATTTTTGGAAACACATTTTCCCTTGCTTAAATGTTTTATTTCTTCATTAAACGTGGAAGCTTGACACATTTTTGATAAAACGATTAATGACTTGTTTAATTCTGCATTGGATAAATTCCCCGAAAGTTTTTCCTTATTTTCTGATTTTGAGTTGAAAGTGAATCTAAGCAAATAAGCAACAATTCTTTGTAATTTGTAAAAGTTAGAGTATCGTTCAAAGATGGATTGATCATGATGTGACGTAAATGACAACTGAATTTTCTTTCGCCTCTCTGGTAGGTCTGTATTAATTTTATTACAAGAGTTCGGCCAAAACCTAATATCCTTGTCTAAAAATGCAGGACCGGACCACCACAAATTTGATGTGTGTAATTGTTGTGGACTCGCGCCTCGCGAAATGATATCAGCAGGATTTTGCTCAGATGCAATGTGACGCCACTGATTTGTTTCTGTTAAATCCTGTATTTCTTTAACCCGATTTGCGACGAACGTTTTCCATGTGGTGGGTTCCGCAGCAATCCATGATAGAGTTATGGTCGAATCGCTCCAGAGATATTTTTCTTTAATATTTAGATCAAGAGACTTTTGTATTTTATCCGCTAAACGTGCCAATAGTACTGCACCGCATAATTCGAGTCTAGGTAGTGTTAATGGTTTAAGTGGCGCGACTTTAGATTTGGCACATAATAACCTACAATGATTATTACCATGTGAATCTGTCGTGCGAATATAGATACACGCGCCGTACGCTAGCTCAGAAGCATCGCTAAAACCGTGTAATTGTATATTTTCATAATGCTGTAGAGTTACTTGTCGCGGAATTTCAAAATTGTTTAAATGTGGCAATTGTTCAATGAATTGTGTCCATGCTGTATACAAGTCGATAGGTACCGATTCGTCCCAGCCTATTCGAGCTTGCCATAGTTTTTGTAAAATGAGTTTAGCTCTGACTATTGTTGGACTGATGAGACCTAAAGGATCAAAAATTTTCGAAATAGTTGATAATACGTGACGTTTTGTAACCGAGTTAGATATTTCACAATTTATTGTATAATTTAGCATATCATTCTTAGGATTCCAACATAATCCTAATGTTTTAATACCCTTCTCGTCCGAGATATCAAATTGAGTGAATTCAACCAAATCTGAACCCTCTAAAATCTCTTGGCTGTTTGAACGCCATTTTCTTAAAGGAAAACCATGCTCATTTAAGATTTGAGTAATTTGATTTTTAAGTATTATAGCATTTTTCACTGAATCCGTGCCTGTAATCAAATCATCAACATAAAAATCTTGTTTAATTGTTTTACTTGCCTGGGGGTACGTAGTTTCGTTATTTATAGCCGTTTGATACAACGAGCGTATTGCCAAAAAGGACGCCGATGCCGTTCCGTATGTAACGGTATTTAATCTGTAGTGTTCTATATCGTCATTTGGTTCTGAACGCCAAATAATGCGTTGTAAATCTCGTTCTGAATTGATAACATTAACCTGTCGGTACATTTTCTCAATATCCGCTGTGAAACCAATGTTATGTTTTCTGAAAGAAATGGCAATTGAAAATAAATCGCGCTGTATAGTAGGACCAACTTTGAGTACGTCGTTTAATGATAACCCTGTATTAGTACTCGCAGAAGCATCAAAAACTACCCTGAGCTTTGTGGTTGTACTACTATCTTTTATTACTCCATGATGTGGTAAATAATATTTTCTTGCCGAATTATCATCTGAATCGTAAATTCGCGTCATATGCCCTAGCTCTTTGTATTCCTGCATGAATGCCTGATATTTTTGTTTTAATTCTGTATTTGATTGTAGTTTCTTTTCGAGATATTTAAACCGATTTATCACTGTCGGCAATGATTCACCTAATTCTCCTACATTACTCTTTAACGGTAAACTAACTTCAAACCTGCCCTGCGTGTCGCGTTTGTGCGTATTTTTAAAATGCATTTCGCACTCTGTCTCTTCTTGAGAATAATGAGTCATAGTTTCGCATTCCTCGATTTTAAAAAAATTCTCGAGTTGTTGGTGTAAAAGTTCATTAGTGATAGTTAAATTACATTTGATGGTTTTTGAATTAATTGGAAGAGAAATATTGCCTGTAACTATCCAACCAAATTTTGTTTTTTGTAAAATAGGACCGCTTTTTCCTATTTTAATTTGACCCACGCATAATACATCAAAGAAAATATTTGTGCCCAAAAGAACGTCTACGGGTCCTGATTCATTAAATGCATGGTCAGCTAAAACAATATCACTCGGTATGTTTAAGTTCGAAAAGTCAAATGAATTTTGTGGCATATTTTCTGCGATTTTATTAATTATAAAAAATGTCTCTTTGCATTTATATCTTCCGTCATCTGAGGCTATACTGGTTTCTGTTTTCTGTGAAATTCTACTTAAACTATTATTTATGCCCGATAAAGGAATATTAACTGCCCTGGTTTTTAAATTTAATTTGTTTACTAATTCAGTAGTCATAAAACTACTTTGAGAGCCGCTGTCTAGCATTGCTCGACACAAAAAAGGGTTTCCGACAGAGTCGTAAATTTTAATACAAGCCGTCGCTAATAACGTATGATACTGTTTTTTAGGGCTAGTTTTTTGTTGCGCTTGGGAACAATGTGAGTTGACAACAACAAGGTCACTTTCTGGGCCAGGTTCCTCAGGTGTTTGAATATTATTTTGGGAATTATTATGATTTGAAATATTTTGCTCATTACTAAAATGTAACAAAGAATGATGTTTTTTATTGCAGTGTTTGCAACTGCCTGCATTACATTGCGCTTTTAAATGGTTAGGTCTAAGGCAATTAGAACAGAGTTTGTTGTTTTTTACTTCAGTGTAACGATTTTGAACAGACATATTTTTAAATTTTTCACAGAAATGGTTAAAGTGGTTTTCTTTGCAAAAACTGCATGATAATTTTTTTGTTATCGCCGCAAAACTTTTTTGATCTCGATTTGTATTTGAATTAAATTTTTCGAATTTCTGTATTCTGCTTTTATTGTCTATTGTTTCTAACAAATGAGAACGTTTTGCCAAGAAATCGGTTAAGTCAGTTATTTTCGGAAATTCTTTATCACTAACGGATTCTTCCCATTCTCGTTTCGTAGTAGGGTCTAATTTTGAAGTTAGAATATAAATTAACAAAGTGTCCCAATTTTCCGTGGGTTGACCTAAAACAGTTAATGCTCTGAGATTTTTATTAAAATTGTCTAGTAATTTTCTGAGTGCCATATGAGATTCTTGTTTTATTGGAAAGAGCTCAAAAATTGCTTTGACATGAGTGTGTACAATTAGTTTGTTATTTTCGTACCGTTCTTTAAGCATATTCCAAGCTACTTCATAGTTATTGTTTGAGATTTCAATTGACTGTATTAACTGAGCGGCCTCTCCCTTGAGGCATGATTTTAGATAATAAAATTTCTGAATATTGGATAACTGTGCATTATTGTGTATTAAAGAACTGAATGTATCAAAAAATGTCATCCATTGGTTATAAAAACCATAAAAGTCTGGTAAACTTATTTTCGGTAATTTTACCTCATTCTGTATACTGTTTTTCGAAATATTTTGACGTTTTGATAAAACTTGTTTTGCTTGGGCTGTAATTTTGTAAAAAGAACTTTCAAATTGTTCGCGTTCCTGCTCGTCGGCCTCGCATTCGGATAAAATTTCTATTTGAGATTGCAATTCTTCAAAACGCGGTAAAAGTTTGTTAATATTTGAAAGACGTATTTCCAATTCAACTGGATCAAATGAGTCGTCGATTTTTGATAGAAAGTTACTAAATCTAGTTATTTGAGCCTTTAATTGGCCGCGTTTCATTATTATTGAATTAATTTCTGCATCTGTAGGCATCGTGATGTTTTAGACTGAATGTTAATAAATTGTTATACTTAAAATAAAGAATGAGATACAGTAAGGATATAAATGTTTAAGGAAAGTAGTGACTCACTCTTTTACCCTGCTTCAATCTGGTTTGCTGTTGCTCTGCTTTTCGTTCTGTATGCTGTATTTTGCCGGTGTTGCCTGTGTGTTTTCCTAGCTTGGCTTGGGGATGTATTTGACGAGTAAATTTCTGTTTGACTTGAAGGACCACTGATTGATTCTGTATTTCGGCTTGAATTACCGCTGCTGTTTTTTGTACGATGTTGTGTGTCGCTGGGTTCACCTGTATTCTAATGAAAGGTTCAAATGTATCCTTATCCTTGGCTCGAAGGTCCAAAATGGTGGGTAGTCGATTTTTTGTCCTGAATAATCGACTGAACCGCTGTGTTGATTGACAAAGTCTCGGTGCCTTGTTTCCAATTATGAGGTAGGTATGTACTGGTACTGTGTTCGTATGAATAATGTATCGTGATTATGTAATAATCTTTATTACTAGTTTGTACAATGGATTGTTAACAACAGGTAGGTACGTCTTGACTGCACGATATTCTAACAGGTTCTGCCGCCCTCGAGAGGGACAGAGCGAGCGAAACTCCAGACCTATGATGGTGGGAGGGAAACAGGCGGTTGCCCTAAATTTAAATAGAAAATTGCGAACCTTACGCTTTAGTTTAGGCAACCAGCTTTACGTTAGTGATTTAGGATCCAACATATATATTCATAATATAATACGTTTATAATGTCTTAGTTATTATATGTTAGTGGAATTTCATGTATTGATTGTGGTTGATGTTGTCTATATTTATTACTGATACAGTTGTGTATATATTAGGATGCCTAATTTACCGCAATAAATCTATCTATCTATCTATCTATATAACGAATATATCGTAAACATAAGTTTGTAATCAAAAGATTATATTTATATTTTATATCAATAATGATTGTTTTATTTACTTGTCAGAATAACTCAGTTGGGAGAGCAACAGACTGAAAATCCAAAGACCTTGGTTCGAATCCGAGTTCTGACATACATTATTCTTAATAAAGTTTCGATCTGTATCAATCCATTCCTCGATTTTACAAATTTCAAATATCCCTCCTTCTCTCCACTACCAACCGTATAAATCAAGTTCATAGTTCAAGATTATAAAATCCTGTTAAAGGTCATTCACGCTAAGTTTAAAGTGACGTCATTTTCAGTAATTAATTGTTGTCAATATTCGATAAACAAATGACCAATAAATTAGCATTAGTATTTGGCATTTACAAAGAGTTTTATATTTGGCAACCCTTCTCTACGTTGTCAAGTTGTTATTTTGTAATGAAGTACATTTTATTTCGCCGTTAAAAGTAATATTCTGCACCTGTAAATAAGTTTCCAATACAACGCCGTAAATAAACAACTATATCCGACACAAAATATATTATTTCGATATCTGCTTTACTGTCCACGTGGACCTAGGAAATTTCAAGCGCTAAGAGTTCAGTTGCTGTGCCGCCGTCCGTGGAAGTGGCCGTACTACTGCATCGCTGCGAATCCCCAGACATCTACTGACACCCTTGTGTGTTTTTCGCCGTCTGTCTACTTGACCAAATATTTTCAGTCCGTAAAATAGAAATAGTGAAATTTTTATCAAAATATATTGGGACTTGTGTATTTTTCGCCGTCTGTCTACTTGACCAAATATTTTCAGAGTCCGTAAATTAGACAGAGTGAATTTTTATAAGTATAAAAATAACTTTATACTTGAACAATTTTGTCGATTAAACCGGATATTCTTCAGAGTCCACAAGAACGTGGGGACTTATAATTATTACCGATTTTGTGGTGTACAGGTATAAAATACACAAAGTCCGAGATTTCACTTCTGCGCATGTCCGAGGTTTTCATAGAACCATATAGAGCTGCGAACGACTCAGGCCTTCAGTCTGTGACCACACCGCATCGAAGCAAGACCTGTCCGTCTACACCGCTGCTACCAGGACCTAGAGAAGAGTAAGTTAAAATTTGGCAAAGTCCACAAGCCCGTGTGGACTTGTAAATTTCACACATTGTGTGGCATACGAGCATAAAATATACCAAGTCAGGTATTTCACTTCTGCGCATGTCCGAGGTCTGCATAGCACCTCTTATACTACTGGCACCGACTACTTATACATTCAGTCTGGGACCGCACCGCATACGAGCAAGACCTATTCATCTTCACCGCTGCCTACCAGAGTACAGAGACCAGTAAGTAAACTAGTACAAGTCCCCAAAGGTATTGGGACTTGGTATCATCGACTTGTGTGGACTACGCCGAAAATATTACAAGTCGAAATAGGGAGCTACTGCGCAGGTATCAGAAGCTCTCCCACCAGCCATTCCAGTACCTGCTACTATCCGGTGTCAAAGTATTCAGTCCTCATCGACCACCCGGAAGCAGCAGACGTGCCCAGGACTAGCAAGGGAGTAAGAATATGAGTAGGTTATATGGTAGTTGGTAAATAAATGTATTAAAGGTTTTATTGGTGTATTATTACTATCTGTTGTGTGAAGTCTAATTTTCCCTATCGACCGACCTGGCGTACCGTATCTTCACTGAAGCTACCTGAGTAGTGGTGTTTCTGCACTGTAAACAGGAACTGGCGCCCGAGGCAAAAGAGAAACTGATCCTCGGGCACTAACGTGACACTTCCTACCTGTGCAAATCGGGAAGTATCCGTCACAATTTATTTATATTGCCTCTCTATTGTTTGCTGCTTTTTTGATGTTTGGTTCTGCTTAAATTTTGCTCGTGTATTTTCTATTTACGTTTTCTAGTTATTCACTTTATTTACACTAAAAGCAGTTCTTCTCAGTACTAAAACCGTTGTGATTCTGTGATATTTTTCAAACTACTGCCCGCAAAAAAGTTCATCTGTCAACGGCGTATTTTTTGACAAGGTGACGTCACTTTAAACTTAACGTGAATGACCTTTATATGTATAAAATATTAATCTGTTACCAACACCCTATCTCTATTACCAACCGTATAAATCAAATCCGTGATTCTCCAGATTTTAAATATCCCTCATTCAAATATTACGCTGTTACCAACACCCTATCTCCACTACCAACCTGTATAGTTAAAATTTATAGTATTCATTCAAATTTCCCTCTATTACAGGGTTGATTATGATCTACCACCTACAGATTGCGCCTCCAACCACAATACAGATCCCTTCTACCAATGTCGGTAATACATTTTACTTCCTACCAACAGATGGCACCTTAATGCAGTGTCTACCATTACATTAAAATTAAAGTTATCCTAGGTGTCAAATTACAAGTCATTTGTTCATATTAACTGACAGATTTATTATTGTTTACACAGATTTTTCAATTCCATACCTGTTTGCAAATACCTGTTTTCTGTTCCATACCAGCTCGTGGTTCTAAATGTCTGGCTCATGACGCATCTACCGAAAGACGCCTATAAACTCCTTTGTAAGGACCCCTATAAACTTCTAATTTAAGTAACTCCTTTAAAACAGATTTTCATTTAATTACACGTAAATATATACTAAGGCTCCCATTATAATATATTTAAATCTAGTAACCGCAAGTTTCCTGTTCAGAACGAAAGATACTATTTTTACCAATAGAGTTTCTATTTATGGAGATACAAATATAATTAACATCATGTTTTTTTGTTGGAATTTACTGCGCATGATTTTCTTTAATCGGTAGGTTACTTTCTTGTCTGACTCACCCTGTATAGTTTTATTTTGATACACCTGTATACTGTAATGAAGCACATTTTATTAATATTCAGAGCCTGTGAATATATTTTCCTAAAATCCAATGCACGCGCATTTACGCCTTCGCCGTCTGAACTGTCTAGAGAAATATAAAAATCTACAAATTCAGTTGATGTCCAGCCGTACGACGACGTCGCTGTGCCAGCCAGAGCTCCGCGAAACCCCAGAAGCGTACTCCAGCCCTAATATTTGAATTTCGCGCTATTTTAGACTGACCGCCATGCTTTTCTCTGTAAACAGGACTGTTGCGCATATTTTTCTGCTATAGTAGAGGATATACTGCGCTTGCTTTTTAATTAAACTTTTCTTATTTTGACTCATCCTGTAAAGTTTTTTGATACACCCTGTATACTATGAATTTGAATTTTGCGCCGTTTAATGCTGTACTCTGATTGGTTCGGTGCATACTCTGAATACTATAATCTGATTGGTTAGAAGTGCTTCAAATATTAATCATATGCCTTACATATTAATATACAGAGCAGTTCATTTTTGATGGGAATCCAGGGTATCTCGGAAACTACAAGATGCACAACAAAACCGCTTGCACATCCTCGAGCTACTTTTTCTAGTTTGACTTAATGGTGAAATCAGATCAAGTCTACTCTGTTTAAATTTTGAGATACAGGGCATTTCTCGAACTTTGCCATTTTCGTCAGGGCCCTGTAACTTTTTTATTCTCAGACCTACCAAAAAAATTTAAAGGGAAAAGTTTTAGATATTTTTAAGTGGAATATATTGGCGTAGCAAATTTTTTTTATTGCGTCCCGTTTTTTAGATACAGACCAAACTTGTGTTTTTTTTAATGCAACACCTTGTATATTTCTGGTTAATTTGAAAGACCTTTCAATTCTGGTTACAGTAATATATATTATATAGGGGTTTATTTGAATTTAAGTACCTTTATTCAACATTTTTATGGTGAAATGGGGGGAAACGCGTATTTCCATTGATTTATTTCCTTATAAACTATATTAAACTCTTGATTTAATTAAAATTTAATCAAGTTTTTATTTTATGAAAAATTAAAAAACTAAAATAAATGTTCAAATTCACCCCCATTTCGCTCAATGCACTTGCGGCATCTTCGTTTCACAGCTACAGCTGCATTCCTTATTCCAATAATGTTTAAATTATTGAAAGCTTCTCGCGTCCTCTCCTGCAGTTCATTAAGAGCGTTACTTTTTACTTTATAAATATAACTTTTCAGATGTCCCCATAAATAAAAATCTAATGGACTCAGGTCCGGAGATCTAGCAGGCCATGGTACAGGCCCGTATGTTCCTACAAAATACATTATGTCATAAACTTAACTGAAACAAACCAATTTATTAATTTATTAGCTTACCTAACCAATGGCCTTCTATATTTGTGTTTAGATATTCTCGAACAACAAATGCATTGTGTGACGGAGCGCCGTCCTGTTGAAAATAAAACATTTCTCTTAAATTAATTGGCAGATTATCAACAAATGGTTGTAAATATTGCCTTAGCATATTTAAATAGCTTTCAGAATTTAAATATTCATGAAATATATGGGGTCCAATAATTCTGTGACCAATAATACCGCACCAAACATTAAAGCCAAATCGTCCTTGGTTGACTCTGGATACTGTTTCATGTGGATTTTCTGTAGAACGTATGCGATTATTTAGTCTGTTAAAAATGCCATTGCTGGTAACACGGGATTCATCCGTCCACATAATATTCAATGAAGAATCATCATCTTCACATTTGTTAATAAACCAATGGCAAAATTCCAGTCTTAGTTCTGAATCATTTGCATAAATATCGTGAACTTTTCTGTATTTGTATGAATACAATTTATGTTTTTTAAATATTCTTTGCACACTAGTGCGCTGAACACCAGTCTGTTCTGAAATCTTTGAATTTGACAACTTACTATCAGCTGCAGCTAATGCGAGAACGTTAACTTCATTCATTTCTCTGTTTTCTTTCCTGTATAATTTTGGCTTTGGTTTGGTAAATGACCCGAAGTTTGTTAAATTTTCTACCAGTCGCTTGAAAATCTTTCTTTCGGGTTGTCGCCTTTCCGGATATCTTTCAAAATATAACTGCATTGTAACTGGCTCGTTTCTATTCGACACAAAGTAACACTCTAACATATCAATTTTCTCATAATTTTCATAAACTGCTGCCATTATGGAACATAAATTTGCTTAATGCAGTGGAAATAATTACTCTTATTTACTAAACTGAATTGTTTCTAATAACTGTCATGTCAAATCACAGCGCACTATTTTATATAAAGATTTAAATATTTCCGAATACTAGATAATAATTATGAAAACATAAAAATGTCGAATATTTTTACAAATATAAATTATATATAACCGTATTTGGTTATGTTACTATTAAGATATTAAGTATAACTTTAAACAGTTGTTCAATGTAGTTTATAAGGAAATAAGTCAATGGAAATACGCGTTTCCCCCCATTTAACCATAAAAATGTTGAATAAAGGTACTTATATTCAAATAAACCCTATATAATTTATATTACTGTAACCAGAATTGAAAGGGCTTTCAAATTAACCAGAAATATACAGGGTGTTGTATTAAAAAAACACAAGTTTGTTCTGTATCTAAAAAACGGGACGCAATAAAAAAAAATTTGCTACGCCAATGGATTCCACTTAAAAATATCTAAAACTTTTCCCTGTAAACTTTTTTGGTAGGTCTGAAAATAAAAAAGTTACAGGGCCTTGACGAAAATGGCAAAATTTGAGAAATGCCTTGAATCTCAAAATTTAAACAGAGTAGACTTGATCTGATTTCATCATTAAGTCAAACTAGAAAAAGTAGCTCGAGGACGTGCAAGCGGTTTTGTTGTGCATCTTGTAGTTTCCGAGATCCCCTGGATTCCCATCAAAAATGGACTGCTCTGTACATATAAACGATCGTTGAACCGTTATTATATTTGATGAAGTGCTGGTGGGCGCTGGGGGGTGAGCGCGAAGTTGGGGCCCGCGACGACCGCAGTAACAGAACGGGACTCATACACTTGTGTCTGAAAAAGGTGTTAGAACCTAATAGATTTGAGGTTATGTTGTTACCTAATAATCACGGTACCGGGGGTGAGGACCATGGAACTCATGTTCGTTGATCGACAATATCTATTCTGTGGATGGGGCCTCCGAAAGTAGTTAGAAAAGTTATTGGTTGGTACCCCTGCTAAATGGGCCTGGAGTCCTAAGCTGGGGGCCACTAATTAAATCCCTCCTACCGGTGGCTGTCTTTAGGTCTTTTTTTATCATAGAGGCCTACTTTTGTGAGGTTATGTTGACCTTAGACTTCTTTTCTTATTTTGGCTCATCCTCCTTTTAATTTGATCCATCCTGTATACTATGAATTTGAATTTCCCTCTTTTTTTTTTACTAACCGCCTGTTTTTCTATACAGGTGTTCATGTCTTGGGTTCTAAGAATTCCACCGACAAAAAGCCGCCATCAATAAATCACGTGTTGTTTACATTAACTTGTCAGATTTATTAGTTTATTTCCAGGAATTCCACCGACAAAGAACTTTGTTTACATTAAAGTCACGTTCTCAAACTTTGCACAAGATTGCGCAATAATTATACATTTTCCTAGCGGAGGATGAGTCATACGCAGGTGTTCATGACTTGGGTTCTAAAAATTCTATCATCAAAGAAGCCGCCATTAATAAATCACGCGATGTTTACATTTAATTGATAGATTTATTGGTTTTCTTTCTAAGAATTTCATGCAGCTGTGTATGAGTCATACGCAGGTGTTCATAACTTGGGTTCTAAGAATTCCATCATAAAAGAAGCTGCTAAATAAATCACACCTTGTTTACATTTAATTGGCAGATTTATTTCTTTCCATGAATTCCACCGACAAAGAACTTCGTTTACATTAAAGTCACGTTCTCCTGATAAGGTAGTAAATCATCCGCACACCAGCGCCCTCTATAATTTCCGAGACCACGCTCAAAATCATCCCCACGTACCACATGCCCTTACACCCCACCAACCCCTAAACAGCGCCCCCTAGAATATCCTGGCGGCAGAACTCAGAACTACAGCCTCTGGTCACTGTCCACCACGCTGAAAAGCATCCCCTTTAGCCTAAGACCTCGCCAACATCCCCTATAGAGAGAGATTCTATCTTAAAACCCCTAATCTGTGGTTGCGGATGGACACATGCCATCCAGAGCTCAGTGTACTGATAACGGTATAGGAGACCTACAGCCACCTGGAGCTCGGTGACCAGACAAGTGGCCTGGTGGCGGTGTTGCTTACCTACTTCCATTTGAAATAAGGAAGTTGATGCCTACTTCCGGTAGAAGCGGCAAATAATAAAATATGGCCGTTATTCTCAACCGATTGAACCTGATGTCACATGGCCGAAATCAAAATTTTCATTTCGTATCTTAATTAATTTCAGAGATACGTCTACTGTCAATTCGTCGCTACACACCCTATATATTTGATAGTAGATAAACGCCACCATTATAGTCCAACACTAAGCTGCCAACAGAATAATTTTTGATTAGTTATACATTGTCATTAAGTAAAATGTTAAATTCGACTGTATCTTTGTTGCTTTTGTAAATATCTGAAGAATGAAATAAATCTTTACTGACAATTTTTGACAGATTATAAAGATAATCATAAAAAAATATTTGCTATTTCAAATTAAACAACTCTAATGTTATCATATATTTGAAAAGCCTATTACTTTACGAATACATTTATAAAGTCAGAATTCAAAAAAGTATATTATACACCTAGGTTGTGAAGTGAGCTATTATTTACCGAGAAATTTTATATAATATAATTTTCGAGGTATATACTGTAGTGTAACATACCCGGGTCCGTTCAACAAAGTTGAATGAAGTAAATTAATTATACCCAGTAATCGAAGAATTATACCCTACGCTGTGTTTATTGCGGTGATTTAAAATAAGTATTATTAACTTACCTCGGATGCGCTAATTAGTCACTGAATAGGGAGATTTAAGGAAGGTGAAAATCTTAAATAATAATAATAACAATACCAATTCGTAAATACACCTACTTTATTGAATTACTGAAAACTACCAGTGCCATACTCAGCCTTGAATTCACGGAGGGGAAAGAGCACGGCAGAGAAACCTCCGATCTTAATTCAAACAAATCTCTGTTATACTGTTACAAGGTGATAAAGAAAATTATACCTACACGCCTTTATGAAATATTGAAGTATTCGAATTTACAGTACCTATCATCACACATACATTCTCAATACCAAATTGAAGAGGGTAATTGTTAGTTAGCCGACAGTCGTCGGAAGGTACTGAGGTCCCATACGGGAGGCTACTCAGCTAATAGTTGAAATTGAGCTAAAATCTCGATATTTTATCATATTTTATTCTTTGTTATACTCGGATGTTCGCTCAAGCACGGGAGAAAATATTAATAAATTCATCAAGGCTCTTTCATAGTACCGGGATATCAAAAATGATCTTGGTTAAGGGTGGTTGTGGATTGTAAAACGTGTGTCTTACTTTAAATTTTTGAATATGTTTTGTTGCGTTAGAATCTGTCAAGTCATTGTGCTGAAATTTTCTACTCCAGTTTTTGAATCATGTCTCTTACCACACAGCACAAAATTTTCATGATTGAAGCCTATTTTCGAACGGGTGCGCTAGTTAATGGAAATTGGCAATACAGTCAACGTTTGTGTTTGGACAATTTTCGAGAGCACTTCCCAAACGTGACAATATTACCGGACAATTTTTATGCGTGCCTTACAAATTGTGTTGAAGTGTTTCGCGAAACTGGTTGTGTGACTCATAAAAAAGGTGCTGGTAGACCAATAGTTCGTACAGAAGAAGTTGTCAGTGACGTTCGTCAACGTATGGAAGAGGAGCCTGCAAAACCTTTGAAACGTCTTTCTCAGGAAATTGGACTTTCTTATGGAACATGTCATAAGATTTTAAAGAAAGACTTGAACATGCATCCATATAAGATGCAAGTACATCAAGCTCTTCTGCCCGCAGACCACCCCAGACGCCTTGCTTACTGCCATTGGTTTGTCAATAATTTAATGAATAACGATCTTCTGGACTTAACTTTTTTTTCTGACGAAGCGTGGTTCCACCTTTTGGAATACATCAATTCTCAAAATATGCGAATGTGGAGCAATGATAACCCTCATGTTTTTACTGAATCGCCACTACATGCTCAAAAAATTGGTGTTTGAATGGCAGTTTCTCGCAGAAGAATAATTGGGCCAATTTTTTTCGTTTTCACCGTCGACGCAGAAAGGTACAGACACAACTTTTTGGCTGAATTTGTGCAACAGTTAAACGATGATGAACTTCGGTACAGTTATTTCCAGCATGACGGTGCAACAGCACATACTACACGAGAAAATATTGCTTTCCTCCGCGAGTTTTTTAATGACCGACTGATAAGTTTGCATACAGAAGTTGAGTTTCCTCCGAGATCACCTTGTTTGACAATTATGGACTATTTTATATTTCCTTATTTAAAAAACAAGATTTTTGCCACTCCGGTAAATAATTTGCAAGAACTGCAACAAAGAATTGTTCAGCAATGTGCAACCATAACGCCAGAAATGCTGCAAAACGCTTTTCACAGCATGAGGAGGCGCGTCACCTTGTGCATCGAACAAAACGGGGGATATTTCCAACAATCACTGTAATTTAGTTTTTCTTGTTACTAAAACCGTTATTTCATAATTTGTAGTTCATTATTGTTTTACAACTGAAATAAATAGGTATGAAATTTGTAGGTTACTGATGATGTCAGTGTGACAGTGATATAATTATTTCAAATTTAAAGTAAGACACACGTTTTACATTCCACAACCACCCTTGACCAAGATAATTTTTGATATCCCGGTATCTAACAGAATAGTACCGTAAATTCCAGTAATAAGTAGTAAAACCCTGTGGTTTAATAAGAAAACAATATCAATCTCAACAGTATAACTGCGATTCCAACTAAACATACAATACAAGAAATTGATTACTTATTTG
Source organism: Pogonocherus hispidulus (assembly GCA_963924545.1). Classification (NCBI taxonomy): domain Eukaryota; kingdom Metazoa; phylum Arthropoda; class Insecta; order Coleoptera; family Cerambycidae; genus Pogonocherus; species Pogonocherus hispidulus. The sequence continues at coordinate 38,970,170 of OZ004695.1, forward strand.
AGATAATTAAATTATCTTACCTCGAATATAAACACAGTAAATTAAATGAGTGTACAAACAATTAGGTATATTATATTATTAGAATAACAATAGAAATTATTGAGGTGAGTTCATGCAGGTGAATATAACTAATTAAGAAATTGTGTTATTTAATAATTAATAATAATAAAAAATGACGTTAAATAAAAATGATATATCGTAAAAGCAACATAACCTAAACATCAACAAATACTTTACTAACCTGTAAATTAGATAATTTCGCAAAATCCAACAATACACAATTTACAAAAACTAAAGAACTAACTCAAGAGTAGAGGTAACTAATTTCTCACTTGTTCGAGGCACTCCTAATACCACATTCCTTTTTCGACCGCGTTCCCCTGTAGTCCGTCGGATGGAGCGCGAAAAACCTTCTAGTTTCGAAGCTAAAAAAACTGAGGTATAACCAAATGGGACTTTCACCAGTCGAAAAGGCATGTTTTCTTACATAGAAAATCGAAATTGACGACTCTCTCATTGGTCAAGAGAAAAGATATAGACAAAAAAATGGAAAAATAGGGAAATATTTTTTTTTAACTTTGAACACTCATAACTTTTTTTCTAAAGAATGTAGAACAACAATTTTTTTTTTAATTTTTATTTAATTTTTATTATTTTTAATTACCAACATTTTTTTAAACTCACCTCGCCATAACTTTCTTATGCAAAGAGCTATTTCAATGTTTTTTTTTTCAAAAACTGCGCAATTTAATGGACTTCATTTTGTCTCGATTAACATGTGGTCTATTTTTGAAAATAAAACCGGTAGCGGCTTTTAAACGTCGGGCTCATGCCTCTGCGGCGGGCTAGACGGCGATTTTTTCCCATCGCGATCGCTGCACCCGCGCCTAGTTACAGTACTTAATTTGATACTAGAAATGGGAGAAAATCGCTGTCCCGATTTTCGTTCCCATTTCTAGCCCTACCGGGGGTCCAGGCCTGCGGCCTGAGGTCACCCTTCGGGTGACAAATGCATCTAAAATAATATTATTTTTAAGAAAATACATATTAAAAAAATTTTGTATCTGGAATGATACAAAATTATCGTAATTTTTTTATGAATTGTAAGAGTACTCTATTCTTGATGGTAAAACATCAAATATTGTAGATTGTCACGAAATTCCCCTTAGAAATCAAAATTTCGCAAAAGGAACAAAAGATTCGAAAACTAGAGGTCAGAAAACCCCAAAATTAAATTTTACAGCTTGCAAATCGGTTAACAAACTCCGAAGTAAGAATCTCAGAAATTAGGTATGAGCTGCGAGTCTATTTCATAAAATCAAATAAAAAATAATAAAATAACTTTTTCAAATTTCAATCGCTCAGCTTAAAACTTTGCACACATTCATAACTTTAAATACTGAACGCGTTGGTACTTTCAATTTTCCCGGATCTTTTCTAGAAGCCCGGATCTTGAATGTAAACAACAAAGCTCCACCCACTTTTCTAATTTAATTCATAACTTTCAAACCCTTCATCCAATTTACTTCAAACTTGCACAGATTATACTTCAACTTATTCTCTATCCAACAGTCCCATCTTCATAGATTTTCCCATCTCCGAGTTACAAGCTCTCATTCCTAAAATGCACAAGCCACGCCCACAAACTAATTACGCTAATTACTCTGTAACCGCTGCACCTAGCGCAACGGGACAAAGTTTAGCGTACTCAGGAGACGATGCCCGATCTTTCAATACCAATATCATTACCCAAATCACAGTAATTCCGCAAACTTTAAAACAGTCTCCAGAATGATCGCCGTCGCTTCGCGAATTGTTCTGGAAATGCCATCGAAAAACATCAATTATCTTCACTCCTAATTATCCGATCAAAATCGTACTTGTACTCATCGATAGGTCATTTCATCCATTATCACACCCCCAAGTTTCAATTTCTAATCTTATCACAAAACCCCGCAAATTAACAATTTCTATCTTCGAAAAATCGCGAAAATCTAGAAATCGAATTTCGCGAAACTCCAAAAAGTATATAAGCCGACACACAGCGGCCTCGAGAGTAGAGTGAAAAGAGAGCGATATCCTAGTGCTTCAAAAGCTTCTCCAAACTGTTCCCAAGTGTCCTAGTGAGTGCGGGCTGCGTCTGATAAGCATTAGTCGGCTGCTTTAAGAGCGAAGTGGCGTTTAGTGACAAGTGCCTCAGTGGTCAACCGTCTCCTAGTGAACCGCGTCGTGTAATGCCCGTCTGTCCGCGTTAAGAGTGACGTGAGACGTCTTCAAAAGGCCCCGATATCTACGTTAGTGTCGTTGTGCCTCACTCGCATCCATCACCAAGCAAGCTGCCTACGAAGAAGATATCCAGAACACAGGCTACGTACGGATATTTTCGCCAGTTCTTTTTATATAATTGTAAGTTCGAGTTTCATTTACCTTTCCTATCTACCTGCATTAGTGAATAGCACCTTTTGTACAGGGCGTTCTCTAATAAGCAATCATTTACACAATTACCATTCAATTACTAGCATACTCAAACTTCTTTTACAATTCTATTTTAAACTAATCACTGCCCATACACAGGGTGTTATCCAGCCTCTATCCAAGTGTGTATACGGGGTGTTGGATCAAATCAAACCATATAACAAATACTTTAACTCTACTTTCATACCAAATAACGCATTTTATCATTAGTACTCAGTGCCTACTTGAGTCTAGGTATCTGTTGTGCTCACCCCTTATACTCATTACTCGAAACCGAACATAAGGTGTCGCTACAAGAATAGATCCGTGTCTTCAGGTCCCAAATACTATTTTCAAATACAAATAATTGTCCACGTGATAAATTGGCTGGAACCCTTAACGTTCCAGTCAACCACTGATTGCTACCTCTACTAGTGATAATAACCAATAGGAACCATACCATAGAAGAGACACGTGACATGGCGCTCGAGCAGGGACCTTGAAGACGTTGAGGAACATTATTACATACTTTTATTACTTACGATTTAATACTTACTTTTAAGCAATTTTTCATTCACTAAACCTGCTCGTGACATGGCGCCCGAGCAGGGACTTGAAGGCGTTTAAGGGATTATATGATCAATACTACTTTTCGTTAAACTACATGATTACTAGTTACTTGTTTAACTTCAACTTTTAACTTCAACTTTGAATTTGACTTCAACCCCTGATCTCGGCCTATACCCTAGCGGACGCGAAGGTAATAGGTTAGGTTGTTATTGTACATATAGGATAGCTATCTCCAGGTCCCTTCGCGTGCGATAGGTACACCTGAAGGTACGCAAAGACACCTATAAAGTTTTTTGCGAAATATCCGATCATGACATCAAGATACACATCCCACGACGTCTCCATTGACCAAGTGCGAGTCGAGGACCCTCGAGCGGCACCTTCAATACCCCCAAGAGCGGCAAGCACTCCGCTCCACGTGGTTCATAGCTCCACGGAGGAGAGAAACCCACCTCGTATTAGACCACCTCAATTAATCATAAATGAGTCGGCTACTGAACAGGAAGACCCACCAGTAGACCCAATGACATTACTCGCTCAGAATTTATCGAATCTAATACAGCAATTTACTACACAAGTGACCAAGATGAACACTAGACGAGAACGTCCTACCCAAACGTTTTCGGGGAATGTACATGAGGACCCTGCGACGTTTGTGAATTACATGCACAGATTTTTCAGAGAAAACCGAATCACAGAAGACACACACAAAATAGACACTTTTAAAGGACAACTAAGGGACTCAGCGAAACAATGGGTCCAAGCCTTTGAAGGACTGCCCGTTTCATACCGCTCCCTGGAGGAAAGCTTTCTACGCAAGTATGACTCCATGGCAACCAAATCCACAGCAATGACCCAATTATACGGGAATAAACAAAAAGAAAAAGAAAGCGTCGAGGTCTTCATCAACAGAAAACGAAGCCTCTTCGCCAGAATAAATCCTGGAATATGAGAAGGAATAATGACACAGATTCTTGTAGATCAATTAGTGCCACCTTTGAGGTCAAGGCTTAGAGGGCACGCAATACAAGACATACCAGAACTGCTGGACTTGGCAACCAGAGCGGAAGCGGACATAGCCGAGGAAGCGGCTTACTGGAAACAACTATACTCGCCGAGGAACCAAACGTTCGCTTCTCCCCGCCGAGTCCCAAGGGGGGAGGAGGCCACCAACAGGAGAGCGACGCCACCGACACCTCCGAGCCGAGTCGGAGGCCACCAACAGGGGGTCGTCAGGAAGTTGGACGCCAGGTGGTAACCCCGGAGCGGGAACCACCGCGAAGAGTCCACAACCACCTCGACGCGAGTACAACAGACAGCCAGCCACAGAAGCAGCGCGTCCCTATACGCCCTGCAAATTCTGTGGAGAGTGGCACTTCCACAGAGATTGTCCGCGAAACCCTTACAATCAGCAATATTTAAACTCCAACAGGGCCCCGGAGAGCCGCGGCAATCAGAGAGTGCCTCCGGAGTTCTCGGCCCCAGCACAAGAGCCGCGCGACAACAGGAGAAACGAAACACGACCACCTACTCCTGTCACGACGTCCCGAGCCCCATCGGCCGAGCGGCGCCAGCGTCAGTAGAGCCAACCAAGAAACCACCCATGCAGGAAGTCGGAATTCAGACTGACCTACCGACCTTCAACTGCATGGTCACTACCACAATACCCAGAATAAGACTCCAGCTAGGCAACCAATGCTACGAAGCACTGATTGATACAGGTGCCTCATGTAACCTAATTAATCGACGAATACTACCTCCAAAATCAGCACTGGAAAACTGGAATCCACCGAGAAGACTACAATTAGCTTCAGGTTCGATCGTAACATCAGATAAATCCATCAACACCAAATGCTCTATTAGCGACAAAGGCTATACCATCAATTACCAAATACTACCAGAACTAAACGAAGACATAATACTTGGAATGCCCTTCCTAACGCAAGCAAATGCAGTCATCGACCTTGTCCAACAATGCATCTACATTGGACAACAAACCCAACAAACTGTCCCTTGGGTTACTCAAGAGGAAGTACCTGAGGAAGTCAGCTACGAACCCGAAACTCAACAAGCATCTACTGAACTAAATCAAACTGCGAAATCAAGCCAAATCACTGAACCAAATGCACTACAGTCTGCAGGCACCGAACACCTAGTAGCACCTCTAAGTAGCCCAGATGAGACTCAAACCATTCTACAAACAAACGCAGAATCAACATCAGAAACAACAGACATACAACTCATGCTCTGCGGTCTAAAAAATGGACCCTCGACCATGCAAAGACAACAGCCCCACACTCAATCCAAAACCTACAATCGAGACAAGCCGACCCAGGTTGGCTGGCCAAGAGAGTTGGAGAACACCTGGTTAAGCTCACAACAGATCGAAAAGACCCGACTTTCGCCAGGGATACACGAGGTGAAGAAAGACAAGACAGCCACACTCCACATCAAGGACATTCATTTCGCGCAAGCAAACCATATCCTCCCTCTCGAAGAACCGAGAGAACTAAAGGACAAACCACCTGATCCTGAGGCGAACCCTCCAGTGGATGAGCCACGTGCAAGACCATCGGGGGAAATCATAGGGCCACCTATGATGAGTCGGGGTCGACGGGTAAGATTTGCAATCAGAGACCCATCACCAGAACCCATCATTCATCAACCTCCTGAAGAAGAAAGGACTTATAAATCAGTGAAGTGTTGTGTTTCCCTACAGAACGCTCTAAGAGACGACAGTTACCTTAGATGTATGTATATTAACTTAGGTTAAGATATGTAACCCTTAGCATTTAAGAATCATTTATAACTATTGTTCTAGCATTAAGTTATCTAGTTAAGTTATTTTTACAAATGTTACCACGTATACCAGAAATTTATATTTTTAAGTTCAAACATTGTTCCAAACCAAACGTTCTAACATTGTTAAATCTTTGTAAACTCACATTTAGAAAAGATCAATAAATCAAACAGACGCGGCGAAAATATCCGAGCCTACGCCTTTTTCCAGGGGGGGGCGTGTCACGAAATTCCCCTTAGAAATCAAAATTTCGCGAAAGGAACAAAAGATTCGAAAACTAGAGGTCCGAAAACCCCAAAATTAAATTTTACAGCTTGCAAATCGGTTAACAAACTCCGAAGTAAGAATCTCAGAAATTAGGTATGAGCTGCGAGTCTATTTCATAAAATCAAATAAAAAATAATAAAATAACTTTTTCAAATTTCAATCGCTCAGCTTAAAACTTTGCACACATTCATAACTTTAAATACTGAACGCGTTGGTACTTTCAATTTTCCCGGATTTTTCTAGAAGCCCGGATCTTGAATGTAAACAACAAAGCTCCACCCACTTTTCTAATTTAATTCATAACTTTCAAACCCTTAATCCGATTTACTTCAAACTTGCACAAATTATACTTCAACTTATTCTCTATCCAACAGTGAAAGTCCCATCTTCATAGCTTTTCCCATCTCCGAGCTGCAAGCTCTCATTCCTAAAATGCACAAGCCACGCTCACAAACTAATTACGCTAATTACTCTGTAACCGCTGCACCTAGCGCAACGGGACAAAGTTCAGCGTACTCAGGAGACGATGCCCGATCTTTCAATACCAATATCATTACCCAAATCACAGTAGTTCCGCAAACTTTAAAACAGTCTGCAGAATGATCGCCGTCGCATCGCGAATTGTTCTGGAAATGCCATCGAAAAACATCAATTATCTTCACTTCTAATTATCCGATCAAAATCGTACTTGTACTCATCGATAGGTCATTTCATCCCCTATCACACCCCCAAGTTTCAATTTCTAATCTTATCACAAAACCCCGCAAATTAACAATTTCTATCTTCGAAAAATCGCGAAAATCTAGAAATCGAATTTCGCGAAACTCCAAAAAGTATATAAGCCGACACACAGCGGCCCCGAGAGTAGAGTGAAAAGAGAGCGATATCCTAGTGCTTCAAAAGCTTCTCCAAACTGTTCCCAAGTGTCCTAGTGAGTGCGGGCTGCGTCTGATAAGCATTAGTCGGCTGCTTTAAGAGCGAAGTGGCGTTTAGTGACAAGTGCCTCAGTGGTCAACCGTCTCCTAGTGAACCGCGTCGTGTAATGCCCGTCTGTCCGCGTTAAGAGTGACGTGTGACGTCTTCAAAAGGCCCCGATATCTACGTTAGTGTCGTTGTGCCTCACTCGCATCCATCACCAAGCAAGCTGCCTACGAAGAAGATATCCAGAACACAGGCTACGTACGGATATTTTCGCCAGTTCTTTTTATACAATTGTAAGTTCGAGTTTCATTTACCTTTCCTATCTACCTGCATTAGTGAATAGCACCTTTTGTACAGGGCGTTCTCTAATAAGCAATCATTTACACAATTACCATTCAATTACTAGCATACTCAAACTTCTTTTACAATTCTATTTTAAACTAATCACTGCCCATACACAGGGTGTTATCCAGCCTCTATCCAAGTGTGTATACGGGGTGTTGGATCAAATCAAACCATATAACAAATACTTTAACTCTACTTTCATACCAAATAACGCATTTTATCATTAGTACTCAGTGCCTACTTGAGTCTAGGTATCTGTTGTGCTCACCCCTTATACTCATTACTCGAAACCGAACATAAGGTGTCGCTACAAGAATAGATCCGTGTCTTCAGGTCCCAAATACTATTTTCAAATACAAATAATTGTCCACGTGATAAATTGGCTAGAACCCTTAACGTTCCAGTCAACCACTGATTGCTACCTCTACTAGTGATAATAACCAATAGGAACCGTACCATAGAAGAGACACGTGACAAGATATATACTTTTGTAAGCTAAAATGACGAATTTAACAGACTGCCTTAATGAACGAATTAATTCCAAACTTTACGTGCAGAAAGAATAAAAGCTACGAATAATTAAACAGAATAACTAAATACTAATACTAATAAATAATTGGAATTAAAAAGTAAAAAAAAAAGTTTGTCTCCAGCGAGACTCGAACTCGCGAAATCAGCATTATGAAGTTTTGAATCCTACCACTTTCCCGTTGCGCTACCGCGCCTGCTGTCAAACGTTTACCTTGAGATATTTAAGTATGTAAAATGTACGTGTCAACATGAAAAAATAATTTTTAAAAAGCATTTTGCTTCAGTATTTTGGTAATCATAAGTGTTTGGCAGTCAGTACTATTGATTCCGTTAGTAATATTTCTCGTAGGAAAATAACCTTTCTGAAGTTTAATTAACTTGACAGTTTTCGTGGGAGGTGCTTGTCTCGTTAGTGCGATCTCACATCCGTGGATAAAATGAGAAAGAAGGAGACGTATGCGACTCGAGATTTTCGAAGAAGAAATAGACGTACGGTTTCGAAAAAAAATCTCAAAGGATTAGAGAAAGGACTGAACTTTCGCGTGAAGCCCTTCTCGAAGCCGTAAAAATTAGAAAAAAGTCTCTGGGGTCTTTGGGGGACGAAAATTTTGCAGAGGTTTTTTGAAAAGGCGTTTAAATTGGGAAAACGCGTAAGAAACGGGACGAAAATACCCCTACGCATTGAAGAAAGGCCGGGGGCGACCTCCGGTGGTCCGCGGAGATCGTTCCGAGATCGCCCCTCGGAGGAGATTGCTTTGAAACTTTGTCGATTCGACGACAGAATTTAGAGCGAGACAAAATCGACGCGTTTTAATATATATGGATATTTGCACTTTGCAGTGAGAAGAGATCGTAAGTTTTATTCTAAAAATGTTGTGTTTTGTTTTATTTATAAGTACTGAAACGTTTGTCATGGTTTCATTTAAATGAATTTTAATATTTGGTAATGGATAGCCAGTTATTAATTTATTTCTGATACAACGATTATTTTTCACATGGTATCCTCCAATAAAATTGGTAGACTGTAATTTATTATTATGTTACTCACAAAAAATTTAGTAATAGTAATAGGTACCACCAAAGAAATATTCATGGAAACGTCACACAAATATGACAACTAACAAAAATACTATATATTCCTATTCACCTCATTTCAAAAATAGTGGTGAATTTTATTTAAGGTTCCAATCCCTCTCAAAATTTTGTTTTGTTTGTAAAAATTTTTATTTAATACACTTTCCACAATTATCTATTATTTTTCTAAATCATTACAATTTTTTAGAAGAAAATTAACGACTTACAATTTTTACCCATTAAACTGTGCAATTTAAAAAAAAACATTGAAATATCTCTTTGCATAAGAAAGTTATGGCGGAGTGAGTATAAAAAAACATTGGCAATTAGTTGTCTTTTTTAAATATTACTGTTTTTGTAATATAGTTTTCAACTTTTTTTAATGAAATATATACAAAAAAAAAAAGGAAATTGAACTAATCTTCTAGTAGTAGAAAAAATCAGATGTTTTGCATTTTTATTTTTGTATAAAAAACTTTTTATACACATTTGGCAAATTTGTGAAGGTTGAGTGTGTCGCAATTTTTATAGTACACCTCCCAAGCATTTTTTCACCATTTTTTTTAAAGGGAACTGGTCGTATCACATCCTGTGAGTCTGTGAAAATTTGGTAAGCCTACATGCCAATTTAAAATTAAATAAAATTCATTAATTTTTTTTGAAATGACGTGAATAGGAATATATCTTTTTTTGTTAGTTGTCATATTTGTGTGACCAGTTTCCATAATAATTCTTTGGTATTACTATTACTAAAATTTTCGTGAGTAGGATAATAATAAATTAATAGTACTAGAACATCAGTGTCATCACACTTTACGACTAGTCTATTATTTTTATTGGAGGATAGCATGTGGAAAATAATAAGAAATACAAAACAAAACACAAAATTTTTGAGAATAAAATTTTCGATATCTACTCACTATAAGCTTTGACTATATTACTAAGACTAGCCAAAGTAATGCGGGACTAGGTTGGCCGGTTTGGGAGACCATTTCTCGGCTGATGGGAGACCAACTCAAATAGTCGCGGTAAGCTTGGACCTCGCGCTAACAGATGGCATCGAGGATGGCATAATGTTACACAGAAATTCTGGTTCATAAAATCAAGTTCCGCCTTTAAAATATGATTGGTTTGAAGCACAACATGTATTTTATAGCTCTATTTTATTACTTATTTACCCTAAAACCCCTTAAATATTTTCCTAATTATAATTTGCGTTATCGTTGTGTTACCGTTGTCAGTGTGTGATACCTGTTGGCATATTATTCATTTTATATTATTCTTTAACTCGAGTGCTACTGTTAGTTATTTACTTACCATGTCTAGGCAATCGGGAAATAAATGTGTATATTTAAATTTTAAATTGCAATAAAACCAAGAGAAGCTCTCCAAGACTCAGACTTTTCCTTTTCCATATAAAGATGAAAATCGATTAAGACAATGGGTTTTAAATTCTGGGAAAGAGACATTTTTGTACTAGGTATACAATATCTACATAATATCATATTTAAGTACCTAGGTATTTAATTATTTAATCAGATCGATATAAAATACATCAACCCTTTAGAATATTGTCCCATTACGCATTTTGGAAAAAGTAATGTAATTGTAGTACTCGTATATTTTACTTGTGCATATTTTACACAAATTTGTATTTATAAATTTATCAAAATTATTTCTTTATTACCTATACAAAACTACCAATATTTTTAAAAATTATGTAATTGCTGAGAACAGTTGGTTATAATTTTTAAACAAATTTTAACATAAATTAATCAATAGAGAAATTTCCAGTTAAACATCTCCTTTTTAATCGAAACAAAAATTCAAATAACAGTATTATTTAATGTACCTAATAAATAATAATTTGTCATACTATTTAAAACTGTAAAAATCTGTTACTGTTACTTAGTAGGTAATGCAATATTTATTAACAGATAATAGTATGTAGGTACTTATCTGAGTAGGTACCTATAATTATATTTTTGTATTGAAAATATTAAATTAACAATGCATTCAGTACTTTATTAAACAAAATAATAAAATTGCTAAATTTTTTCTTTACACGCAAATCATTATTTTGTTCATTAGTATAACTTATTTTACTTATTACTGACAATGAACAAATTTTATTTTAGCTGAAATAGTTGCACATACATCTATATCTGTACCTAATTTGTTTTAAGAATGTGGCGACGGCAACCTGAAGTAGGGTCAGTTTATTAGAAAAACAATAATTCCAATAGGTTCCAGGAAAAACAATAGGTTCCAACCCCTTTCAAGAAAAACAATGAAAGCATCATCAATTTTGATGATAATTTAATGGTACCAAAAAATATCTACCAATAATTATGTAATATGTAATATGTAATATGTAATATGTATCTCGAACACAGAACTGGTGGTAGTAATCTGATATCCTCAACATGATTCTTATAAAAATTTTTGATAAAGGCACTAGGTACCTACCTGTATAAAAATATTTCAGATATTTAGACCAAATATAAACCAAATAGACTGTATTGCACTAACTACCCTGTGCATTTACGATAGGATGGTCAGTGAAACTTAGGAATTGTATGTGGCTGAAGACAGACACAGAATCAGATTCGAAAAACGGCAAATTAAAGAGGACCAGTTCGTTATTGAAAGTAATGCGAAATTATTTAAAAAACCAGTTATTTCCCATATTACGTTTACTTAGGTTACAAAAAATGTTTTTCAACCTCCAAAAGCAATTTAAATAGCTTATAACTATATAAAGATTAAGGGTATACCTACTTACTTCCTTCTACCTACTTACTTCCTTTACAATTATCTCATTGACTCTCACTTCTTCAACATCGCAGGTTAAAGACGTACAGGCCTAGTGTTCTAAATAATATAATAACAGTTAGGTAAAAACACCGAGTTTTTAGGAAGCGAGTGAAAATCATTTTTCAATGAGAAGTCAAAAATCGTGAATTTTACAAATAAAGGTGTTACACATTTTCATTTACAGGTTATCATTATAGACGTTCTACCATCAAGCTGGTAAACGGAAATTAGAAAATTCAGAGTTTAATGGGATGAAATTCATTTTTCAATCCGAATTCATAAAAAAATCGCGGATTTTACAAATAAGGGTATTACGCATTTTCGTTAACAGGTTGTCATTATAGACGTTCTACCATCAAGCTGGTACACGGAAATTAGAAAATTCATAGTTTAAAGGGATGAAAATAATTTTTCAATGAAAAATCATGAAAAAATCGCGGATTCCACAAATAAGGATATTACACATTTTCGTTAACCGTCTACCAGCATGATTGTAAAACGTCTATAATGTTAACCTGTTAACGAATATGTGTGACAGCCTTATTTGTGGAGTCCGCGATTTTTTCATGATTTCTCATTGAAAAATTATTTTCATCCCATTAAACTCTAAATTTTCTAATTTCCGTCTACCAACATTATTGTAGAATGTTTATAATGATAACCTGTAAACGAAAATGTGTAACACCCTTTTTTGTAGAATCCGCGATTTTTTTATTATTTCAGATTGAATAATGAATTTCATCCCCTTAAACTCTGAATTTTCTAATTTCCGTCTACCAGTACGATTATAGAAGGTCTATAATGATAACCTGTAAACTAAAATGTGTAACACCTTTATTTGTAAAATCCACGATTTTTTTTTGGTTTCTCATTGAAAAATGATTTTCACTCCCTTAATTAAAATTATATCCCTTAAAATCTCGGTGTTTTTACCTAACTGTTATTATTTGGAACACCAGGCCTGTATGTCTGTAACATGTGGTGTTGAAGAAGTGAGAGTCAATGAGAAAATTACATAGAAATAAGTAGGTATACCTACCTAACTGGTAATTAGTTTTCTGATCTTTATATATTTATATATAGGCTATTTAAATTGCTTTTGGGGGTTGAAAAACATTTTTAAGAACCTAAGTAAACGTGACTAGTAAAATACTAATTGTTTAATAAGTTCTCATATGGGAAATAACTGGTGTTTTAAATAATTTCGCATTATTTCCAACAACGAACTGGTCCGCTGTAATTTGCCGTTTTTCGAATCTGATTCTGTGTCTGTCTTCAGCCACATGGGAATCGTACATATTTATTATATTATACCTAAAATATATTGTTTGTTTAATACATTATTTTCACACTGTTTTGAATTGTTATAACTACCCTTTATTTGATAAAAGTGCCTAAATAATTACATACCTATACCTATTATTTTTGCTCAATTAAATGAAAGCTACTAAAAGGAGGTACTTACTATATAAAATGAGAAATAGGTAATTTACAAATTATTATTGTAAAATATAAGGCACTTATTTTACAACATGTATCGAAAAAATATTTCTGCAACCCATAGAAATAAATTAAACAAAACATACCAAGAATTACTTATATTATATTATTTAATTAATTATTATTTAGAAATAATTAATCATTTATACCTACATAGGTATGTAATGTATGATGTAGGTATAATAATGTGGGGTATAATAATGATTTTGATTTATCAAAAAATTACATAGTTTATCCGTGGTTTGTCAGTAAGTAATCATGATACATGATATTATAATAATTAATTATATTTACTTTTTTAATATGTATTTGGGATAAAAAATAATGTCTTTAAAACTAGTTATAAATAATTATATTAATTCTACTATCAATTAAATTACGATAACCAAAATGCATACGAGAAATATCAAGACGTAATATGCTTACAAATTACCTACTTAAAAAAATATTTATTCTGTTACATTTTTCTAATAAAATTTTTGAGGCCCCATGAGATTATTCTATTCTATAAGAAACTGCAAATATAAATTTCTATATTTGATTGACATCGAGATGGCTGGACGCTGAGCCTTGGTGGGATATCGACTCCGCCTTTCAGATCTCCTTATTAGTTTTTTGCCGGGCACAAGTTTTTTGTTTACTGGCGGAGGCTTGCGATTAATTTCTTTCGTTCAAATAAATTCGTAAATTGTACACAGGGAGACATCTGACCGATTTTGTGTCAACTATAAGTACATTTCTTAAGGACTGTCTCTCTTGGTTTATAAACTCAATGCTATAAGGTAAAAATATACCAAATTAAATACTGCAACTAGGCGCGGGTGCAGCGATCGCGATGGGAAAAAATCGCCGTCTAGCCCGCCGCAGAGGCATGCGCCCCGACGTTTAAGAGCCGCTACCGGTTTTATTTTTAAAAATAGACCACATATTAATCGAGGCAAAATGAAGTCCATTAAATTGCGCAGTTTTTGAAAAAAAAACATTGAAATAACTCTTTGCATAAGAAAGTTATGGCGAGGTGAGTTTAAAAAAATTTTGGTAATTTGTTGTCTTTTTTTAAATATTACTGTTTTTTTAATATAGTTCACTCAAGGTCACCGAGCTCCGGATGGCATGTATCCATCAGCAGCGACCATCAGCAGCTAACTTCAGGATAGAATCTCAGGATAACCTCACTATAAGGGGATGTTGATGCGGTCTTCGGCTAAAGAGGGTGATCTTCAGCATGGGGGACAGTGACCAGAGGCTGTAGTTCAGAGTTCTGCCGCCAGGATATTCTAGGGGGCGCTGTTTGGGGGAGGTGGGGTGCAAGGGGGTTGTGGTACGTGGGGATGATCTTCAGCGTGGTTGACAGTGACCAGAAGGTGTAGTTCCGAGTTCTGCCGCCCGGAAATTATAGGCGGCGCTGGTGTGCGGATGATTTATTACCTTATCCGAGAGTAGGCGAAATTCCAGGAAATTAGTCTAATAAATCTGTCAATTAAATGTTAACAACATGTGATTTATTGAAGGCGGTTTTCTTTGATAACGAAATGCTCAGAAATGTAATTTGATATCCCGGGATGAACACCTGCGTTCAAGGTTAAGCTGAGTCAGTAAGTTGAGATATGTTGATATAACTCATTGAATACCTAACGGGGGTCACGGGATCCACAGCTGTACAATATTAGATATCACATCATCGCAATAGCAATATTTTGTTTTTAAAAGTGGCATTCGATGTCTGGATTTGATTATAATATTTTACAAGTATATAAAGGTGTGTATTTATATATTGTAACTAAGAAATATGTATTTAACTATATGATTTCCTATGCTTTATCACAGACACCTACCGACGTGTTTTAACAGGCTTATTCCCGCATTGGAACAATTATGTAGTACCGTATTACTCATTTAAAACGTATTTCCTTCTATTGAATTTAACTTGGGTATAATATCGATTTGCATCAGATCCTAAAAATTAATACATAAATATTGGCATATTAAATTACCGGAACTGATAAAATACCATGTTTATTTTATAAATAAATATAATCTAATTTATGCCGATTATGCATTCTATTTCAATGCTGCTCCCACCGAGCTAAACGTACGTTTTGTTTTACCATATGAATTTAGTGTAGTATAAATAACTTATTACATACAGAGCGATTTAATTTACGTGAACAGGTAGTAGGTATTATTATTTGTGTTTTGTATGGGAGAGTGTAGCAAAGAAATGAACAATTTAAATTGATTCATGGGAAACACAGATACTTCAAGAGCAGACGTAATAAATTATTGTTTACATCTCTCGGTTCCTCAGTTTTAGGTATCGTAATCTTTAGATAGTTCGATTCCAAGAATTTTATATGAGGCGGCACGGTGCAAAGTAAATATTGTATACATAATAAAATATTTGTTAATATCTGAATTTACAAACGTATGAGCTTTCTTACGGTGCCCACAAACAGGTTTAGACTCGAGTTCGAGTGACATCACCACAGTGGCAGTAAATATGATAAATAAATATGATTGGTATAAATTATAATTAAACAAATCTAAGACGCTGCTAGTTTCGGATTCTGGGGAGTAGTCACGTGATCCATAGCTTATATTATTCAGAGTATGTGCTTAACCAATCAGAGTACATCATCAAACTGCGCGAAATTCAAATATTAGTATACAGGGTGTATCAAATTAAAAGCTATATAGGGTGAACCATCTTAAGGAAGAAAACAGCAGTGTTTATAGAGGTCTTTAGGTAGATGAGGCATGAGCCAGACACTTAGAACCATGAGCTGGTATGGAACAGAAAACAGGTATTTTTCAAACAGGTATGGAATAGAAAACAGGTATTTGCAAACAGGTATGAAACAGAAACACCTGTGTAAGCAATAATAAATCTGTCAGTTAATATTAACAAATGACTATTGTAGTTTGACGCCTAAGATAACATTAATTTTAATGTCATTGTAGAAACTGCATTAACCTGTCATCTGTAGGTAGATAGTAGAATGTAATGGTGAAAGGGATCTGTAATGAGGTTGGAGACGCTATCTGTAGGTGGTAGATCGTAATCAACTTAGTAATAGAAGGAAATTTGAAGACTATAATATTATTTTTAAATGACACATATTATTATAAGAGAACAAAGGTGATTGATCATTAAAAATAATAATACTCCTTCTGTACGAGTTAATTTATAGTATTAAAAATAAACAAAAAATTCTATTGGATCTAATATTGATTATTTATATGGGAGATAAGGTATGTTTCGAGGTGGTTATAGATATCAAACTGTACATTTTTATAATGGTATCATCTTGAGATTATTACGATACCTAAAACTGAGGAACCGAGAAATGTAAACAATAATTTATTACGTCTGCTCTTGAAGTATCTGTGTTTCCCATGAATCAATTTAAATTGTTCATTTCTTTGATACAGTCTCCCATACAAAACACAAATAATAATACCTACTACCTGTTCACGTAAATTAAATCGCTCTGTATGTAATAAGTTATTTATACTACACTAAATTCATATGGTAAAACAAAACGTACGTTTAGCTCGGTGGGAACAGCATTGAAATAGAATGCATAATCGGCCATAAATTAGATTATATTTATTTATAAAATAAACATGGTATTTTATCAGTTCCGGTAATTTAATATGCCAATATTTATGTATTAATTTTTAGGATCTGATGCAAATCGATATTATACCAAAGTTAAATTCAATAGAAGGAAATACGTTTTAAATGAGTAATACGGTACTACATAATTGTTCCAATGCGGGAATAAGCCTATTAAAACACGTCGGTAGGTGTCTGTGTGTGATAAAGCATAGGAAATCATAGTTAAATACATATTTCTTAGTTACAATATATAAATACACACCTTTATATACTTGTAAAATATTATAATCAAATCCAGACATCGATGCCACTTTTAAAAACAAAATACTGCTATTGCGATGATGTGATATCTGATATTGTACAGCTGTGGATCACGTGACCCCCGTTAGGTATTCAATGAGTTATATCAACATATCTCAACTTACTGACTCAGTTTAACCTTGAACGCAGGTGTTCATCCCGGGATATCAAATTACATTTCTAAGCATTTCGTTATCAAAGAAAACCGCCATCAATAAATCACATGTTGTTAACATTTAATTGACAGATTTATTAGACTAATTTCCTGGAATTTCGCCTACTCTCGGATAAGGTAATAAATCATCCGCACACCAGCGCCGCCTATAATTTCCGGGCGGCAGAACTCGGAACTACACCTTCTGGTCACTGTCGACCACGCTGAAGATCATCCCCACGTACCACAACCCCCTTGCACCCCACCTCCCCCAAACAGCGCCCCCTAGAATATCCTGGGGTAGAACTCTGAACTACAGGCTCTGGTCACTGTCCCCCATGCTGAAGATCACCCTCTTTAGCCGAAGACCGCATCAACATCCCCCTATAGTGAGGTTATCCTGAGATTCTATCCTGAAGTTAGCTGCTGATGGTCGCTGCTGATGGATACATGCCATCCGGAGCTCGGTGAACTTGAAGTGAGCCAGGAATGGCTTTGACTACCTACTATTGAATGAGGAATAAAAATTAAAAAAAAATAGTTGTCTACATTCTTTAGAAAAAAAGTTATGAGTGTTCAAAGTTAAAAAAAGTATTTCCCTATTTTTCCAGTTTTTTGTCTATATCTTTTCTCTCGACCAATGGAGAGAGTCGTCAATTTCGATTTTCTATTTAAGAAAACATGCCTTTTCGACTGGTGAAAGTCCCATTTGGTTATACCTCGGTTTTTTTTCTGTGCATCCTAGACCGGGCTTTCCGACAGACTACTGTCTCTCTCCTTACCGTCCCCGTCAGCATCCCTTCCCACCCCGTGCAGCAAGCGCGTGGACTCTTATCAGTGTTATTTATTCGGGTTACAAAAACAAATAATGTTCAAGTTAACCAAAACAAAATAAAATTCAAAGAGGTGGTTCTCTCAATATAGTATCGAGGTATTCAAAGTATATATAGTATTTTTTTACCGAACTAATACCAAAAGATCTTATTTTATTTTAAAATCAGCCGTATCCCCTATTACTCAAACATATCGAAATATCAAGTAGCCTGGGGCTCGGTTATCAAGGCAACGAATAAAACAATTGAAACTGATGGGTTTCAATAAAATTTATTATTAACCTAGGTAAATAATTAATTATCATTATTTACCTAGGTTAATAATGAACTACTTCTCATTACACAAATGAGGTAAATAATAAGTTTTCTCATGTTAGTAGTAAAAAAAATATTTTATTGTGGCCCTTTACGCGTTAGTAAGAGTCAAATTACAGAATCAAATTATATTGTTTAAATAGAACATTCTGTACTTTTCAGATTTGAAGAGAACGTTGTATCATAAATAAATTGAGAGAAATAGAGAGAGAGAGAGAAAGCCTGAGAGATAGTGTAAGAGTAGGCGAAATATGAGGAAAGTAAAAGTTCTACATTAAACGGTGATTTTTTAGAATTTAGAATCAACATACATATTATACATCTTTAAGCAAGAAATTTTAAAATTCGGTACACGATAAGTTACTATTACCATCTGCTACTTAATTTAATAGTTGTATATTCAATTAGTAGAGTACAAGCTTTGGGTCGCGAAACTAGCCTCTAAGAATGAAAGATTGTTCAAATAAACACATACATACATCTTATTTGCATTTCGTCAAACGTACAATAAAAACTTTCAAAATCTGCCATAAAGCACGATGGGACTATTCGGAAATAATCCTATAGAACATACCCTCAGAAGAGAACCTATGTAAAAGGTTTGCTAGTACGGGAACTTACTTGAATAACTTTTTTCAAGTAGGATAAATAGTAAAGTAATAATAACATAAATAAAAAATTGTTCTGACAAATTATTTTTTTTAGCAGAAGGGGCATCATCAGATGCTGATAAAACTGAGGCAGAACAGGATGATACAATAGATTCAATCGCATTTTCATATCAAGGAGCAACTACAAGCAATACAGATTTGGTAAGGAGTGCCCAGGAAAGTTCTATAATAAATTTTTTAAGAGCAGATTCTGCAGAAAGACAACGAGAAAGAAGATTCGCATGCCCGTTTTGTGGAAAATGTGTCAGATCAAAGGAAAATTTGAAATTGCATGTAAGAAAACATACCGGAGAAAGACCATTTGTATGCCTCTTTTGTGGTCGAGCCTTTGGTGGTAAGAGTGACTTAACCCGCCATTTACGTATCCATACTGGCGAAAGGCCTTATCACTGTGATATGTGTGGAAAATGCTTTGCTAGAGCTGATTATCTCTCAAAGCATCTGACTACTCACATAAATACTCCTCGTTAAAATATTTAAATTTTGATAGATAGTATTTTTTATATTAGTTTATTCATTCTTTATTTTTTGAGCTGATATAACATAATATATGTAAAGTATATGAAATTCATTATCGAAAACAAATTACGTATGATATTTCATTTAAAATTCATTTAAAAACGAAAACCTAATTGCAGCTAGGTTGCAATGTCGCAAGAGTTGCAGCTAGACTACATATTTTATTATTTTGTTGTACAGTATTAAGCAGAATTTTACGTTGCATTTTACATTAAATGATTATACTCGTTATTACTTCAAAGTATGTTGTAAAATGTTCTTTAAATTAGTTTTATGTTTTTAATAAGTTTTATTTTTGTACACAACGTTATTACTTGTATACAACGTTAATGCATCAGACCTGAAACCATTGTCAACTAATAATACTGCCATTGCAGTTTGGCACTCGTGATAAGATAAAAGTGTCTTTTTTATGTAAGAGAAAAATACAATAATTGATGTTTCATTAATCATTTAAATTTGAGATCAATTCTTAGATGTAAGTACTAGTTACTTGAAACGTCCTTATATTTTTTGTGAATTATCAAAGAAAAAGCCGAAGTAGAAGCTTTTCAGCTTCTAAAATTGCAAAAATTGAAAGATCCATTGAACAACTAGAATTTAAAAAACCATTTATAATACGACAAATAAAACTTTATTTATCTAGTACCTAATCGCTGGGTATACAGATGAGTGAGTCCACAAAGTCCCGCATAAATTCATTATTTTGAAAATGATAACGTTTTTGAAAAATCGCTCGGACCCGTCGATCTTATTTTCTTTTTACACTTGTTTTACATATATTAAATTTTTTTCACGACGACTTAATAAAGCTAGGTCGATATAAACTTTAATATTTTAAATGGAACACCCAGTACTGTTTTACATATTTGGAAAGAACTATTTGGAAGAAAGAAGAAGAAGACAAGAAGATATTTGAAAGACTATTTCTCTTTCTAGCACATTACTCTTATGACACACCTTTTTGGGAATATCTCTCTTATTATTAGAGCCATAAAACCTTATATGACCGTATTCGTAAAAAAGAGTTCTTCTAAATATGTAAAACAGTACTGGGTGTTCCATTTAAAATATTAAAACTTATATCGACCTAGCTTCATTAAGTCGCTCTGTAAAAAATTTAATATATGTAGGTTAGGTTAGGCTCAAAAGTGAGTGGGCCGAAAACCAGACCCTCCACCGCGACCATGTGGCTCACACCTACTCATATTTCACCCAACAGGTCCAGCTTCTTAATGTAGCTGATTACCTTATTAGGCGAGAATTTGTTCAGATCCTCTGGCAGAAGTTGTCCTTTGCCAAATACTGAATATCTGATCCTTTCCCCAGCGGAGCAGGTGGACAACATGTCACAGCCTTCTCTAGTACTAGCCATGAAATGAAATTGGCAACGCAGCTCCACCCCGATCTTCTAGTCCGCTGCCGACCCACAGCCTCTCTAGCAGCGAAGGCTGTGGCCGATCGTACGAGTATTTGACGTGCATTTCCAATTTTGTTTGTAATAAGCTACTTAAGTAAATATTAAATAATATGTATACGTTTTCTGCTTGGTCAATTAAATATTACAATATTTTATGTAAAACAATATATACCTTACTTTACATGAAAACATGTGATATTTGATTGTTCAGCAAAACCAACATGAAGATGCAGAGTTACACAAGCTTTTAAAATAATTCAAAAAATAATATTATTTCTCACAGTATGTGTTAGCAGGTAGTACTACAATAATAAATAATAATATATTTCTCAGATTATTCAACTAGCATACATATTTTTGCCGGGAGTGGAAAAAAAAAGGGAAAGAAAAACAGATGAAGGATAGGATATAGGAAATGATTCATATTAGGATAGGAATAAAGGGAAGATGATAGGCACATAATATAACAAATATATCTATGTACAAATGACAAAAAATAAAATTAACCAAAATAAAATTAACAGGAAAGAATTAACAAAGTGAAAGAGCAAAGAAATACCTAGACTAGATTAATAATAATAATAATAATAATAATCAATGTTGGTTGGTACTTATTTAATATCTATTATACATAATGAGTTTTAATTATTTATTGACAAATTGACCAAATTATTGACGAATGACTGACAAATTATTTATATTGCTTTTTTAAAAGTATCTAATTTCCGTTTCTTTATTTTATCTTCTGGTGCTATTTCACATCGTTTTTTATTTGTTTTTAACTGGGATTTTATCCGGGTTTCTACCAGAATTCTATTATTTTGTGTTTTGACATAGTTATTTAAGAGAACGTTTGCAAATATTGAACAAATTATTCCTAAAATATAATTTACATTATTTCCACAGACACGTCTAAGTAAAAGTTATCTGAAGCTATACTTTCTAAAGTTAAACTTGCAAGCAAATCTTTTTGGTTTTCAGTTTTAAAGAAGTCAATTTCTAAAGAGTCGTTGTTTATAATGTATTCTAATATGGCATACATATGAAAAAACAAAATTGTTACGTTAGTTGTCGGTATCGATAGACCACCTCGTTGCAAACAATCAAAATATTGATTTCCGATCAAGTTTCCCTTATTTTCAACGACATGTGAAAGGCAAATATTACAGGAAATTCTTTTGGTTAATACATGAGATGCATATCCAGAAATATATATTCTTACTGCATCATCAACATCACAATCAGATAAATAGTTAGAAGAAAATATTTTGGAGAATTTATCTAAATTCTGTTGCATCGTCTGTTTATTTACTTTTTCTAAACAATGAAAACCAACCTCAGAATTTTCTGCAATCTCAAAATTTGATTTTATTTCATTAAACGACATTTGATGTGAACTAGCTCCAGTTTTTTTAAAAATATGTTTTAGTCTAATTTTTTTCTCAGCGCTAATAGCGTATATTTAAATCTATCTAATAAATTTTGAAGTTGAGACCATCTCTTAATTTTCATATCAAAATCTAAAATCCACTTTAATTCATTAAAATACAATTCACTGCGATTTACAAATATTTTAACTGTTAGGTCCTTATTTATTGATATCTGATTTTCAATTTTAACTATTTCACCATCGAAATTTATTGTATAAAAAATTATTTTAGATGTCAAGGCTTTTTTATTCCAACTTTCACCAAGGTTAACTTTTTTCGAAAAATTATTTATAAAATCATTGTAATTTGCAATAAGATCTGACTTTTCAAAATTTTGTATCAAAATTTCATGTTGCTGAACGTTGGCGCCTACATTCAGGATCTTTTCGAACAATCGACTTTTCCTTTGACATATATTTAGGCAAATTTGGGAAAATAGATGGGATAGCATCCGCTTTTAATTTTGCTTTGCAAGCAATCATTGTTAAAGTACCGTCTGGTAAAAGATGTCTGTCAAGTTTAACGACATCATTAGGATCAAAATGTAACTCACAAACAACGGAATATTTTGTAGGTGACCATTCTTTCCTAGGGATACGTTTGAGCCATTTTTGTTTAAATGTGTCGTCCTTAGGGAATCTAAAAACACTTTTTACC
The DNA here is from genome assembly GCA_963924545.1 of Pogonocherus hispidulus. Lineage (NCBI taxonomy): Eukaryota > Metazoa > Arthropoda > Insecta > Coleoptera > Cerambycidae > Pogonocherus > Pogonocherus hispidulus. The sequence continues at coordinate 38,993,370 of OZ004695.1, forward strand.
CCTTCACTTTTTACAGAGGAATCGTAATTAGATTTACACCCTGGTACACAGCACCGTGCCGGCATTTTCACTATTCAAGGTTAATTTCACTTCACCCCAACTGATAAATAGAACATGTAAAAACTCGTGTCAATGATATTACATATCAAATTGGTAATACACGGCACAATCTACATTGATTATACTTTAATATACAACGGTCTGAAATAATTATCTCTTATAATTAAACGCTATTTAACACAAATATATAGGATGATTTAATACCACACGTAGACGCACCATTTACCAAAACAGTATCGCTCGGTCTGAAATTAGGACGGGATGCAGTGTTGCAATTTTCTCAGTTCATGGCTAGTACTAGAGAAGGCTGTGAACATGTGTTCTGCCGTTACATCATCTTCTAAGCATAGGCGGCACTCAGCATCTTCTGCTAGGCCGAATTTGCTCAGATGATATTTTAAACGGCAGTGGCCCGTATATAAGCCAATTAGAGTTCGTAGGTGAAACCTACTTAACTCTAGTTTTTGAGTTCTTGTTTTTGAAGGGTTTATTATAAACGCCTTCGAATGAACTAATCGTGGTAGTTCCTGCCAGTACTGGAGGATTTGCCCCTCAGCACTCGTCCTAATGTGTCCGTCCAGTCCCTTTTCCAGACTTTTCAACAGAAATCATGTCAGGCTAATGGGTCTGAGCGATTTGGGGCATAGGTCTATTCGACCTATTTTAGGTATGTATACCACCCTCACTGCGGACCAACTGGATGGTATATAACTCCATGCCAGACTAGCTCTGAATAGTCTAATGAGAAACGGTATGATGATTTCCAGTCCGTTTTGGAGCAGAGCTGGAAACACACCATCCTCACCGGGTGATTTGAATGGCTGAAAAGATTTAATAGCCCACTCAATAGCTGGTCTTGTAATAACCTTCCTGGCCACCAACCAGTCGTTTTGGTTAGGTCGTTTAGATCGGCCTTCTGGTAGTGGTAGTTGCTGGTTATCCAAAATCGATCTGGGAAGTGGTTTTGTAACAAAAGGTCCAAGGTTTCCCTTCCTGAGTTTGTGAAGGTTCCATCAGGTCGTTTTATCGACCCAAATTGCCTTGCCAGATCTCTAGAAAGGATCTTGTGGATTCTCGTACTGCTAGGTAAATCAGATATACTCTCGCAGAACTTCCTCCAAGATTCCCTTTTTGCTCTTCTTATTATTCTTTATTATAGTTCGTTAATGCGGATCTATATGGAGCCCAGGCGCCCGAAAATCCCCGTCCGGAATGCAGTACAACAGCAACCGTAATAGATTCGGTTATGAAACTTTCAGTGCCGTCAAGACAACGCACGGAAGAAGAATGCAGAACATCAAAAATATCCAAAGTGGTCTCATTACCGGACAAAGGTTCCCTCGTATTGGCAACGGAAATAGAAGGCGACCCCTCAACCGAAATTAGTAGATCAAAATATACTGGATTACTTTACCCCTTTGGAAAGAAATTACGAATAATAAAAAAGTTGATGGATTAAGGGTGTCAGTATTCCAAATGTAACCCCAAACAATTTTCACTGCCCTGTGTAAACATTACTAAATCCAGGTTAGGTTAAAAATCGGTGCTGTTTCCAAATGTAAAGATTCCAGAAGACAATTTTTACCGTCCTATTTTCTCATTAAAAAGTCCAATGGTTCATATCGTTTTATACTAAATTTAAAAACATTAATCAATACATATCGGCTCCACATTTTAAGTTAGAAGACTACAGAACAGTCTTAAAGTTAGTTTCGCCTTCTTGCTACTTTACAAGTATAGATTTAAAAGATGCCTATTTTTCCTTGTCACTGAACAGTCGTTTCAAAATATATTTAAGATTTGTATTTCAAGGAAGAACTTACCAATTTAATTGTTTGCCATTCGGACTGAATATAACTCCGTACATTTTTACAAAAATACTAAGACCAGTTTTAACTTATTTCAGAAAACAAAATATAAGATGTAAGTATGTCATATTTAGACGACTTCTTAATAATTGGAAAAGATGAATGTGAATGTGGCCAACACGTACTTATAGTGAAAGAGACGTTGACAAGATTAGGATTCATCTTAAACTTAGAAAAAAGTGAACTGCTACCCAAGCAGATTATAGTATTTTTAGGATTTGAAATAAATAGTTTAGATATGATATTTTCCTTACCCCAAAAATTTGCAAGAGTTATCGAAACTCTAGTTGTGGCATGCCCAGCGGTAGAATATGGCTGGCTTCATCATAAACTGTTGGAACACGAAAAATTTAAATCACTTGCTCTTTACAACAATGATTACAACAACGGTTTTGTTGTCGCAAATTATTTACTACCAGATATTAGTTGGTGGCTACGAAGTATTCCAAATAGTAAACAATACATTAGGAAAGAACCATATTTTTTTTAATTATTTTTTGATGCGTCTAAAACAGCATGGGGGGGAGGGGGTAGTGGAAACGAGAGGACAAACGGTTTTTGGAATGAATGAGAAAGGAAGTATCATATAAATTATTTGGAGCTACTAGCCGCCCGCCTTTAATGTTCTAAAATCAGGTAAAGATATTTTGTTAAGAATAGACAATATGACCGCTATAGCTTGTATTAATAAGATGGAAAGCGTTCAGTTTACACGTCTTAATGAGAATGCGCGAAAAATTTGAACTTGGTGGGAAAAAGAAAATTCTTTCAGAAATATAATTGCCGACATTGAATCGAGAACAAAAATTAACTATTATAAATGAGTCAAATTGTCAAATAAAGGTTTTTAAAGAATTACGTTAAAATTTGGTAGAGTATTGATCTTTTTGCAACTCATTTAAGTAACAAGTGTAAAAAATTCGTTTCATGGAGACCAGACCCAAAATCCTTTTGTGTAGATGCCTTTACAATAACATGGAGTTCTTAGTACTTCTACGCCTTCCCTCCATTCTGTCTAATATCAAAGGTTTTAGAGAAAATACAAGAGAAAGCCACTGGATACTTGTAGTCCCCGACTGGCCAAGTCAGCCTTGGTACCCTCTTTTTTACGAGTTATTATTAGATAAACCATTGACTTTTTCGCATAGGGAAAAAATTATGTTATCTCCTTTCAGGGAAGTCGATCACCTAATACAGAAGACTACCCTGGCGGCCGGGAAATTATACGGAGGGCTTATACCTTAAGGGGAACGCCTACGGAAGTAATTCCTGTCCTATTAGCTTCAATATCTGAGGGTACAATGAAACAGTACAATAATTGTTATTGTACTGAAAATATGGAGGACGTATTGCGTAAATGAGCGGAGTGATCCATTTAAATATTCTTTAAATACAGTTTTAAAATTTTTCAGTTAAATACAATAATTTGAATCTTCTTTTTCAACTTTGAACACACACAGGGCAGCCTTATCACTGCTACTAAATATAGAAAATAATGATCAGAATATAATTAAAAGATTTTTTAAAGGAGCATATAATTTAAAACCTCCTACCCCAAAATATGCGGCAACTTGGGATCCAAACCTAGTTCTTAACTATTTCGGAAAAATGTTTCCCTTAAAGGACTTAAGTTTAAAGTTGTTAAGTTATAAATTAGTTGCCCTATTAGCGCTAACTTCTGCTCAAAGTCCAAACAATTTCAAAGATCTCCTTGTCAAATATTTCAGAATCTGACGAGCAATTAGAGATCAAAATTCCACGCAGAATAAAAACATCAGGTAACAAAAGATTTCAGCCACTTATGATCTTTCCAATTTTTAGAGGCAATCCTAGTTTATGTGTTGCTAACACAATAAAATATTATATGCATAAGACTGTTTCATTACGACCTAAAGGAGAAGATACTCTCATTCTTACATGGAAAAAACTTTATCATGCAGCAAGCTCATAAACATTAAGTAGATGGGTGAAGTGTATATTAGAAAAAAGTGGCATAGATATTAATATCTTTTCGGCACATAGCAGCACACGCCATGCTAGCACATAAGCCGCTCTGCGAGCAGGAGTTAACATTGAGGTCATTAGAACAGCAGCAGGTTGGACCCAAAATTCAAGACTTGTTCTAGTAATTGGTGATTTTGGAGGATTAAGAAGAGATGAGTTGGTAAAGCTCTCGATGGACGATATAGATGACAAAAAAATCGTTGTTGTAGTAAAAGTTAACGATACAAAAACTGGAATACCAAAATCTTTTAGTATTGTGGAAGAAAATGAAATGCACGCTCTCCAATTGTATCGACAGGATATATCTTTGCTACCAAAAGAAAATAAAGAACGGCGTTTTTTTCTGGCATATCGGAATGGTCGATGTACTCCGCAACCAGTAGGCAAAAATACCTTCGGTAGCATACCGTCCAGGATTGCAAAATATCTCAGCTGCGCAGATGCTAAAATGTACACAGGTCATTGTTTGCGTCGTACATCGGCAAATCTTCTCGTAGATATTAAAACATATTACAAGATATTACAACATTAAAAAGACATGGAAAATGGAAGAGTGATATTATAGCATCAGAATATGTAGAAGACAGCATAACGTCCAAGAACAAAATATCTCGGAATTAATGATGACAATTTTACTGAATTGATTGTGAGGGAAAATAAACATTTATTAGATGGCAAAGAAAATTTAGGTCGTTTCTTTGGTGTGACTGTTAAAATTCCTTCTCAAAATGAACGTTCGTTTTTAAAGACTGTTGTAAATGATTTTTGTTATTAATTTAAAGCACATTATTATTATTATATATCAAATATTACTGTTAAAAAATTTTGTACTTTCATTTGTCTGCTTCATTTATACAAGGCACATTTACTATTCTAGCCTTGTACAAGAGAAAGATACAAAATAGGGTCAAAATGCGGGCGATAATATTTAGGCTCGCTTATTTCGCCCTAGAGCAGGGGTCGGCAACCTGCGGCTCGCGAGCCACATGCAGCTCTTTGGATGTGAAGCTGCGGCTCTTTAGTTCCATACGCAAATATTATTTATTTTATGAAAAAAAAAAAACATTTAAAAATTGTTCTGAATCGTTTAACGAGGATTGTGCACCGATTCTATCTCTCAACCACTTGTACTCGCTTTTCACCGCACCCCTCCCCTGTGACACGCGTCGTCACTGTCGTCAGTCTCGAATAACGCCGTCGTCGGATGTTTCTATGTAGGTTTTAATTCGCTTTCGATGCAAGACAATTTCACGTCTTCACCAGTGCTAAAATTTATCCAAACTTTCTAAAACCATGCAAAGCCAACGCTCCCATTGAATTTGTTTGCTCAAATATATGTTATTGTTTTTATAATTTTAAGTAGGTACAAGTTTAAATTTTCTACTTGAATAACCATGCAAAGCCATCGCGGTCCTATTGAATTTGTTTGCCCAATTTTTTGTTATTGAAGTACAAGTTAGTGTTGTACGTAACTGTAAATAATAAGTAGTTATCTAATAATGCCATATATATATATATATATATATATAAAATCTAATTTGTTGTGAAAACCACTACTTAGTTTTTTTTATCAAAAAACTTTATTTATGCGAGTACTATTTATTGTTGGCAAGAAAAAAACTCTTTAAAAACTTTAAAGAGTTAGTGGCTCTTTAAAAACTTTGAAATTTTGTAAATTGTAATTTTTGACTCTTCCGACTCAAAAGGTTGCCGACCCCTGCCCTAGAGTGATATGGCTTCGTTTTCCTAGTGCCTTGTAGATACGTTAAGTATGTGACTTACATAAATGACATTTTACTTCTAGTTAGAACCACTAAGAAGTAAGCCTCTGTGGAATTGACAAGAATTGATTTAGTAATAACATTTTTATTAGCAACTTGCAAATGAGAAAGGTCAGCTTACAAATACTAACTAATGATTGGTAAGATAAACAGAACATTCTGTAAAAACTTGGGGATTGCTAAGAAATTTGCAATTTGCTTCACTGAATTGAGTAACTTTTTAGATCCTCACAAATGATATTGAACGTCAACTTACAAATACTTACAAACGATTTACCAACATCTGGCAAAGTAAACTAAATATTCTGGAATACCTTGAGGGCTGCTACGAAGTGAGTCATTTAATTGATTGGTTATTATAACTTTTTTATGAGCGACTTACAAATGTTGTAACACAACTTACAAGTACTTACAAACGATTTACTAACAACTGGTAAGGTAAACAAAACATTCTGAAAAAACATGAGGCTTGCTAAGAAGTTAGCCCCCATTTATTAATTCGTTATAACTTTTTTACTAGAGACTTACAAAAAATGTAGACAGTCAACTTACAAAAAATGACTTACTAATAGCTGATAATATAAAAACTGCATTTATAAAAATCTTGGGGGCTGCTAAAAAGTTAGCCCCTAAAAATTAACATCAAATAAAACGGTTACCGTTTACTTAGAAATGTTATTAATGGACTTAAATACTTATTAACAACTTACTAACCGACTATGGATTAGTGCCGTCCAACTCCAGGAGTTAGAGACTAACTTCCCGGACCCGTAAAATTAACTAAAAACATTTTTTATATTTTGAAAAATTTTAATGACCAGAAAGTTTTAAACGAGGGTTGCTGATGTTTTTATTTTCTTGGACAAAATTAAATAAAACAGATTCTCTTATTTCATTTTATATAAGTCAAATTATATTACTTACATAAATAGTACACTAGTTATATTGGTGCCATATTTTACATGTATAATATATTAACACAATAAATGGCAAAATGATCGCTGCAATTTAATTCTACAATAAAAATATCGTTAATAATAATGTCTTGGATAAAATTGAAACAAATAAATTACGAAACCTATACAAAATGAGATTATGGCCTGCAACTATAATATTGTGTTATTACTAGCGTTATTTATCAGTAGTCGTTGAGTGACAAAATATATTTTGTTTTACTAAGCAGAAAAGTACAAGATTTAATGCCGTGGCTGGTGTTTCATAGCCAAGGCGTAGCCGAGGCTAAGAAACCAGCCAAGGCATTAAATCTGCTTTTCTGCCGTGTGATACATATAATTTTTTCTCCAAATTTGTTCCAATTTCACGCAAAATCGTCTTTTTTATATTTATTAATTGCATGTCATTATCAATATTCAAATAATTAAATTATTTCAACAAAGGTAACTAGGTCTTCGTTACTATGTTTACCACTGATAACTGTTTTATGTCTCAATGAAACGTTCAAATGTCAAATGTTCAAACGTTCACAAACAAAATAGAACAGAACGACCTTAATAGAATAATTTTTATTTCATTATCAAAATAAAAAACAAACTCTGAAAACAAATTTGTTTAACAACTTAAACACAAATATAATATTTTACATTTAACATTTGTATCATATACACGATGCCCACTATCTATCTCCTTACATGGCTAACTTTGTTAATTGTGGAGCTGGAGAATTGGTTAAATTAGCAAAATTGGGAAGAATTACAAGAGGAATTCAGTGCATCCTTCAGATTTAATTTTAATTTTCAACTTTTCGAGATATTATGAAAAAACTGAAAATCGCCAACATTTTTAAACTCGAATATCTCGAAAACTATAAAAGATACAAATAATATAAAAATACTGTGTGATAGTGATTTTTACTTGGAATTAAGCGGTGATATTGAAGACTTCAGGGGTATCTTAGTTTTTGAGAAAAAAAAATAAAGTTATGTTTTTTTAAATGGCAACCATGTTGGCTATGTTGGCTATATAGTTGGCTATGGTATCAATGAAAAGCTTATTTTTTTCTGATTTCAAAAATATAATATTTAATATACCTTTCTCTTTTCTTTTGTTTACTGTAATGAACAAATAATTTATTAACATAGTTAAGCTATGAAAAACAAACGTAGATCAGTAAACAACAATAAAATACAAATGTCAGATCACAATAAAGTCACATTATACATCAAAATTAAGCGTTCATGTTAAAATAGTTATTGTGAAATGTACAGGATATTCGCGTATATTTTAACCCCTACCTACAGGGGTTATTAAGAAAGTTAGAAAAAAAGTTTAAATACAAAAGTTGTTTGGTTTTTAACGTATTATCTTTTAGACAGGTCGGAAAAAAATTGCATGTCATAAACTTGGGAAAACCAATTGAATATAATATTTTTAAATGGGACACCCTGTATAATTTTACACGCTTGGGTAAACACAGTTTTCGAAATATTTGACAGCGAGTACCATAAAAAAATATAAAAAATACAAAGAGCTAAAAATATTTAACAGTAGAAACCAACATTAATAAAAAATATTTAACGATTTTCGATGTAACCTCCTTAGTTATTTAAACATTTTCTAATATTTTCATTTTTTAATATTTCTTTTATGTTTTATTGTAAACATTAAATGTTAAAGATTTCGAAAACTGTCAGTGCAAATGTCAACAAAATATATATTTTTCAAATCAGAGAAAAAAAATTTTCCCAAGCGTCTAAAATTATACAGGGTGTCCCATTTAAAAATATTATGTTCAATTGGTTTCCTCAAATTTACTACATGCAATTTTTTTTCGACCTAGCTAAAAGATAATACGTGAAAAACCAAACAACTTGTATTAAACTTTTTTTCTAACTTTCTTAATAACCCCTGTATGTAGGGATCAAAATATACGCGAATACCCTGTACAGAAACGAAGAAAAAAACGATTTATTGAATATTATATTTTTGAAATCAGAAAAAAATAAGCTTTTCATTGATACCATACGGTTGCTATTTAAAAAAAACACAACTTTATTTTTTTTTCTCAAAAACTAAGATACCCATGAAAATGTCAATATAACCGCTGAGTTCCACGTAAAAACACTATCACAGAGTATTTTTATATTATTTGTATCTTTTATAGTTTTAGAGATATTCGATTTTAAAAATTTTGCCGATTTTCAGTTTTTTCAAAATATCTCGAAAAGTTGAAAATTAAAATTAAATCTGAAGAAGGCACTGAATTCCTCTTGTAATTCTGCCCAATTTTGTTAATTTAACCAATTCTCTATTTCCACTATTAACAAAGTTAGCCATGTTCGTTTTTAAGCGTCATATGCGAGATTATGCATCAAGTTATTCGACTTTCAAGGAAAATCAGTGAAGAATCATCTATACTAAAAAAAAAATCATACAAATTGTATTGTTAGAGCTTCATTAAAAAAATTCAGTAAAGTATCTAAGGCATGTACGAAAATTTGCATAGTATTAGCAATAATTTAAAATATACGGGGTGTTCAGAATCAACCACCCGATTTTGCCATTTTTAAATGGCTAAAACCCATTTTTATCAAATGGAACACCCTGTATGTGATGGCATAATTTGAAAGCCTATTTAATAGGCTTTCCCATGAGACTATAATCTAATATGAATGTTATTGGTTAAAATCATAGAAATTATAAGTACATGCGATTTTCTTAGATTTTTATTGGACACCAACTTAAATTGACAAAACAACAAACAACTAGTCACTAATATTTTTTATTTTTAATATATTTTATTTTAAAAGGTGTTCAAAATGCCTACCATTTTCGTTGATGCATTTTCGTGCTCGACATTTCGAATTTCGTATTTTTAATCACATGTCTGGCGTAATGGAGGCAAAAATCTCCCTTAGTTACTTAATCCCTATTGGTCTAGTAGCTATGGTCCGAGCGGAGATAGGTGGGCCACCCTGTATATATATATATTATATATATACACATACTGTCCAAAATTCTAGTCTCTACATAGGGATCTCAGTTATTATAAAAGATAGGAAAACGCTCAAATGGGGAAAGTTTTAGAGAATTTTATGCTGATTTCAAATCTGCATTGAAAGTTATCGTGAGTCAATTGTTTTTCGAGATATTTGAAAAAAACGAAAAACCGAAGAATTTGTTTTTGGCCAATAACTCGCTAATGGTTAATTTGACACTTCTAAAAATTTTACATTATTAGTACACTTTTTAAAGACGAACATTTTGGCATAAACAAAAATTACAAGGCACTCTTTGGTTTTCTATTATGAATCACAACTTTGCTATTTCTTATGGTCGCCATATTGGATTTTTATATCATATTTTAAAGCCAAAAATTCTCTTTCCAACGATGTATCATAAGCCTATAAAAGAATTTTTAAAATTTGTGAAATATTGAAAAAATCATTAATTTACAAGTTTACTTTAGAAGTTGGCTGTGCCATGAAATGTTTTCTGTCACAAGTGTCAAATAAAACTGCTTAGAAAGAGTTAACGTGTCAGTGTTTTTATAAAGTGAAAATATGGAAAGAGTTCACAAATTGTCAAATGAAGAAAAGTTTGATATGCTTACGCTTTATTTACAAGCTCACCGTAATGCGGAAATTGCATCTACCAGATATTTGGAATTATATCCAGAAATACAGCAGCCGCATAAAACATATTAGAGGAGAATTGTTACCAATTTATTGAATTATGGTGTATTTGAGAATAAGAGGAACCACTATGAAAAAGATAACCATGATCGTGACGTAAACGTTCTTAATATAATAACTGAAAGTCCGTCAACATCTGTAAGATCTGTTCAGCATCAAAGTAACATCCCGAAGTCTACCGTTCATCAAATTTTGAAAAAACATGGATATCATCCTTACAAGCCTACTATTGTCCAAGGTCTTCGCGAAGGTGATTATGATAGGAGATTGCAATTTTGCCAGTGGTACATAGAAAAATGCAGAGAAGTTACTGAGTTCCCTAATTTGGTAATATGGTCCGACGAGACCCGTTTTACTAATTGTGGGGTATTTAACAAACATAACAGACATCATTGGAGTATCCAAAATCTCCATGTGATGGAACAGCGACGATTGCAGTCTAGATTTGGGTTTAACGTTTGGTGTGGTCTTTTAGGTACTTTTATCTTCATTAATGATATTGTGAATAAATAAGCTAGTCATTAATGTATCATGTTAATGTATAATTATTTTAGGAAATCGTTTGGTATTAAGAGAAGAAATAATTCCAGCAATTAGAAGACTTGTACCCAATGCAGCTGAATGTCAAAGATTGTGGTTTCAGCAGGATGGTTGTCCGGCACATAATACTGTAGAAGTTAGAACATATTTAACCCATTGTTTTGGGCAAAATGTTATTGCGAACAATGGACCAGTTATGTGGCCGGCAAGATCCCCAGATCTTACGCCACTCGATTTTTATTTGTGGGGACAAATTAAAAATGAAATTTACGAATTTGAACCACCCGTTAATAGAAATGAATTAGAAGCTAGAATTAGAGAAGCGTTTAACTTGTTAAACGGAAACACATTAGGAAGAGTTATGAGAAAGATTTTAAAGAACTGTGAAATGTGTCGTAATGCAAATGGACGTCAGTTTGAGCATTTGCCTAATAATGCTTAATTATGGATGCTTCATTTTCTAGTTCTGGTTGTTTTTAATACTTACTACTATTAGACTAAAGATATTCCTATCAATATCATGGTTATCTTTTTCATAGTTGTTCCTCTTATTCTCAAATGCACCATAATTCAATAAAGTAGTAATAATTCTCCTGTAATTATGTTATGTAAGGTTGCTGCCTCTGGATACAATTCCAAATATCTCGTAGATGCAACTTTAGCAATACTGTGAGTTTGTAAATAAAGTGTAAGCATATCAAACTTTTCTTCTTTTGAGAAATTGTGAGCCCCATATATTCATTTAACGCAATTCATAAGTCATTTTGTATGACACTTGTGACAGAACGGGAAATATTTACATTTCATGGCACAGCCAACTTCTAAAGTAAACTTGTAAAAAAAATTATTTGTTCAATATTTCACAAATTTTAAAAGTTCTTTTATAGGCTTATGATACATCGTTGGAAAGAGAATTTTTGGCTTTAAAATATGATACAAAAATCCAATATGGCGACCATAAGAAATAGCAAAGTTGTGGTTCATAACAGAAAAACAAAGAGTGCCTTTTAATTTTTGTTTATGCCAAAATGTTCGTCTTTAAAAAGTGTACTAATAATGTAAAATTTTTAGAAGTGTCAGATTAACCATTAGCGAGTTATTGGCCAAAAACAAATTCTTCGGTTTTTCGTTTTTTTCAAATATCTCGAAAAACAATTGACTCACGATAACTTTCAATACAGATTTGAAATCAGCATAAAATTCTCTAAAAAATTTCCCATTTGAGCGTTTTCCTATCTTTTATAATAACTGAGATCCCTATGTAGAGACTCGAATTTTGGACAGTCTGTGTATAGTACAGGGTGGGCCATTAGTGCGTATGCGGACCGTACTACCTATACCGTTAAAGTTAGAATAATAATTTTTGGTACGAAGTTAGATGCCAGTGGTGTGCATATTTTAAAATTATTTTGGTAGATACATGGTGTTTAATATTAAAATGCCAAACCGAACATACTTTTTTTTAAATGGAACACCCCATATATTTTTAGATTTTTGAATTAAGCGTACTTTTCTGAACAATTTAATATAGCACTTAATATATCTCAATTTACATGTGGCGACGTTGTTGCAAGTTTTCTATGAAAAAGGTCACTACTTCGGATTATTGTTACTCTCCATTTAAATGAGATATGACGTCCATTTTCTCATAAGATACATTAAGAATATGTCTTTATTCAAGAAAATATAACGATTTAAACAAAAGTTACATTTGCTATACAGGGTGATACATTTCGCATATCATAATTTTACTTCAAAATTTTAAATGGACCACCCTGTATATTATCATGTCGTCTTAAAGAGCTCCTTTTCAGCTTTCTAACGATACCATACTTGGTGGGCTTACATAAAATTTATTTGTTAAAAAAAGGTTTGAAACTTGAAGAACCGTTGAAATTAATATAAGTTGTAAAAAAATAATTGAATTAAAAGTTTATACTGGCAATTTATTATTAGTCTTATTGTTAATAACAAATTGTGAGTAATAAAAAAATAATTCAAATTTTAATAAATAACGAAAATATTTCGATATTACCTGATTAATATACAGGGTGTTTTTGACAGTTGGCTCAAACATGTATATGTTAAAACTCCAGAAAATCTAAAATCTCTTATGGAACACCCTGTGTATTATTATATTTTTGGATTCTCTATTAAATTTTAACCTTACTAAACTATATAACGTTTCCTATTCTTATTTTGCTTAGTTTTCAAGATATTGACGAAAATGTTTGGTGCGCTATTTATAAGAGACAGATTTTAGGCCCTGTCTTTCTTGGCCAATATTTAAATGGTCCCAGGTACCTTAGGTAAAATATCAGGAAATGGCATTCATTACCAACTTGCATTTTACCTTTATTGGATGCCGAAGAAGATGCCAATCAGATCATCTATCAGATGGATGGAGTCCCATGCCACAATACTGCAGTTGTAAAGAATTTTATTAAAAACTATTTTGTGGAATGGATATCGGCCAAACGGGAATATCCCATGGCCGCCGAGGATCCCAGATTTAACTATACTTGATAACTTTTTATGGGGTACATTGAAAGCCTGAGTTTATCAAATTCAGAGTAATAATGTTGATGATTTGAAAATTAAAATCAGGATGGAAATTGAAACGCTCAATCAAAGTGATTGCGCTGTAAGAAAACTAGCAGTTATATACACAACATGCATAGCTGAAAATTGAGGACATATAGGACACTTGATTTAATTTATTATTTTTATTGTTATTTGTTGATTATTGTAAGTTATTTGTGGTTCAAGTTACAAACATAGATTTGTTTATATTAGTTAATTAATGAAATAATTTAAAAAAATATTAGATTTAATAAAATAATATATTCTTAATCAGTATTAAGGCACACTTACTATAATATACCAAATAATAGTAGATATATTTTTAATAATAGCCGATAATGAACATTTTTTCCATATTTTCGTCAATATCTTGAAAACTAAGCAAAATAAGAATAGGGAATGTTATATAGAGTAAGGTTAAAATTTAATAGAGAATCCAAAATATAATAATACACAGGGTGTTCCATAAGAGATTTTCGATTTTCTGGAATTTTAACATGTACATGTTTGAGCCATCTGTCAAAAACACCCTGTATATTAATCAGGTAATATTGATCCATAGAAGTAATTTCTGAGTCTAATTGTCTACGAAATAAACCCTATTTACCTTTTTTTTGGATGTCTTATTTGTTTTGCCGAGATTTTTTGAGCAGGTGTTTTTTACAGATTTTTTTCTTTAAATGCTAATATCTTCATAACGGTAAATGATAGGTATAGGGTACTCTTAACAATGTCGACCTAGAATTGTAAGGAGAGTTCAAAAACGTAATTGAATATAGGGTGTCCCATTTAAAAAAATAAAGTTGATGCCTGGATCAGAAAAACTGAACCACCTGTATTCAAGAAAGTTATAAAAATGAAAAATTCAGGCAAAAACAAAAAACTTTCGTATTTAACATTTTTCTCTATCTTTTATACTTTCTGAGATAAGGGGATAGAGGATCTTATTTTGGACACCCTGTACACGGTCTCCCACTGGGAACGGCCTCGATCTATCTGTATATACATATATGGCAAACTATAATTAGGAAAAAATTGAAAATTGGGCAGTGTACCAAAGTCACTGGGGGCAAGCGATCTAAAATATTTTCAAGATGGCCGCACTTCCGATTATACCGAAAGTAGGTGTCAACTTGCTTATTTCAAATGGAACACCCTGTATATTATTAGATTTTTTAATTCTACTCAAAAATTTTAAATATATTTCGTGTATAATACAAACATAGATTTGTTTATATTAGTTAATGAAATAATTTAAAAAATATTAGTTTTTAATAAAATAATATGCTCTTAATCAGTATTAAGGCACACTAACTATAATATACCAAATAATAGTAGATATATTTTTAATAATAGCCGATAATGATTAATAGCTGACATTTTTTCCACATTTTCGTCAATATCTTGAAAACTAAGCAAAATAAGAATAGGGAACGTTATATAGAGTAAGGGTAAAATTTAATAGAGAATCCAAAAATATAATAATACACAGGGTGTTCCATAAGAGATTTTCGATTTTCTGGAATTTTAACATATACATGTTTGAGCCATCTGTCAAAAACACCCTGTATATTAATCAGGTAATATCGATCCATAGAAGTAATTTCTGAGTCTAATTGTCTACGAAATAAACCCTACTTAGCATTTTTTACCAGGATGTCTTATTTGTTTTGCCGAGATTTTTTGAGCAGGTGTTTTTTACAGATTTTTTTCTTTAAATGCTAATATCTTCGTAACGGTAAATTATAGGTATAGGGTACTCTTAACAATATCGACCTAGAATTTTAAGGAGAGTTCAAAAACGTAGGTAGTTGAATGTAGGGTGTCCCATTTAAAAAAAAGAAAGTTGATGCCTGGATCAGAGAAACTGAACAACCTGTATTCAAGAAAGTTATAAAAATTAAAAATTCAGTTAAAAACAAAAACTTTTGTATTTAACATTTTTCTCTACCTTTTATACTTTCCGAGATAAGGGGATAGAGGATCTTATATTGAACACCCTGTACAATAGAGACTGGTGCAAAAATTGATGCACTTGGCGTATTAAAATTTAGTTTCCGTAATATTTCAGGGTATTTAATATTACTATTTATGACATTAAAAAGAAGAACTACGCTGGGGATAAAATGTCGATGCCTCCACGAATTGTAACAGTATGTATTCAGCAGCAGATGTTACGAATAACCTATGGGCGATAACCTAAAACTGTTGATAATTTTTAGCAAGTAGGTGACAGTAACATTCAGCAATTTCCAACGTAGTCATGGCTAACTAAGAGTAACTGAACTTAAAGCCGTAACTACCATTTTTGCAAAAATGTTAAATTACCAATATTTCGAAAATATAAATTTTCGGAACAGACAACCATATTCAGAGTTTTAATGACGAATAATTTGAAAAAATTGACTTTTGACAGTTTTTTCAAGTTCATTTTTATTCTTCTTTTTTGTTCATCCTGTATTAATAATGATCAAAATATTATACGAGGTCTGTTAAAATAGGTCACTTTCCATTTACAAATTAACCCAAATTAAATAACGTCTCCAAACGTCATTTTAATTTGTCACGTAATATGTGGTGTGATCTACAACTTTTTCTTTGTAGGGCATTTTTTTAAATGGTCTTAGAGTGCTTATCTAGACAATTCGAAAACATGTTTTTGAGTACATACATCGCCATTTAAAAAAACTACGGCTACGGCTAGACTTACCACCCTGAAATTTTAATCACTTGTTCTCAAAATCTAAGCGATTAGAATGGTACAACCATTTTTTGGTAGTGCACCTATATATTACCAAAAAATGATGTAAAGTTAAAACTTCTAAAATTATGCATGACCAACTTCGATATGCGGTTAGCTATGACAAATATTCAAAATTTGTAAGTTTGTTAAGTCCAACCATCTTGAAAATATTTTAGCCGAATGGTCTCCATCAACGTTCAGATGCTATACCAAATTTTCAAATTTATATAGCCTAATTATAGCTATATATTTTTTGAAGCTTATAAATTGTGAGAGAAAGAATGTTTTTTTTCACGTACGTTTTTCACCTTGTAACATACAAAAATAGTATGTTTTTAGTTCGACATCGTTCTACATCACGGTTCGTAAATTATAGTTTACGAACCATGGTTCTGCATAATCCATACGACAAATTTTTATAGTGGATTATACAGAACGACATCGAACTAAAAACGTACTATATTTATGGCACTTTAATTGTGCACAAAATTTATGTTTTAAAACAAACTTGGGGAAGATGTTTGTTTTTTTACCATCTAAATTTTAAGCACAAAATGTTCATGTGTGACATAAAATTAGAACGTTTCCATCACATTGTTCTACCATTTACATTGAAAATACGACAACTTTTTATGGTGGGTCAGTGTCGGCTCGCTATAAGGAGCCAAGGAGCCATGGCACTACCAAAAGAAACTAGATTCAAGTAAAAATTTTTATTATTTACAAATAATAGTTATTTTGCTTATTTTTTATTTATTCATTCAAAAATGTATACACTTCTTTTACTTGTTGTTCTTTGTGTATGTGATAAAAAAAACGCATTTTTTTGTTTTTCTTATTGATTGACTAATATACAAACAAAAAAAAACGTAGAATGAATTTTATATACCGTGCAATTTAAATTTAATAAGGACTTATAATGAAGTGTTTTTATATAAATTTACTGTGTTCAGCAGGAAAGCAAAACTTTTTTAACTTTATACCGCTGTACAATCCCAAGCCGCCACTAGGAGGGTTATGCTTATGCAGAACGACGTCGAACTATTTTTTGTTTTTTTTTTTTTTTTCGTTTATTTAACGTCGGCCTATTTCCGCGACTAAGGCCAATCACCGACGCCAGGAGACGAGCAACCCCCAACCTGGAAATTTTGCCGAACCCCTACTTTCTATAGCAGGGTAGGGATCTTTTACTTGCCTATCATTTCATAGACAAGGGATCTCCGGCTTTACATCCTATCCAAGGGATGGTACGTCTTCTACGCAAATCTCGCCTAAATTTGCATAGCTTCTGTGAATTCACCGACGTACAGGCCAGATGCGGGCAAGCGCCGACGATCTTCCCTGCATGGTCACCCATTCAAGTACTAACCGCGGCCTACCTTGCTTGGCGCTCATATCGATAATATGAACGCCAAGTTGCTACGACGGCTTGCCCTACGTCGAACTAAAAACATACCTACTACCTTGGCACATTAAGTGTGCTCAAAATTTAGATGTTTTAAAACAAGAAGCATAGAGGATGATGTCTGTTTTTTTAAATATTTAGAATTGTGGTATAAAAATACAAAGGAGAATAAGTTCAAATCGCCCGGCATTTTAGATGTTTCTTTCCTTTCCTGATACCTGTGTACCTGTCATCCCTATGTTTTATATCTCTCGACACACATCGCCCTACACTCTCCTTATAAAACCATAAAAGTAAAACATCTAGAATAATTTTTCATAAAAAATAAAAGTTTCTAAAATAATGTGATCATACATTACTGTTATTTTGATAGTTAAAACTTCTTAAAAATCAAATCTTTCTTGTCTCTATCTATCTCTCTCTGTATTTATTTAGAATCTTTATCTTTAATTATTAGAATTGGATTACGTAACTTGTTTTCGATATAATTTTATGAAGTCAATTCATGCACATCGAATATTTTATAATCAATAGGTGACAACTGAATTTCTATTTTTATCTTACCTACTATTTTTTAAAATTACATTTTTTAGCATGTTTATAATATTTTTTACCGTTGATTTAAAGAGTGTACAAGATGCGTAGAGCCTTACGGCATACAATGAGAAACGGGTTCATACCCGTTTCTCATTGTGCGCCCGATAAAGCAAGCCAAATTTTAGGCTTACGAATCTTAATAAATAAAATTTCCAGTTAACATTTTTAGTTATTTAGTTAGCATATATTTATTTTAATGTCTCAAGGAATTAAATTAAGCTGCGATTTCGAAACAAATACTTAACTTTCAGTTGTGAAAATATTAAGCGATACTTATCATCTTCGATTATTACTGATAATAAAAAATATTTTTAAATAAATAAATCAATAAATAGAGACACCTGTAATTATTTATCTACCGTCCTCACATTCAGCCTATAAAGCATCGATTTATTTTTTTTTGGCTGTGATTAAATTTTAGGTTTCTGTGATATCGGTATATTTTTCTTATTTACTTTGTATGTAGAAAGTATCGAGCGAAGTAATATAGTACATGGCATTGACAAGTTACTCTAGTCACTGATGCTGTTCGATTTATGGATATATTTATATGTAAAATGGACATGTATATTACATCGAATATATTATTGTTTAATTGCTATTTATATTGTATAATAGATATTGTCTTGTGCCAAATGGATGTACCTCAATTAAAAAGGATAAATAAATAAATAAATGTGTAGTTTATATTATGTAAATCTAGTGAAGCCGATGCATATACTAATTAATTAATTAATTGAGACGTGGCAATTCCATTTTTTAATATTTTTTAATTATTTATAAACTTAAACTAATAATATCGCAATAAATATTATAGTGTTTAAAGTAAGTAATTACTTAATTCTCGACTTAAGATGTTTTAATGTATAACAAACTATTGATGTGTTGAAAGATCCAATTATTAACTTATCTACTTTTGAAGTTTCTAACTTCTATCTGACATAAAGAAACATTGACATGTGAATTCAAGCTGGACTGATCGAAGAAATAATCTAGGGTTTTATTTTCCAATTTTTATTTAACTGTTTATTTTGAACAGAATGCAGAATTAATGTTACACCAACACAAATTCGTATACACATAAAAACAATCTAAACATACAATCACATCGTGACTTTGGATAGTTAATTTTATGACATAGTTATTGCGCGCTTTTTTATAACCTTTATCTACCTCGTTTTTGGTACCTATCTAAACGATTTTATAATTGACAGCATATCTCAGTCAACTAAAATAATGTTTCTTTTAATTAAACCGACAAAAGTAACATCTTCACATAACATTATCATCATTTTTGCACAGTTTCTTGTTTTCGCTGTGTTTGTAGGGAATCTCTCTTATTACCAGCACAGGGATGCTGATGTCGTGATATTGTACTACTTTTTTGGAAAACAAAAAATTACACGAACAAAATTAGTATAGCTCTCTGTTTCTGAACAATAGATGCACTGAAGCGGCTTGGTAGTGTACTTACTACAACTACGATTTACTTATTTTTTTATGAAATATTCTATTTCAGAGATAGATATTACATACCTATGGAGTGACTTTTTTTTAAATGGACACCCTGTATATTTTTTATTTATTCAGTTTTGTTCATTTTAAGGTTTCAAAAATGTATATATCTCTTATTATATTATGTATTATGAAATAAAAAATTATCTGTGTGGTCTGTGGTCAATATAAGAAAAATGATTTATGACATAATAACAAGTTTATACAAAATTTAGTATTGCCGGATAATAAATTTACTTTTTACAGTTTCTATAAACAACAAAAATTATTCATTTTATATATCTAAAATAGCTCCGAATATCAGATCAGGAGAATCCTTTGAGGCTTCTGAACTGTATTTTAATGGGTAAATGTTCGTTTTGTATAAAGTTATAAATTTTTATTAAAAACAATCTAGATTAATACATTATATATGTCCAGAAGAAAGGCAGAAATTATATTTGCTACGAAAATATTGGTAAATTTACCAAGATCAAAAACTTACCTATTATAAAGAAAATCGTGATAGTAAAGCCAATGAGATAAATATTCTAATAAGTATACAATAGAATAGAACTGAATCCACAATTCATACCTTTTTTGTTGTTGTTTTATATTAAGAAATAAAAAATTTCAAAAATTTTCGATTTCTTTTTGTTCTTATTACTTTAGTATAAAATATATTATTACCTATATAATTTTGAAAAACTTAATTAGAAACCACATGTTTACTCTGTATCTCGGAAATTAAAAAATATACAGGGTGCGGTAGTCAAACCTGCATTTTTTAAATAACTAAGAAATAAACGGTTGCATTTTTTAAAATTTTATTGAATGCATGTTAATCTACTTTAAAAAGCATTTAATAAACATTATTCTTTGTTTAAAAATAATATTATTAATAAGATGTCGTTCATCTCGATCAATGCATTCTTGCAGGCGATGTCTTAAATTGTCCATTACATTACAAAGCATCTGCTGAGGGATTCTTTCGATTACCTAATGAATTATCCCCTTCAGTTCTTCAAGAGTACGAGCCCATTCTTGAAACACTTTACTCTTTAGATAGCCCCACAAGAAAAAATCCATGCGGTGAGATGCGGAAACTTGGATCACTGTTCCATGGCTACCACAGAATAGATGGTTACTGAAACGCTTTGAAGGGAGGAACGCAAATTTTACCAACTCGCCCCGTCCACTTTTGTGCCTCCCTCGTTGTTCTCAATAAATCAAAATCTCACCAGCCGCCACTGATTAAACTATTCTCAATGAAATCCACATTAATTTCGCGAGGGTGTTTGTGTGTATGTGTTCTATTTAAAAAACCACATGTTTACTCTGAACTTCGGAAATTAAATCTTTCAAAAAACAATTAGTCCACTATTAGCTTCTATAATATGTAAAAACTCTATAAAAACACGTTTTTATCTTTCGTATAACGTAAAACCGCATCCACTTATCTTTAGTAATAAGGGAGATACGCAGTACAAAGACTATGAAAATTAGACACTTTGTATATACCAATGATAGCAATAACACTCAGCTTTTACTTATTCATCTGAATGTTAACAACTTTATTTCATGTTACTAATTGAATAAGTATCCATAGATTTAGTGTCAAATAATTCATTCCAATTATGTGGTGATTTGTATATTCTTCGGCTTTACTAGATTAATATATGTGCATAGCTCTAAATTAAATGTTTAACATCGAATTCCTGCCTCACAATAGATAAATATTTTTTTATACATTTACAATGAACTTACGATCTATTGCTGGTTATTATTAATTTTTACTGGCCTTTGTTGCTCAATACAATCACACTAATAAACATATGTACCTAAAGTTATAAGTTGTTTCTCTGATGTTAAACATTTATTATTTTTGTTATATCTATACTTATACACGTAATGTCTATTTTTCATAATGCTTTAGGACAACTTTTAAACAGTTATAAAATGTTTAGCAGTAGGTAATACAAGTGTGCCTTTAATATAATATGAAAATGATGTGAAAAAATGTATTAAATTTTCCATTATAGTAGGTAGTTATTAAATAATAAATTGTAGAAAATTAATTTGTACACACATATAAGCTCATTTAAACTAACTGTTCACCATTGTGATCTCAGCCACCGATAAAGCTATAAATCTAAAAGCTATAAGGCTATAAAGCAACAATAGAGTAAGGAAATCCGAAATAATGGAAATTTTAGACTACCTATATATTTTTTAAATTGGTCACTTCCCAGCCACTTGAAAAGCACATTCTTAGGACAGTTTTCTCTTCATGAGCTTAAAAATTTTATTTGTTTACCTGGATATTTAATTTCATCTTTGCAAAGCATATTGAATTACAGAGTTCATCATATAATCATTAAATCATTAAATTAGACTACTTACTTCTCCATTATAATTTACTCATCAATCAGCCACAAACTGTCTGTCTAATGAATGATGATGTATGTTTATAAAAAACTGAAGACAAAGTTATTACAGAAGCATAAACCAAATTTTATTAAGAAATTTCAGATTTATAGTAGGTATAATAATACAACTGATAATAATACAAAAGCTGATAATGATATACCTATGTTATCCGCTGGATATATTATATCCCCTGCATAGACATGCACTGAATTTGTAAGTTTTTTTTGACAGTTTCATTGAGAAATCATATACAGAACAATTAAATCCATCATAGTATTGTTTTTGTAACGCAAAATGTTTTCTGAGGGTACACTAGGAATGTGTAAGATCTTCAATAAAATTTTACATAACTAATGACTTTGAAATACTAAAATAACGTCAATTTTAATAGTTTCGCTGAATAAACTGTTTGTTGTTTAATAATAAAATGTTTTCTAGAAATTAACCAGTAAACCAGTTAGCTTAGCAAGAAAAATCCAATTTCCAAGTGTCAGGTATTTACTTGGGACTTGGAGTAATAAAAATAAGAGAAATATTAAAATTAAATCTAGTGTGAAAAAGTGGGATTTACAAAAAACGTTCTTAATAAGAGTTTCATCATTTTTGCAATTTGATGCAAGTCCTCATTCATGTGACTAAATTACATTTCTAATACATTTTTCTATTTGTTGCACATGTTTGCATATATAATGGTAAATATATTTTTTTCACCGTTCAACCAAATGGTGAATGTTGTCCTAAGGCAAATAGCGGTCCTTCCACATATTTGTAAGAAAATTACTGTTTTGCTATTACTGTGTATATAAGAAACTAAAAATAAATGTTCCTAATATGTGTGAATAGTGTGTAAGATATTTTTGTCGATGTAAATAATAAAACCTGTTCAAAACAGTTTGTTTTCTTGTTAGAAAATGTCTCAGAATTACTGAAAGGGGGGGCGTATACATAAAAATTATAAATAAACCTATTTAAATGTCGTTTCTTGATGTTAATATATATTATAAAAACATAGTGAAAACTGAATAAATTTAATATAGCACATTTTTGTTAAGTGTTAGATGCAGTTACATAAATTTTGTAAAGATGTAAAATATCATGCGTTATTGTATTTAGTAGATATATCAAGAGGTATAAAAAAGTGCATGCTTGGAAAAAGAATTAGTATTTTAATTTTATATTTTCAAAATCAAGATACCATTTTTAGAATAAGGCCTAAATGATTAATGTGGAAGGCAAACATGCATTTCCTGAAGAGTTTAGATCAGTTTTCAATAATAACTCAGGTTTTTTGCTCATCAAGCAATAAAATTCTAGTTTAGTTGCTACATATTCAACGTTGTGTATTGCGAGAGTAGTCTAATTAAACCTCTAGATGGGACGAAAGTTACCACTTATTATTAATAGATGTTGTTGGAATGTTTATATCCCTTGGTTCAGTCTCGTTTTTGTGTTTTTTTTCATGATCCATAACTTTGTAAATGGCCATCCAATCATGTCTCAGAATTTAATTATTTTTTATAGATACGCGTTTCTCATGTGGCAAACGATGAACTAGCGCTATTAATAAAGTGGTGCTAATCGGCATATAGCTGTGTGTAGGACAGTTAAGTTCTGCACCCAGCTTCAATAGAAGCACAATACATGGGCGTCCACTGATTCTCGCCACTTCTCTACATTACATAGTATCACTCTAGAAACATAATAATATGTAGTAGCATAGCAGCAAAGTGACAACAATAATGAAACTGCATCTTAACATAAATATATATATATATATATATATATATATATATATATATATATATATATATATATATATATATATATATATATATACACCTAATTTTATTTAGTTGAGTATTTTAGAACATTTTAAAATATTAGTGCTTATACCAAATGCACATGTTCATTTAATGTTCCATAAAACTCTAAAATTTGTATTACAAATTAATTTATAAAAAGAAAGGCGCTGCTCAGAAAATTACTAGGAGTTAATATATGGTGCTGAAATTGTGAAAGAAAATGTGATACAGAAATGTTAATTTTTGAGGTTATATAAGAATTACATTATAACAATAGTGATATTTTTAAATTCTGGTGTACTGTGTTCTTACTATGGATATTAATGTAGTTGGTTTATATACACTTACATTCAAGTTTTGATGTTATAATGTTACTCCAGACAAGTCATATGTCGGGCATTTACTTACATGTAAAACGTGCTAAATAAAATATTTAAGAAAAGTAATGTCTTTTGTTTTATAGTTTTTAATTAATAATAACCTAGTTATAATAATAATTAGTTACTTATTGAGATACTACTATGGGTTACAAAAGTAAAAGCAAAGAGTTCAAAATAAAGGTACAAAAAAGTCCAAAATATACGACAGCTTATTGTAGTTACCCTTAGTAAATTCAAAATATATTATCTATGTTCCGATGGTATTACTTAAATGTTCACTTATTTCATTGCTGTTAAGGGGAAGGAGCTCTGTCTTGCTGATATATGATATTGTTCTCCCCTACATCTTCATTATCAAGCCATTACAGCAATTCTGCCTGTAAAAATATTAAATATGTACAAATATCTACAAAATGTCATTCTAATCTAATGTACGGAATATGAATGGGACCCATATTTTGTCATTATTTTCACAATATTAACACCGCGATAATATATTCGATTTTAAATAAAATAGGAAGCATCTGAAAATAGGCGATATGCCATCTGTAGATAGCTGAAAATCTTGACATTACAACTTAAATTGTGCATTGTGTTTATTTATCTATTTGCTGAGAAGTTATGGAAGTCGATCGAATATGGTACGTATTACTTACAGTTATATGCTTGAGTGTATTTAATCGCTGAATTGTAATCATATTTGCGACAAATTCATTCTTGTTGGAGATTTCAATGCCCCCGAGCTTCATTCTTTTGAATTAAGAGGACCTATTACACCAAAAACTAATGCTATTATGCAGTTTTGCAGCTTTTCCACGTTAAGTCATTGTAATAAAATTCTCAATTCTAATGGACGTCTACTGGAACTAGTTCTTTTTAGTAATACTTAATTGTAAGTAAATAAATGTGAACATCCTATGGTACCCCTAGACACACAGCAATCCACCTCTCGATATTAATTAAATGTATCTGTTTCTGCTGAAAAACCTACTTATACATGGAGAACCTTTCATATAACTTTAGAAAGGCAGATCTACGTTCCTTATATCATAAGTTAGCTTTTGTTGATTGGTCCGAATTATTTGCAATGAATGAAATTAATTTGGCTTGTGAATACTTTTATAACATTATGTACAGTGTTTTTGATGTTTGTGTGCCTAAGTATAAACCATTTGTCAGTAAATATCTTCCATGGTTTAACTCCGTTATTGAAATAGCTTATTAGAAAGAAGAATATATACTGGTGTAAATATAGAAAACATGGATATACAGAATCAGAAAACAAATTTAAAGAATTGATAGCAAAAATTAAATCAAAATCCAGAAATTCCTACTTGCAATTTGTTAAAAACGTAGAGCCTAATATTACTCCTAATCCCCGTAACAAGAAGGAAAGCTGCTCCATACCTGCACATAGGAAAATTACATAAATGAGAATGATAGACAATTAATAGACAGAATGCAGGACATTGTAAATGCTTTCTCTAATTAGTTCTCGAGTAACTACACTTCAGCTCGAGCTCAAAATGAACATTATGACAGCTAATATTACATTAGCATTAGCCATTTTACATGTTGAAAACATAACTCTGCCTGAAACATTATCTACACTTTTGCAGATAAAGTTTCATCATCTTACTGCATCTTTCGTTTTAAACCACTGTTCGATAGTGCTGCTTGAAGCAGTAAATTGCATGTTTAATTTAATCATCGGTTCATCGGTTTTTCCACAGATATGGAAGTTATCGCGAATATGCCCTATATTTAAAAATGCCGACAAATGTATTGTGGAAAATTATCATCCATATCTAATTTGGCTAAAACTTTCGAAACTGTGATACATTCATCTGTATAGTCCAGTCAGCAATATTATCAGCTGCTGGCACGGCTTTATGAAAAATAGATCTACTAATGCCAACCTTCTAGCAATAACCCAATATATATCAGAAATATTATATATTCAAGGAAAAGTTAATGTGATTTACACCGATTTGTCAAAAGCTTTTGGACAAATTCAATCATACCAGAGACATATAGATACTTCTACAAAGACGTTTCACTTATATAGCCGACTTGAAGCCGAAAAGTTACTGGCCATTCTTAGATGGCTCCGCTGGAATTTACCAGCAGCACTTGCACTATTGTCCATTGGAACTGAATTGGACATTCTCAACAATTGTTTCCACCGTTTAATGCAAGATGTCGTTAAATAAGATTGACTGCACATGTATAGGTACTGTTGACAGATTTATTATATTCATAAGGTGTGAAATATTATTTGTGAATATGTTTTCTTAATAGTTAAGTCTACCAAATACCTCGCATTTGATATAAAATATAAAAATCAAATTACAATAATACCAATTTAAAACATTCTCTAAATGAAAGTTTTGCAAATGTAGTCTACAAAAGTCTAATTTTTAAAAGTGTTATTAGTAACACATTTGATTATTTCATGGCATTTCGCCCGGGCGTCCCAGGTTGCGTAAAGCCAATGTCCTTTACCGTACAACCGGTGCATTTGTGTAGCGTAGTTGTTTTCATAAGGAGAGTGGCCAAATAAAGGTGCTTCAATTTCAATCAAAACCCAGTGCAGTACAACACAGTGCAACCGCTGCATTTGTGTAAGGTAGTTGTCTTCGTATGGAGAGTGGCCATATTAAGGGGGCTTTAATTTCAATTAAAAACCAATGCAGTACAACAAGTTTTCTGCCCAAATTGTGAAACAAGTATTTTAAATAAGACACAGACTCGACTGTAAAATAACTATTTATAACTATAAACAACTAAACTATATACTAATAACAATAACAAGTATCAGTACCTTCGGAATACCTAAAGTGATATGTATACATAATAATGTAAAAAAATAAGAGTAATGAATTTTTTCATTTGGTAGGTTATCAGAAATATTCCCGGATAAATTGTGACACCTTTTGTTAGATTCCCTTTTTCTTCCCATATTTGCCGGACGCCCTGCTTGAATTCTGGACCCACCACCTTTCGGCAAACCCCTGTCTTTTCTTTTCGCTATTGATGTTGGTTGAACTTTAATTTTTCTTGACCGTGTAAATGTATTTGCAACAAAATTTAATACCTGTGCCGGAGATTGAATTTTTTTAAGTATTGCGTTGAATTTTATTAAAACTGTAGTGGTCTCCGGTGTGCAGCTTTCGTTGAAGATATTTCTTATTCTATTAAATTGGTCACGAAGTTCTTCTACTGCTTTCTTGTGGTGTACTGCATTGTCGTCATATAAATTAACTGTCTTGAAGTCGGCTTGACCAGATAATATCTGGTCAAGCCGACCAAATATTAATATCTGTAATATTTTCTGTTCTACAATCATGATGAACTTCGTCACAATCCATATTTCCGAAATCTATCTTCATGTGATAGAATTGGCGAGTTTTGGAAAAGAAATACGCATTGAATTTTCAAAGCACACAAGTGTTTACAAAATGATCCACTCGTACCATATGGACAATCACAAAATCTAATTGCTGTATTTACTGTGTATAATAACCATTTGTCATTTTCTGATGCAACATGATATGAATTCTCTGCGATTTTAAATACTTTCTCTATATTTTTTCCCTTTGTGCAAAAGTGTTTTAATAGTATTCAAACATGCTAGCATTAAAATCTACTAACGCACATGTATTGAAGGTCTTACATGTTTGGAGAATAACATCTTTGAATATACGAATTGAGGCTTCCGTATAATTATTTGTGTTATTTCCCCTTGTAATAATCTTATTTCTATAAGAAATACACCACTCCAATCGTCTTTCCCATAGTTTAGTGAAATGGTTAAGTAATACACTATTTCTCTGACCTTTATTACTTGATATAAGATTAGTGAAGTTTTCTTGGGCATCTTCTGGTGTAACAGAATATAATACCTCTCTAAACATTTGCATAATTAGTCGTCTATCCTCTTTCTCCACCTTGCGATTGTTTTGCCACAGCCATCGCCACAACGCCTGACATAAATGAAATGTGCATAGTAACAAGTTCGAGGAAGGGAAAACTGCTTTCAATGCATTGCGTTCAGCAGAGCTATCGTGTGTCATTATTACGTTGGGTAAGAACATTTTTCCACTTCGTTCCAATGTCTCCTTGACAGCGGAAAATACCATGGCATAGTTTGCTTCTGTTGGAACAGTGTCTAAGACACAGGCAAGTGGTAAAGCCCCAACTTTATTAGCTGTAAATAAAAAAGTAACACAAGTACTGGTTTGGTCGCATGATCCACTTGAATCCACGAAAATTATGTCACTAGACATAATTCCGCAGCAAATGTACGTTGCATTATTGGAGTAACAACAACAACTAACATAGGATTTTCACGAATTAATAATTCACTAGAAATGGGAGAAAATCGCTATCGCAATTTTCGTTCCCATTTCTAGCCCTACCGGGGGTCCAGGCCTGCGGCCTGGGGTCACCCTTCGGATCACAAAAGCCTCTAGAATATTATTTTTAAGAAAATACATACGTATTAAAGAAATTTGAGATAATCCCTTGTATATGAAATAATAGATTTAGAGACAGAAAGCTGACATTTTTTATTTGGAATGATGATGTAATTATACCAAACGATTTTTTTTAATAATATTATTATTAAAAAAAGTACTCTATTCTTGATGGTAAAACATTATTTTTTAAGTGCTGAAAGAATAATTCATTTTTTAGTAAACATTTTGTGAAACTGTTTTCTCGAGAAAAAAAAAATAAATTCATAACTTGTATTCTTCCATAATTTATTATAACGGTAACTTGATCACTTTATACCCAATATATGTCTACAATGCTTATAATTAAATATGTAACTGTTAAAGGTACACAGATTTGGCGTATATTGAAGAAAGAAATTTTATGAACTAATAAAGGTAATTATTTAATTAAGCATAAAACTCAAATTTTTCTAAAATTTTGGCTACCTCCCCAATTTTGGGGTGTGCTGAACGCGAATCTGATTTTCTTTTGCAGTCTTAGGTACTTATGTAGTTTTGTAGTAAAAAATAATTAAAAGTCATACATACTCTGTAAGTACTCTTTAGAAATTAATTTTAACATTTAACACTAACTTGATCACTTTGTACCCGATATAAGTGTCCACAATGATTATAATTAAATATATAACATATAACTGTTAAAAATATATAAATTTGTTTTAGAAAAAAATATTTACTTACCTTATGTGAAGTAATCAATATGAACTAATTAAATCGGTCATTTTTAATAATTGTGACGTCACATGGTGGCACAAAAGATACCAAATAAATACAAATAATTAAAATAATTTTTACCTAAATTTAGGTACACCAAATTTGTATATTATTATTTTTAACAATTATATATTTAATTATAAACATTGTGGTTTGTGGACACATTAAGTTAGGTACAAAGTGATCAAATTAGTGTTAAAACTAATTTGTGAAGGTATACAGGTGATGACTTTTAATTATTTTTTTCTTGAAAAATACGTTCGACCGCAAAAAAATAATTTCAAATTCGTGTTCAGTATACCTACTCAAAAATGAGAATATTGGCGAGGGCCGTTTAAAAAGCCGTTTTGGGGCCCTCCGCTACGGGTCGAAGCCGCGCCCGCCCTTCGAAAAGGTATAACGGCGGCGTTAAAAAATATATTGCTGTCACAATTGTTGCAACAAATTAATATTGTAGAAGTTATTTACTTTTCTCAGCTAAAATGATGAATTTTACAGACCGCCAAAATGAACGAATTCATTCCAAACTTTATCTGCAGAAAGAATAAAAACTACGGGCAATGAAACAGAATAACTAACCAGTCATGTCAAAGTCTACATATTATAATAATACTAATAAATAATTATGATAAAAATTAAACAAAAACTCGCCTTCGTCGTGATTCGAACTCGCGATATCAGGGTTGAAATCCTACGACGATACAATTGCGCTAAATTTGCTCTTGTCACTTCATGCCGCAAAACCTATTAAATAATATGTAAACTGTACGTGTTAACCTGAACAATTAATTTTTACGGATATTCTAATTAGAAAAGCATTTCGCATCAGTATTTTGGTAATCAGGTGTTTGGCAGTCGGTACTATCGATTCCGTTAGCAATATTTCTCATAGGAAAATAATGAAAATAACCTATTTGAAGTTTAATAATTAATTTGACAGTTTTCGTGGGAGGTGCTTGTCTCGTTAGTGCGATCTCACATGGGCATATAAAATGAGATAGAAGTTGAGACGAATGCGACTCGTGATTTTCGAAGACGAAATAGACGTAGAAGGAGTGGACGTACGGTATTTCGGCGGGCGTGACGGGACCATTAGGCGCGAGGACAAACGCCGGTGCTAGCCGCATCTCTCTCGACGAACGGCGATTGACGAAAATTTTGCAGAGATTTTTTGAAAAGGCGTTTAAATTGGGAAAACGCATAGGAAACGGGACGAAAATAACCCTACGCATTGGAGAAAGGCCGGGGGCGTCCTCCGGTGGTCCGCGGAGATCGTTCCGAGATCGCCCCACGGAGGAGATAGCATTGAAACTTTGCGGATTCGGCGACGGAACTTAGAGGAAGACAGAATCGACGTGTTTTAATATATATGGACTAGAAATGGGAGAAAATCGCTATCGCGATTTTCGTTCCCATTTCTAGCCCTACCGGGGGTCCAGGCCTGCGGCCTGGGGTCACCCTTCGGGTGACAAAAGCCTCTAGAAGAGTTTTATTTTTAAGAAAATACATATGTATTAAAGAAATTTGAGATAATCACTTGTATATGGAATAATGAATTTAGAGACAAAAAGTGAAATTTTTTATCTGGAATAATGATGTAATTATACATAACGATGTTTTTTTAATAATATTTTGACGAATTGTAGGGGTATTCTTGATGGCAAAACATTATTTTTTAAGTGCTGAAAGTATAATTCATTTTTTTGTAAACATTTTGTGAAACTATTTTCTCAACAAAAAAAAAATAAATTCATAACTTGTATTCTTCCATAATTTATTATAACGCTAACTTGATCACTTTATACCCAATATATGTCTACAATGCTTTAATTAAATATGTAACTGTTAAAGATACACGGATTAGGTGTATAGTGTATATTGAAGGGAAAAATTTTTTTACAACTAATAAAGGTGAACTAACTTTTAACTATGAACTAATAAAGGTAAGCATAATTTAATTAAGCATAAAACTCAAATTTTTCAAAAATTTTGGCTACAACCCCCCTCCCCTCCCCATTTTCGGATATGCTCAAGGCGAATCTGATTTTCTTTTACAGTCTTAGGTATGTAGTTTTGTAGTAAAAATAATTAAAAGTCATAGTCTGTAAGTACACTTTACAAATTAATTTTAACATTTAACACTAACTTGATCACTTTGTTTCATACCCAATATAAGTGTCCACAATGATTATAATTAAATATATAATATATAACTGTTAAAAATATATAGATTTGTTGTAAATTAAAAAAAAAACATTTACTTACATTATGTGAAGTAATCAAAATGAACTAATTAAATCGGTCATTTGTAATAATTGTGACGTAACATGGCGGCACAAAAGATACCAAATAAATACAAATAATTAAAATAATTTTTACCTAAATTTACACCAAATTTGTATATTTTTAATAATTATATTTAATTATAAGCATTGTGAATTGTGGACACATTAAGTTAGGTACAAAGTGATCAAATTAGTGTTAAAATTAATTGGTGAAGGTATACAGGTGATGACTTTTAATTATTTTTTTTCTTGAAAAATACGTTTGACTGCAAAAAAATAATTTCAAATTCGTGTTCAGTATACTCGAAAATAGGGGGCAATAAAAATTTGATAGTTTTATGCTATTAAATAAGTACCCTGTAGTTAGTTAAATTAAACAGTAATTTTTTATATATGTTATCTGTGATTTGTATTTGCGATGTCACACGACTAAATTTGGTAAAAATAAAAGTAGGTACCTATAAAAATTTGAAATCGAATAGGCTAGGTACCAGCGAAAATTTGAAGACAGAAAAATTGTGTGAAGCATTGCTCCTTCATCACAGAAAACTATAATTTTGAATAAATAGCTAAAATTAAGAATAACGTATTTCCTAAATTACCACCTACCTGCCTACCTATAAGTAGATAATGAAATACTGGAACTTTTATTTGAAAAAAAGAATATAAGTAAAAAGTAGGTAAACACTGTATGCACTGTATATATTTCAAGTATAAAGTAAACACATGGTAAATCTCGATGAAGAAACTTTGTATAATGCATTCATATTTTCATTCAAATATTTTCCATTTCAAAAAAGTTTATCCATTATTAAAGTGTGAAAACTGTCGTTTGCTCTCTTGACGTAGCCTGTAATAAACAACGTATAAGTATTTGAATTTTATAAGTAATAATAAGTACAAACCTTTTTGACACTCTGCGGGAGACAACTTTCTGGAGAATGTAAAAGTGAAAAGTGTGTATTCAAGTATACACATATTACCACTTTTAAATTTACACCGTTTAAAGGCAATAGCAACACGTAACAACTGGAAATTGGTGGATCGGCCGTGGAATTATGATTTTTTGATTAGATTTTCTTCGCGCTGTCGGCTGACAGTTATGTGTTTTCTATGGTTATGTGACGATGCAATACAGGTGGGCGTGGGTAATGCAGTGCCCTTTATTATGGGTTACATTTGTAATTTCAAATTAAGGGGTTTTTGGCAAATTTAATTAGAGAATATTGGCGAGGGCCGTTAAAAAGTCGTTTTGGGGCCCTCCGCTACGGTTCGAAGCCGCGCCCGCCCTACGAAAAGGTGTAACGGCGGCGTTAACAAATATATTGCTGTCATAATTGTTGCAACAAATAAATATTGTTGAAGATATTTATTTTTGTAAGCTAAAAATGATGAATTTTACAGACCGCCAAAATGAACGAATTAATTCCAAACTTTACCTGCAGAAACAATAAAAACTTACGGGCGATGAAACATAACAACTAACCACTAATATCAAAGTTTACATATTAGATATAATAATACTAATAAATAATTGGGATAAAAAATTAAAAAAAAAACTCGCCTTCGTCATGATTCGAACTCGCGATGTCAGGTATACGAAGTATGAACTAAACCATTGCGTTAAACCTCCTCCTGTCACTTTATGCGGCAAAATCTATTAAAACTAAAGTGTACGTGTTAACCTGAACAATTAATTTTTACGGATATTCTAATTAGAAAAGCATTTCGCATCAGTATTTTGGTAATCAGAAGTATTTAGCAGTCGGTACTATCGATTCCGTTAGCAATATTTCTCATAGGAAAATAATGAAAATAACCTAGGTATCTGAAGTTTAATTAATTTGACAGTTTTCGTGGGAGGTGCTTGTCTCGTTAGTGCGATCTCACATCGGCAGGTAAAATGAGAAAGAAGTTGAGACGGATGCGACTCGAGATTTTCGAAGACGAAATAGACGTAGAAAGAGTCGACATACGGTCTCGAAAAAAAATCTCAAAGGATTAGAGAAAGGACGGAACTTTCGCGTGAAGCGATTCTTTCTCGAAAAAAGTTTGGGGGTCCCGCGAACAGTGGGTATTTCGGCGGGCGTGATGGGACCATTAGGCGTGAGGACAAACGCCGGTGCTAGCCGCATCTCTCTCGCTGAACGGCGATCGACGAAAATTTTGCAGAGGTTTTTTGAAAAGGCGTTTAAATTGGGAAAACGCGTAGGAAACGGGACGAAAATACCCCTACGCATTGGAGAAAGGCCGGGGGCGACCTCCGGTGGTCCGCGGAGATCGTTCCGAGATCGCCCCTCGGAGGAGATAGCTTTGAAACTTTGTCGATTCGACGACGGAATTTAGAGCGAGACAGAATCGACGCGTTTTAATATATATGGATTACCTGCTTCCTTGAAGTTATCCATTTTTAAACGCAATACTTCGATAGCACTTTTTTCGTCACGAGCACCATATTCTTTTGTTCGCCATTTGTCATACAAGTATTTAATTTGTCTTTCTGTGGGATTTATTTGGGCATTAGCAAGTAAACATAACATGTTTACCGATTCGTTTTCATCTAATTCTAGTAACTTCATTTCATGGTAGGTTTTAGCGGAAGACGGTGTCATTCCAGATTGGAAATATAATTTGAAAATTTCAGCTGTGTCTGAATTCAAGCGAAGATAACTGTAGGCTTCTGCAACATGAATTTTGTGGGAATGACAAAAATTGATATTTATCACTACATATATGCCATCCTTAAGTAATGAATCATTTCGAATGGTATCTCGAATCGAGATACCATTAAAAAAATTAAAAATGAAATATCTTGAAAACTAAGCAAAATAAGAATAGGGAAAGTTATATAGAGTATGGTTAAAATTTAATAGAGAATCCAAAAATATAATAATACACAGGGTGTTCCATAAGAGATTTTCGATTTTCTGAAGTTTTAACATATACATGTTTGAGCCATCTGTCAAAAACACCCTGTATATTGATCAGGTAATATCGATCCATAGAAGTAATTTCTGAGTCTAATTGTCTACGAAATAAACCCTATTTAGCTTTTTTTTGGATGTCATATTTGTTTTGCCGAGATTTTTTGAGCAGGTGTTTTTTACAGATTTTTTTCTTTAAATGCTAATATCTTCATAACGATAAATGATAGGTATAGGGTACTCTTAACAATGTCGATCTAGAATTTTAAGGAGAGTTCAAAAACGTAATTGAATATAGGGTGTCGCATTTAAAAAAAGAAAGTTGATGCCTGAATCAGGGAAACTAAACAACCTGTATTCAAGAAAGTTATAAAAATTAAAAATTCAGGTAAAAACAAAAAACTTTCGTATTTAACATTTTTCTCTACCTTTTATACTTTCTGAGATAAAAGAATAGAGGATCTTATTTTGGACACTACATCTAGGATATGTATTGTATCTTGTGTTGCATATTTAGTTTTAGTTTTATAGTGCGATTCTCGTTGTGTTCGTTTACCGCCAAATTACAGACAGCCAGATAGCAACCGGTATCTTACCATGCAAGGGCAAAGGGCAGATAGGAGCAGCGAGTGAAGAACGAAAAAGTAGAGTAAAGGGCAGTCAGCTATAAGCGAGACTAGTCGCCGCTGCCGAATTAAAAATAAATCTGTCTAGGTGATATATCTAATATCTACCCGTTCTAATAAACCTAAATGAACTATGTTTTGCGTAAAGTGATATAATTCCTAGATAATTATAGTCGAGTGTACGTGTGTGGTGTAGAGTCGTTATCCAAGTGTCTGGTCGTAGACGACAAAACCACCTGCAGCCGTTGTGTCTGAGCCTACAGGAACGCCCGTCCCTGCCGGTGTTTTGCCCGTAGCAGTTTCTCTGCGGAATTCTTCTGCCCTGCCTGTTATCCTATACCTACCCAGTGGACCCCACCAGCGTTGGAACTCACGTTTGACTGTGCTTTACCCACTGTTAGATCGGCGCGAGTCGCGACTGTGTTTATTTGGCGTGTAGTTTCACGTATTTTTAAGAGAACGCATTTATTCTCGGTTCTATGTTTATATGTCCTATGTACTGCATATTGTTAGAATTTTGTAGTAAACCATCTATTTTGTACTTACCACGATTATTTCACACTGCCAAAGCATACAGACCCCTGTGTCTAATAGACTCAGCTGGCAAATTGTATGAGCAGCTAATAAACGGAAGACTACAGGAGGAACTAAGCAGGAATGCGGATCTATTTGTACATCAGCACGGGTTCAGAAAATGTCACTCCACTGTGGGAGCAATCGAGGAGGTGTTGATCAGGGCAAGAAACGCTCATCGGGGTACACCGAGTGAATGGTGTGCGGTGGCGTTTATTGATGTCAAAAATGCGTTCAATACGGCAGACTGGAGGAGAATCATAACTGGGCTTGGACAAGAAAGGGAAGTGAACATTGGCGTTCCGCAAGGGTCGGTGTTAGGCCCCCCTCTTTAGAATGTCATGTACGATGGGGTATTGCAAATTGACTTGCAACCGGTGGGGTATGCCGACGACTTAGCGGTAGTGGGGCAGGACAGAAACTGGGATAGTTTGGTCCACAAAATGAATGTAGGTAGCACTAGCTGCAGTAGGGGATTGGCCAAGTGTAAATGGACTTCGTATAGCCCCTGAAAAGACGCAGGCGATGCTCCTAAGGTTTGGGAGGAGACGAAAAGAGGATAATTTTGAGGTGGAGGGTGTTCGGGTCCAGCTAAGTGACAGAGTCAGATACCTGGGCGTCACTTTGGATTCTGGGGTGAGTTTTGGCCCACATATTAGGGCGGCCGCGGCTAAGACGGAAGCGACCATCAGGGCTGTGTCGGGAATAATGTCTAACTTAAGGGGGCCTGGAGAGTGCAAAAGAAGAGTTTTAGGGGCAGTGGCTCAATCCGTTATGTTGTATAGAGCGGAAGTCTGGGGCGGTGCCATGGATGTGGCGGCATATAGAAGGTCGCTCCAGAGCGTCCAGAGGAAGATTGCGCTGCGGGTCTGCAGCGCGTATAGAACTACCTCATATGATGCTGTGGTGGTGTTGGTGACAACCTCATATGATCCCTATTTATCTACTGGCCCTCGAGAGGCGTGCAATCTGGCATACCATAAGGGATAGGAAAGTAGCACGCAGAGAGGAAAAAGCTGACACAGTGGAAAGATAGCAGGAGGAGAGGCGTTCGGGAATGAAGGGAGCGTGGACTAGGGCCCTGATCGCGGACCCTGCTAGACCTGCTAAGACCGTGGATTGACAGGAAGCATGGGCAGACGGGTTACCATCTAACCCAGGTACTTACTGGTCACGGTTCCTTTAGGATATATATCTATGGTATTGGAAAAGTAGGAGACCCCGGTTGTGTATACTGTGGAGCAGAAGACACGGCCGAACATACTATATTTTGGTGCCTTAGATGGGAAAGGGAAAGGCAAGAAGCAGAGATCAAAGTAGGGCAGCCTATCCGGGCTGAAACCATGATAAACATAATGCTTCAAAGCCCAAAAGGTTGGAAGGCAATAGAGGAGGTGGTGGGAAAGATTATGACCAAGGAGCAGGACGAGATGGACATTCGCTTTGAATGTTGAATGTTTTCGCGTTTCAATTGAATAATTTATTTCCAAATAGTGTTCAAAGTTTTTGAATACTTTAAATTTCTTATGATTGATACAAGAACATTTTTGACGTATGTACGTCAAAATGGCGATTATTTTTATCTCCTTTTATTGCAAGCGCAATACGGATGCGCAGTTTGATAGAATTTGTGGAGTTCAGAACAACAGTGATATTGTTTTAGGACTTGGAAAATAACACAACGTTCTCATCGAAGGTTTTAATCGTACTGGTTTTTGTATTCTATACAGTGTTACCAAGAAAACAAAATACATCATTGACCATGACATGTAGATGGCGTTAGTGGCAACCAAACACTTTATGTTTGTCTCTCTCTTTTTTTGATCTATTACTAACACCCCCACTAGATCAAAAAACAATATAAATATTATTTAATAACATTTGTAATACCTAACTTTTTACAAAATGTATCGTGCTTAACAAAACTTAAACTTTTGGTAAAAATGTCAGCAGGCATGTCATTAGTTTGCAAATACTTTAACTTAATAAAATTGTTAGAGACAGCCTCCCTGACAAAATGATACCTAATATCAATATGTTTCGCTCGCTTGTGAAATGCAGGGTTTACACACAATTTCTGTGCGCTTTGATTATCATTAAAAAGTGTAATACATTCAGTATTTCCTATAAATTCTTTAAACACATTGTGTAGATAAATCGCTTCCCTAGAGGCTTCCGACATGGCTACATACTCAGCCTCTGTACTTGAAAGAGCTACTGATCCCTGTTTTTTACATTCCCATGATACTAAAGAATTTGAAAGTCTAAAGCAAAAACCTGTAAAGGATTTTCTGTCAGTTACGTCCCCAGCCCAATCTGCATCGACAAAACCCTCCAGTTTTAAAATTTCTGTTTTTGTAAACGTTAAACCATGACTCTTAGTACCCTTTAAATAGCGTAACACCCTCTTAGCACATTTCCAATGCGACTCGTCAAAACAATTATTGAATTGACTTAAATAGCTAATACAAAAAGAAATATCTGGTCTCGTAAGCACAGCTAAGTACATCAAAGCTCCTATCAGCTGTTGATAAGGAAACTTATTATCATTCTGAATTTCACTTTTAGTTAATCTTAAATTATTTTCCATAGGCGTGCTCACGGACTTACACTCTGTCATATTAAAACGTGATAACAATTCATCAATATATTGCTCTTGATTCAAAGTTATTAATGACTTTTTCTCATCAGCTTTAACCCTCATGCCCAAACAATGTTTCATTTTACCTAGATCTTTTATTTTAAATTTTGAACCTAGTTCCTTTTTCAAAAAATTTGTTTCAGCATCAGAGTTTGAAAATATGAAAAAATCGTCTACATATAACGCTATAATGGTTTTAAAATTATCTTTACATTTTAAATAAACACATGGTTCATATTTAGATTTTTTATAACCTAACTCAGTTAAAACATTTTCCACTTTTTCATACCATACCCTTGAGGCTTGCTTTAAACCGTAAATGGCTTTCTTTAACTTGAGAACCTGATTTTTGTTTACTGATTCTTTAAAGCCTTCTGGCTGCATCATAAAAACTGTCTCGGTTAAAGAACCATTCAGGAAAGCTGTTGTCACATCTAGGTGGGTTGTTTTCAAATTTAAATGAACAGACAATGCAATTAAAAATCTTAACGTAGAATGTCTCACTACAGGTGAAAATGTTTCGTCATAGTCTACTCCAGGCTTTTGGGTGTACCCCTTGGCCACTAGCCGAGCTTTATAACGCACATTATTCTCACTATCAAACTTCTTTTTGAACACCCATTTACACTTCACTATCGTAGCACTTTCTGGTTTCTCCACCACCTCCCAGGCGTCGTTCTCTTCAAAAGATGTCAGTTCCGCTTCGATTGCTTGTCTCCAATTGTCACTGTCTAGCCTCGACATAGCATCAGACAGACTTAGTGGAACATCCTCTACCTTGACGTCAGTTTGACAGGTATATGTTACATAGTCATCAAAGTTTGTAGGGTTTCTCTGTCTACTAGATTTTCTTATCATTTCTGGTTCATCTGTAATCTCATTTAAAACGTCTTTGAAAGATGATGATGAATTACTGTCCGACAAGTCCTCCTGTGGGTTATATTCATGCGAGTCATCTGAAAATACCTCGCTTTGTTCCATGATACTACTGTTTCCACTCACATCCCCCACTGAAGGTGATATTTCTTCATAACTATCATCTTCCAGTGTCGAATCAAGAATGTCTGGACTTTCTGGTGGTTTTTCATTAATTATGACATCACGGCTTGTAACAATTGACTTTGTTACTGGATCAAATAACCTATACCCCTTAATGTATTCACAAAAACCAACCAATATCATTTTTTGAGATTTTCTGTCAAATTTTCTTCTTTTTTCAGTAGGTATTAACATCATAACCTCACTACCAAATATCTTAATATTACTTACATCTGGTTGTTTTTGTGACCATAATTCATAAGGTGTCTTATTTAGACCAGACACAATTGTCCTATTTCTTAGGTATACAGCTGTGTTCACCGCCTCAGCCCAAAAACATTTGTCAAGTCCTGCATCAAAGAGTAAGCAACGTGCTTTTTCTACTAGTGTCCGATTCATTCTTTCACTTACACCATTTTGCTGCGGTGTATAGGGATTCGTTTTTTGATGAATGATTCCATTTTCAGTTAAAAACTTTTCAAATAATAAGCTGCAAAACTCACCTCCATTATCTGACCTAAACGCTTTGATTTTAACATTGGTTTGGTTTTCAGCCATTATTTTAAATTCCTTGAAATAACCAAGAGCTTGGTTCTTATGTTTTAAAAAATAAACAAATACCATTCTGCTGAAATCATCCTCCAAAATTAAATAATATTTTGACCCTCCTAGTGAACTAACCTCCATCGGCCCACACAGGTCGGCATGGATAACTTCTAGCAGCTGTGTAGCACGTGAACCTATATGTTTGAAGGGCATCCTGCACTGTTTTCCTTCATAACATACTTGACAGCTCTGCTTGATGTTAAAGTTACCTTGACAATCCATCCCACTCACTACATTTTTTGTAAGGGAAAGGTCTTTGTAATTTGTATGTCCAAATCGCCTATGCCATACACCTGGACTCGCTACAGTTCCTACAAAATGTTCCTGCGACCTTTTTAAGTTCAACTTATACATATTGTTTTTCAGATCAGCTGTTGCAACTAGTTCATTTGCAATATTAAAGATTTGACAACCACTTTTATTGAAAATAACACGATTTCCATTTTTAGTCAATTGTCCAACGGATAATAAATTGGTTGTAAGATTTGGCACATATAGAATGTTCTTCACAGCAATGTCGACTGTCATCTCATCAACAACTGTTGTGATATTCACTTGCCCCAAGCACTTAACCGCCAGTTTTTCGTTATTTGCGACAATTATTTCTCTGACATTGGATTCCCTTTTATTTATCAACCAATCTTCTCTGGAAGTTACATGGTTACTTGCAGCTGAATCAATATACCAATCACCATCGTTAAAATCACCATTAAGAAAAATCACACTAAAAGCATTAGTTTTATTTTCTTTTTTCTTGTTTTGATCAAAATTTGGGCACTTATTTTGAAAATGACCCGTTTGTTTACATTTATAACATATTATGTTACTTTGATTTTTCTTTTTTACACTACCTGTGCCGCCATCTCTCGGCTTTCCTTTGAACTTGCTTGCAAAAGCTTTTATTGCATTACTTGCGTCGCCATCTGTCTCCATGTCGAAGAGTTTCGTTTTGATTTCGTCAGCGGTCACTGTAATTCCCGAGTGGTCAATGGCCATAATCATTGGTGCAAACCGTTCCGGTAGACCCGCCAATAGAAGTAAGCCAATCCACTCTTCACTTATCTTGAACCCTGTTCTGTCCAATTTTCTGGAAGTTTCGATTACTTGCGTGACGTATGCTTCCATTGAACTGCAGTTTTCATAGCGTAACGAAATCAGAGTACGCAACAGCCCTATTTTTCGTGTAAATCCACTATCCTCGTACATATTCTTCAGAGTATCCCAAACATCTCGACACGATTGTTTTTCTCTGACATGCACGAAAATGGACGTATCCAACGCTAAAATTAGCTTAGCTTTGGCTTTGTTTCCTAAAGCCATATCAGTCTCTGTACCCTTCAGGCATTCGGTGAGCCCTTCCAAAACGAAAACGTTTTCAACAGCAAAACACCACTCCGCGTAGTTTTCACGACCGAGTAATTTTGGTACACTGGAAAGGTAGTTGACCGCCATTTTCTTTCGGTACACGAGCACGATGTCCTTTCGAATATTTTCGATTTAAAATATTTCCCGACTCAAAAAACACGACACGTATTGTTCACGAACATGAAATGGTCCTGGGCCCATAACCTGATAGAATTTGTGGAGTTCAGAACAACAGTGATATTGTTTTAGGACTTGGAAAATAACACAACGTTCTCATCGAAGGTTTTAATCGTACTGGTTTTTGTATTCTATACAGTGTTACCAACAAAACAAAATACATCATTGACCATGACATGTAGATGGCGTTAGTGGCAACCAAACACTTTATGTTTGTCTCTCTCTTTTTTTGATCTATTACTAACACAGTTGACTTTAAGGAGTATACTTCTTTTATGTATGTGGATTATACGCTCTATTAGTGATGACGTAGCGCCAGCCATTTTGTTCTGGTAGGTCACGGTTCATTATCCAAACAAAGCATTGTTGGCAAGGCAAATTTACAGAAAAGTGCTATTTTGACATTATTTGAAGATTTTAAGGGAAAAAAACATCGAAAACGGTAAGAGTGCAGTAAATGTACCCTATAAATGCATTCATGCAAATCAAATAGGTAATAATAACTGAAATATTAATACTATCTAAATTTAACATAACCTCACTTTTGCATGCTTGCTCATTTATAATTATTAAAATAACATTCCAATTATCCTAAATTATTTTGTCTGTTTTTTACTTAGATTTTTGTATAATGGGGTCCAAACACGTGGTTTCGATGACGCTGATCCATAATTTTTGTGTCAATCACCCTAAACAACTTGAACGAGGCGAGAATGTATATGCTAGTGGCCACGTCGTCGAAGTGCGGTTGGACAGCGATTTCAAGCCAGCTGTGCTAACTGGAAAGGTCATGGGTAGCATGAAAAACAAAAGTTATAATGTGGAGGTAAATTGTAGTACCTAAGTATGAAAAGTGCAATATTTATGAGTTCATTTTGTAGATTTCCATTGATTTAGATGGAAGCATGGTGGTCAAGTGATTTACCACCACATAGCTGCTTTATGTATACATGCATACCACAACATAAGCGTCACC
This sequence comes from Pogonocherus hispidulus, assembly GCA_963924545.1. Taxonomy (NCBI): domain Eukaryota; kingdom Metazoa; phylum Arthropoda; class Insecta; order Coleoptera; family Cerambycidae; genus Pogonocherus; species Pogonocherus hispidulus. The sequence continues at coordinate 39,036,154 of OZ004695.1, forward strand.
GATAAAACATGTCTGTGGAATATTCCAAAGCGTGCCGGAGGGTAAGAGGTGAAGGTCTTGAAGGGTATTTTTCCACCAAAAAGCGATAACTTTTGTGCTGTCAAACGAGTGGCAGCTGCAGAAGAATTAAATAATTTCCAAGCCAATCTGCATGGAAACATTGGAGCTTTTCTTGGCTACTACAACCGGAAGCTTTCATCATTCCAGAAATTGATGCTATCGTTTATTCACGACTTTATTGAAGCAGAAGACAAAGCTCGGTTTGTACGTGCTAGACTTGCCATAACTGAAGAGGTCAGGAATTCTGTTATGCAGTCAATTCAGCAATCAAAAAATCCTAATTGGCTTGTGGTTCACAAGTACCGCTTAACAGCCAGCCACTTCGGGAAGATTTTGGCTGCATGTAAAAGGGATCGATATACTCCTTTGCTATTTAGGAATCTTCTGGGTGGATACGATGTGAGTGGGGTACAGGCAGTCCAGTGGGGGCTGCAACACGAAGAATTCGGCCTCAATACCTTCACATTGGCCATAGGTCTCGAAGTAGTACCAACAGGTTTATGGTTGGATATGCATGGATTTTTGGGTGCTTTGCCTGATGGCCTAGTAGAAGATAACGCGATTATAGAAGTGAAGTGCCCATTCAAATATCGCAGTACATCTTTAAGCGCGAACTTACGTGACGATCACAGCTATATAATTTACAAGGACGAAAATGATGAAACTCAAATCAACAAAAATCACATCTACTACCACCAAATCCAGGGGCAGATGTACATTACTAGAAGGGAGTTATGTTATTTGGTAGTCTGGACACCTGATAAAATTGAAATTGTAGAAATATATACAGAACAGGACTGGGAAGAAAATTTAGAGATTTTAAAACATTTTTATTTAACTAAATTTATTTTTCATATATGTGGTAATCAATAATGTAATCAACCTATATGGCAGTATGTATTTTATATAATAAATAGTTAATTTTGAAGGTATACGTTTATTATTCTACATATTACATAATTTTTTCCACTTACATAGAATCTTACATATTAAACTAGACAAATATTATTCTATTACATATTTTTTCCCAACTACATATAATCTTACATTATCTTTAAAAGTAGGTTAATATAATATTCTATTTGATGTATTTTTTATTACTCATCATCATCGAGCGCATAAAATTTTTCCACTTTTCCAATTAGTGGAAATTGTAAATTTGTTAAAGCACCTACAACCTGTACAACAGCATCTTCATGTGGAGAACAACCTGTACAACAGCATCATCAATGAGAATCGAAGAAATTTCAAAATTTTGTAACATTTCATTCCACGAATTGCTCGTTCAACATGGATTCGTGCTCTTGCTATAGATTCTGTTTGTTGTACTTGAGCAGGAGTGAACTGGGGGTTGCTTAGGCAAGGTGGCACATTTATGTGTACACCAGGAGGTAAAATGTCCTTGAGCAAAAAACCTTTATCGGCCAAAATTAACTCACCCGCTTTTAAGACATTTAAAACACCACTTTCATGTACAATCTTTTTGTCGGATGTCGAACCTGGATAGAAATTGTAGGTTGCTGGCAAAAGTAATGACTCTATTGGGTGCAACCCCTATCAACGCTTTCCATGTATTACAGTGTTTATAACTGCTATAAGTCGCTCTTTGTGTTTCCATTGAAGACCTAGACGTACCTACGTCTAGGTTACAACAGTTACGTAACTGTTGACATTTCAGTACAATCCAATATAATCCAATCCAATATAATACAACAGAGCAGAATACTGTGATACACAGTGGCCCAAATATTTACACATAATGAATTAGGAGTAAACCTAAGGTGTCCCTATCTGGAACATTTAAATGTTGTAAATCTAAAGAACTAACGGTTGTGGTGTGTGTATCATGTCATCATGCCTTTCACAAAAGCTGTTTGGAAAGGAAAAATGTAACGGCAGTAGGTAAAGGCCTAATATTATGCTCCAAAGACTGTGAAGAACAGTATGATAATAAAGAAGATCTAAATCCACTGAAGGAAGAAATTAAGAAACTTAGAATTGAATTAGATCAAAAAGATGAATTTATTACAAAACAAAGAAGAACATCTCAAGTTTTTGAGGATGATGTATTGGAGATAGAGGGAAATTAGAAAAGAAATAGAGGAACATAAATACAAAGCTGAACTAATGCAAGAAAAACTGCAAACAGAGAAAAACAAAATTCAAGAACAGACTCAAAAACATCAAGAAGAACTTATCAAATTTAAAAATGATATTCAAGAATTAAACTTTAAGATCCAGCGAATAACTCTTAAAAATGATAATTTGACAAAAAACTTGGAATCAGTGGAAACAGAAAAAAGGGCTCTGAAAACGCAAATAAAATCTTTTGAATCTCCCAAAATAATAGCGGGAAAAGAGAGTCAAACTAAAAATATGAATGAGCCACTAAAGATGGAAAACACTTACTTAAAACAAATTATAGAAGAATTAAAAAACTGCAATTCATTATTAAAAGAAAATAAACTTTTATTAGAAGAAAAATTATACAAAGTAACACAACAACCGATGAATGAATTACAGATACAAAAAAACGAAAATAAACTAACACCAGATTATACCAAAAATGTAAAGTCACAAAAAGTAATTAATTCTAAGCCTACCACACAACAGAATCAGCAGAAGTTGCCAGTAATAAAATCACCGCGTAATCAGCCAGAAATTGCAGTTAGTGTTGCACAGCCTGCCCCTACATGGACGCAGGTAGTACAAAATACAAATAATGCAAGTAATAACAGAGCCAAGAAAGTCCAGTTGAGTCCACAAACAGAAAAGGCTAATTCAAATAATGAAACTAAATACAAACACCGAAGGAAAATATACATAGGCTCTGGAGCAACTAATGATAATGAGTCATTTACTGGTAGAAAAACTCAGGGAAAGAAAGTTTGGCTTTTTATTTCTCGAGTTTCTGAAGATGTGGATGAAGGCATGGTAAGGAGTTATATAAAGCGTAAAACAAATATTACAGACGATCAAGATATCATTATTAAACATATACCAACAAGAATAGAAGAGGAGCGATCAAACAGTAAGTGTTTTCAAGTGGGGATAGATTACAATTTCATGGATGCTGTTTACAACATAGAATTCTGGCCCAAAAATGTTGCTTTCTCAAGGTTTGACTTTAAGAGAACTAATGTTATTGTGGATAAACACAAACCACTGGAAATGGCTAGTCCTTTTTTAGGGGTCCAAAGGATGTAGAAGAAAAGGCAAGAACACATTTAGAAGATTTCCAATCTGGAAATGAAGTGGATCACCACGAATTTCTAGATGACCAACGATGCCAAAGTCCAGAAGAAATTGAACAAAGTCAAAAACAATTAAAACATTTTTCCATCTTTTATCAAAATGTTCGGGGTTTAAGATCAAAAGTTAAACCTTTCTATGAAAATATACTATCCAATAATTTTGATGTAATATGTATTACAGAAACTTGGCTTAATGACTCAATATATGACGGAGAATTATGTGATAGAAGATATTTAATACTCAGAAATGATAAAATGTACGAAACAGCTGGCGTCCAACGAGGAGGTGGTGTGTTGTGCTGCGTTAAGAAGAAGTTTAAAATATTGTCCGTGGGTCAAAGTGAAGATATTGACTTTCAATGGCTTTGCGTTAAGTTAAAGATTAGGGAAATTGTTATTACAATATATTGTTTATATATAAAATCTGGATCTAATGTTTCAGTGTATGAGAGATTTTTGGATTCTTTAGAAGTAAGTGATGATCATAGCTCAGGAAATTTATTTATTGTGGGCGATTTCAATATTCCTGAAATAACTGGTATCTCCTACAATTTCAGAGGTGGTTCCAGCAAAGCAAAAATAGTTCAGACAATTTTAGACAGGTATGACCTATATACAATTAATAATGTGTTAAACCATGTTAATAACACACTTGACTTAGTAATTACAAATATAACCGAGGCTGAGGTATCTCTATCTAGAACGTCCTTGGTCGGTGTTGATAGGTATCATCCCCCTTTAGAGATTTATTTCGGTATTACTATTAACAAAACTCTGAATAACATCGAAGTTCCCAAAGAAAATGTTCATAACTATAATTTTGGAAAAGGTGATTATATCACATTGTATCATTTGCTCAGTCAGTGCACTTGGGAAAACTTGAATGAACCTGAAGATCCAAATGTATGTGCTGAGCAGTTTTATAGTGCACTATATAACTTACTTGATCAATGTATTCCTCAAAAAAAAACACACAAACTTGGAAAATATCCTACTTGGTTCACAGCCGAACTTATTAAAAAAATAAAGATTAAACACCGTTACTTAAAAAAGTCAAAAAAGGACCCCGAGTATACTGAAAGATATCATCAGCTAAGGAGGGAAGTTAAATGTTTAATTAATGCCTGTCATGTAAATTATATTAGAAACATCGAAAATGATATAAATAGGAATCCAAAAAGGTTCTGGGAGTATATTAGAAATGAAAGACGTAACTCAAGGATTGCACCAAGATTTTCTTATAATGGCGAGTCCCTAGAACATGAAAAAGACATTGCCAACGCATTTTCAGATTACTTCAGATCTGTTTATACTCAAAGTGTTCCATCTCAACAAAACCCTAAATATAAACACAACAATTTGGAAAATTTTAAAATTCAAAACATTAATTTAGATGAAATTATAAACGCAATTAAATCATTGAAGCCGCAAGCTGCGGTCGGAGTAGATGGACTACCTTCCTATCTATATAAAGCTTATGCTGATGTGCTTGCTTTACCTCTGCAAATTGTATTCAATAAAGCATTGGAAACTAACATTTTTCCAGAAAAACTAAAAATTGGACGAATAACTCCTATACCAAAATCGGGGAATACTAGTTATATCATAAACTATCGACCAATTACGGTTTTACCATCATTATCTAAGATTCTTGAGCGAGTGATCTACAACAGAATATATTTCCATGTTTCGCCAATTCTTTTAGAGGAGCAACACGGTTTTGTGAATAAAAAATCTACCTTAACAAATTTGTGTGTTTTCAGTGACTACATTGCAAAAAATATAAACAACTCTCAGATTGATACTGTATACACCGACCTAGCAAAGGCGTTCGATAGAGTTAACCACAATATCATGTTGGAAAAATTGCATTCCTTTTCCTTTAATGACAACTTGATACAGTTTTTAAGATCCTATCTCACCAATCGATCTAATTTTGTCAAATTTAATAATAGCAAGTCAGATACCTTTGTTACTACTTCAGGGGTTCCCCAGGGTTCTATACTCGGGCCATTGCTATTTGTAATGTTTATTAACAATATATCCGATTACATTAAGTATGCTAAATTCCTGCTTTATGCAGATGACTTAAAAATCTATCTTTCAATAAGATCAAATCACGATATTGATAAGCTGAAGACTGATGTTGAAGCCATTTCTGATTTTTGTGAGGATAATGATCTGGCCCTGAATGAAACAAAATGTAAAGTGGTATCATACAACAGAAGGAAAAGTACTTTGGTAGGAGCATATACTGTAAATGGTGTCGAAATTGAGGTACTGAATGAAATTAAAGACCTTGGTGTGCTCTTTACAAAACACTTTTCATTCAATCAACACATCTTGCAGTTAACAGCAGAGTGTTATAAAAAACTTGGTTTTGTTTTAAGAGCCAGTCATGATTTTAGACCTGACATAACTGTAACTCTATTTAATTCATATGTACGTTCTAAACTCGAATACTGTTGTGTTATATGGAACCCTAGAACTCTGATATACACTGAAATGTTGGAAAAAATCCAGAAAAGATTTCTAAGATCTTTGTACTTAAAGCGACATGGGACTTATCCATTTTTAATATCATATGAGTACCAAAGAACTGATTTTAATATATGTCCTTTAAGCAAGCGTCGTGAAAATGCTCAAATTTTATTTATTTTTAATATATTGCATAATCGAATGGTGGTACCTGACATACTGTTGGCTATAAATATTAATGTACCCGATATTAGATTGAGAATTAGAAATAATATTTTTAAGATAACTAATATAGATTCTCCCATCGAAAGCTGTTTGTCGGCTGTTAATAATCTTCTCGGAAATCATGATGTTGACATTTTTAATATAAGTAAAAATAGGCTACTTTCTTGCCTGTGATGTTCACTGATATTTGTGTGTATGGTATGTGTGTGTGTTTTATACATTTGATTATTTCCTTTTTAATCTGTATTTTATTGCATTAACCATGTTTTTATGTTTTATTGAATTTTTGTGTTTCTGTATTGTATTGCAATAGGAATAGGTAGTGCGTATGTATAATTGGATTTTGTCTGTTCGTACGCACTAAATAAATAAATAAATAAATAAATAAATAAATAATTCGACAGTTTGTGAAAGTACTGAAGCAGGTAGGTAAGCATGTTTTGTTTTTGTGTCTGCTAGGTATCGAGCACATTAATTGTTTGAACAAAACTTCATGCAAGACATGAATCCAGGTCGTGACGACATTACTTACTGTAGCCTCCGAGATTTGGAATCTTTGGGCAATATCACCATGTGGAAAATTTTGTCTCAGTTTCATCAAACACATCAGTAATTGATCATTTCTGCTAATTTTTTCAACTTTCCGTTTCAAATAATAATTTATTTCAATATTTTCTATTAAATGATACAGGGCCAGAAATATTGTTGCATTTGGCAGTCCTGTATACAATAATATCAAACTATCGTTACCGTTAGCAAAGTATCGTTTTTTAAAAAGTAGTTTTTGGCTTCAACTACAACTGACGAGGTTCCAGTACTACTGCTGGGATCATCCACAACAATCCTGAAAGTAAAATTGTTATTTTATTTAAAAATCAAACACATTGAAATTTTAATAAAAGGGCAATCAAAAACTCGATTTAATTATAGTCACATGCCAATTTGACAAATCTAGTTTTTGACCGTTCCTTATGACAAGTGATTATTATTGCACTGTATTTATTTAGCAGTCAACACAATGAAATCTGTATAACGTATACGTATTTGACATAAATATCACTCACATTTCCATTTCAATGGTGGAGATGACACATCGGGAACAAAATAACCTTCTTGTCGACGCTTTGCTGGTAGGCCTTCCAGATGCTCGAACTACCACTTTCTGCTCTCTTCTTTTTCTATTTTCAGGACTTGTATAAGTGAATTTCTTTGTCACATTGTGCAGAAAGATTTCAGGCCGATTTGCCCTTTTACCATCACGGAAATGACAAACTGCATAAAAATGCACCAGGTCCAGGTTTGTCGGTACGTCTTGCAGTGGCGGTTGGTGACATTTGGGTATGGGGGGGGCGTAGAAAAAAAAAATGCGCCGCTGGCGAAAATTTTGCATATTTCAAGGTCAAATCCCTTAAAATTATAAATTAGAAATTCACAGAGCAAAAATATTTGCTTGAAAAAATAACTTTCGTTAGACAAATATCCTCCTTTTTAATACTATTGACGGAAATCTCGACAAAAATTATTTAAAACAATATTTAAATAGGTAATTAATATTTAGGATCAAAAATTTACATAAACGTTACCTTAAAAAAGCTGTAACCTAGAATTCACGAAGCAGGAACATAACTATTTTTGGTTTTTAGATATCGCTTAATTAAAAACGATATGGCACCATCACAAACTCAAAAGTATTTTAGTGATTCAATTCATAGTTATCAAACGACACATTAAAGTATTACGTAGGTAAACAAACTTCATACAGTTATTTATACACGAGTACACTTACTATTTAAAATTGAAATCAGCCCTAGATATTAGCCCTAGATAGCCCTATTTCAAAGAAATAATTTTTTCCATAACTTTTTCACCGAAATTAGGTATTTATTGGGTAGGCAACGCCCAACTCTTTTATTTGTATTTTATCTTCCAGTGGAAGATTTGAAAAATTAGGTCTAGCTATGTTTATGTCCCAAAATTCAAACCGCATATTTTCGCGCATTTTGACCCAACAGAGACTTCGTCCTTCTTGCCTTAAACAAGGAAGAGAAAAAACCGAAAGAGAGAGAAAGGCGAACACAATTAAAAACGCACTCTCCCTTGAACCGCCGCTTGGTGAAGCTTATATGTATATGGTTTTATGGCATAACGTGGTGAATTAATTCTAAACCCTGGGTGAAGAGCCGGCGAGCCAAGTGCAAGGTAGGTGGACATCTTCTCTGTGGGTTTCGCTCCATTTCTCCTACATTTGGCCTTCGAGCCGTATAAGAAAGGCTCTTTAATTGAATACAGTCCATTTACAATAATTCATATTCATTTTATGTGTTTAGTACTGTTCAGTGATATTGAAGTCATATTTGTGGTGATTATTGATACATTGCAGCCTCCTCTAACTTTTGTGAAAAGTTTTAGATTTACATGCCATGATTCGTGATGGTTTTTCTCCATTCCAAGTAGAGGGTTTTTTGTATACGTGCTAAACACATTCTTAGGAATTTGTTTTTTGTGGGCCTGGCCTACGCATAGTAAGGTTTCTTGCGGTGTTGCCACGTATATTAAATTGTCATAGATTTGCTACAAACTTTAACGTTAGAATAGATTGTCTTAGCTATAAAAATTTGTACACGACGTGTATAGGTATTGTAAATTTGTAGTTTTTTGTATTTCTGTTTCTGACAAAATGGATGGGGAAATTAGAAGTCTAACAAATAAACGTGAGATTGTTATCAGACGGGTGCAAAACATCTTGCAGAACGCGCAACATGCCCAAACGCAAAAAGACGAAGCTGCTTTCGACGATTTTCGGGTTCGATTTGATTCTTTAGATAACCTAATAAGGTCATTTGAGACTTTGCAGTGGGAAATTGTATCGTTGCTTGATTCTTCTCAGCTGGAAGAACAGCATGAAATACAGGGTAAATTTGATGACGTGCAACATTCAATTAAATCAATTTACAACGAATTGTTGAAAACGAAGTCTAGAAAGAGCAATAGCCCGCCAAATTCGGCACGTTCTCATATTTCGTCCTCGTCGGGGGCAAGTGAAAATAACCATAATCCAATGTCGATGGCAAGCGAAAAAGGTAATAACATAACTTCTGTGGTGGTGAATGCAAGCGTAGATGCGGGTGTTAAACGTGAAAGCGTCAATGATGAGGTGGTGGTGAGGGGAACGTCACGGAGCGTTTCGCAAAGGGTAAAGTTACCAAAGTTAGAAATTCATCAGTTTGATGGTAACATAGAAAATTGGCCTACATTCTTTGATACATTCAATACGTTAATACACGAAAATGATTCATTGTCGGATATCGAGCGGTTTCAGTATTTAAAAGCCTATTTAACGAAAGAGGGATTAAAATGTTTGAAAAATTTACCGATGAGAGCGGAAAATTATATCATTGCATATGAATCTTTAAAATCCAGATTTCCGAACAAAAGGGCTTTGTTCCATAATTATTGGAAGGCTGTAGCTAATGCGCCAAAGGTCAGTGGTGATTCCCCCGCGACGTTGAGAAATTTGTTATCAACCTTTAATGACAATATAGCTGCCCTTGATCAATTTAATTACGATTAGTGGGATTTTACAAAATTCAATTGGCTTTTAAAGAAGTTAGATCATAAATTAAGAACCAGATTTGAGATTGAGTTCAGTGATGTCGAAATTCCGACTTTTCAGGACTTGTATTATTTTCTTCAAAAACAATGTAAAGCGTTGGAAACGGATGCTATGGTGTCCGGCGATCCTTCCACTTCATCGAAAAGGGTATTTAATAACAAAGAAGGTAAATCGAGTTCCTCTGTATCTTTGGTAACAAAGACAGACAAACCTATTTGTTCCAAGTGTGATAAACATCATTTGTTATTTGCTTGTGATGCTTTTTTGAAGCTGAGTCCTCATGAAAGGCATAGTTTTGTAAAAACTAAACACTTGTGCTATAATTGTCTCTCGGGGTCGCATTCCTCTGCTAAATGTGCGTCGAAACACAGTTGTCGTGTGTGTAACAAAAGACACCACAGTCTCTTGCATTTTCCAACAGAACAGCCTACAGGGTCTGAGGCTAATGCGGAAAAAGGGAGTGGTGAGGAAGTGGAGAACCCATCGGTCAACGTGATGACTAGTACAATTGTGATACAATCTTCGGTGTTGTTTGCCACGGCCTTAATAAATGTTAAGGACCATCAAGGTAATTTCCAAAAATGTCGAGCACTTCTTGACTCTGCTAGTCAATCGAGTTTCATTACCAGTAAATGTGCGAAAAGACTTTCGTTGCAAAAATCGTCGTCCTCTGTATCTATTCAAGGGTTAGATCAGATGACTACGTGCTCAAACTTGGGTACAGTCATGTGTAGCATTACTCCATGTCGAAAGCCTGAGCCTGTATTTGACATTGAAATGCTTATCATCTCAAAGATATGTGGAGATCTTCCTCAAGTGCCTATCAATAGTCAACAGTGGCATCATCTTCAAAATCTTTCACTTGCGGATCCTACTTTTGGAAATCCAGGGGAAATAGATATTTTGTTAGGTGCGGATATGTATGCAAACATATTACGACCCGGACTAAGAAGGGGAGGTCTTAATAAACCATGTGCCATCAATACTGTGTTTGGGTGGGTGATACTTGGGAGAATGCCTACGTGTTCAGGTAATACGGTGAATTCATTCTGTACTTCAGTATGTCCAGCTTTGGATACTACTCTTAAAGCCTTTTGGGAGTTAGAAGAAATTCCTCAATGTAGTTCGTGGTCTGTTGAAGATCAACATTGTGAGGACATCTTTGTGCAAACACATCAGCGGTCCTCCTCTGGCAGGTTTGTTGTCAAGTTGCCATTTCGTGATCAGTCAAACGAATTAGGAAATTCTTACAATGTTGCGCTAAGGCGGTTTATGTCTCTGGAACGTCGTCTTGTAAAAAACCTTCCTTTATATGAAGCCTATTCAACCTTCATGCGAGATTACTTGGATCAAAATCACATGTGTCGTATAGAGGATTCCCCTGGGAAAAATCAGTCGAGGTACTACATACCCCATCATTGTGTTGTTAAGCCGGAAAGTGGTTCGACCAAAATCAGAGTGGTCTTTGATGCGTCAGCCAAAACCTCTACGGGGGCCTCTCTGAATGACGTGTTATTAGTTGGTCCTAAACTGCAACAAGACATCGCTTCAATTTTGTTGGTGTTTCGTTTACATAATGTCGTATTCACTGCGGATATTCGACAAATGTATCGACAAATTCTTATCTATGAGCCTCATAGAGACTATCAATGTATTTTGTGGAGATTTTCCCATACTCAGCCAGTACAAGAGTTTCAATTGAACACTGTGACGTATGGTATTTCGTCTAGTCCTTATCTTGCAATTCGTTGCTTAAGACAATTAGCTGAGGAGGCAGAGGAATCACACCCCCGTGCTTCAGAAATTCTAAAATCTGCGTTATATGTCGATGACATAGTGACAGGGGCAAGTTCTCTGGAAACAGCTCGTGAAATGAAAGCTCAGCTCGTTGACTTGTTGGCTAGGGCGGGGTTTGAATTAAGAAAATGGTCTAGTAATAACATGGAGTTACTGTCGTCCGTGCCAGAAACGCATCAGCAACCTCTGTCATTCGACTCAGAACAACACACGGGTGTGAAAGTTTTGGGCTTACAGTGGTGTCCTGTCACGGATTCCTTCTCCCACTCTGTTGAACAGACGGACCGTATTTGTACCAAATGAAATGTGCTTTCGGATTTATCAAAGATTTATGATCCTTTGGGTTTTCTATCCCCTCTCACTCTTCTGGCAAAACATTTCATGCAGTGTCTTTGGACACAGGGTTTGGATTGGGATGAACAACCATCTTCGGAGTTTCAGACTCGTTGGTCAGCGTATAAATCTCAACTTGTGGATTTAAAAAACATTACTGTGTCTCGTTTACTAGTAAGTCCAGTTAAAGTGAGACGAAATGAATTACATGGTTTTTGTGATGCCTCGGAAGTAGGTTTTTCTGCTGTAATTTACTTTCGACAAATTTGTGAAGATAACCTATTTCGGGTGTACTTGGTGTGTGGAAAATCAAAGGTTTCTCCCTTAAAAAGAGTTTCCATTCCTCGGTTGGAATTGTGTGCAGCGGTGTTACTATCAGATTTGATACAATTTGTAGTCTCAACCTACAAGGATTCTCTTCCCATTGATCAGATATTCGCGTGGTCTGATTACACCGTGGTTTTAGCTTGGATCTCATCATCTCCCCACAAGTGGAAGACCTTTGTAGCTAATAGGGTGAGTCACATCCAGGAACGGGTACCTCCTAATTGTTGGAATCACGTGGCGGGGAGTGATAATCCTGCAGATTGTGCATCTCGTGGACTGATGCCAAATGCCTTATGTGCACATTCTTTATGGTGGGCGGGTCCACCCTGGTTGAAGGCTTCTCTCGATTTCTGGCCTCGTTCGAGGTTTGGGGGTAAGTCACCTCTGGTCACCACTGAGGTAGAATGTGAACAAAGGAAAGTGGTGTGCACAGCTGTGGTCTCATGTGATTGGATAGAGATATTACTGCGTAAATTTTCGTCTTTAGCTAAAATCCAAAGAATAATCGCGTATTGTCAACGATTCATAAAGAACTCATGTTCTCAGAATCTTGAGAATCGTCAAGTAGGATCCTTTTCTGAGTCAGAATTATACAATGCCTTGAAAGTAATAGTGCGAACGGTGCAACACGTAGTGTTTTACGCTGAAATCCTCAATGTAAAAAATGGGGACCGCTGCTCCAAACCATTTAAAAAATTAACTCCCTTTCTTGACAGTGAAGGTGTGCTCAGGGTGGGCGGTCGACTTAAGCATTCCGGATTACCATATGATGCGAAACATCCTATGTGTTTACCTCGCTCACATCGCTTGACAGAATTAGTCATTGAATTTGTACATTCGAAACACCTACATCCTGGTTTGAGTACGATGCAGTACTTACTTTGTCAGCAATTTTGGATCCTGTCTCCACGTCGGGCGATAAATCATGTCTTATCTCGTTGCTATCGTTGTTTCCGTGCGAAGCCACGTGCCTTAGAACCCTATATGAGTGATTTGCCCATGGTTAGAGTATCCCAAGTAAAAGCTTTCTCCCATACGGGTGTTGATTTTGCTGGTCCGCTTCTTATTACTGAGAAACGTCGTCGTGGCTCTCGATCGGACAAGGCATATGTTTGCCTGTTTGTGTGCTTGGCTACAAAGGCTATTCACTTAGAAGTGGTATCTAGCCTATCCTCTGAGGCATTTATTGCTGCCCTTCGCAGGTTTGTTGCTCGAAGAGGTCGATGCAGTGACCTGTACAGCGATCAAGGAACCAATTTTGTAGGGGCAAATAAGATACTTTTATCCTATTGTCGAACGGCTGCCGAAGGTTCCCATATCAAATGGCATTTCAACCCTCCTTCCTCTCCTCACTTTGGAGGATTATGGGAAGCTGGGGTCAAATCTATGAAAACCCATCTCAAACGAGTCATAGGACACCAAACTCTGACTTTCGAAGAGTTAACGACGGTATTAACCCAGATTGAAGCTTTATTGAATTCTAGGCCGCTATGTAAGCAAAGTAGTGATCCCAATGATCTGGAGATTCTTTCCCCAGGCCATTTTTTAACGTTAGAGCCCTTGACTTCTCCTCCTGATGAGGATTTAACTTCTCTAAAGCTTAACCGCCTTCATCGCTGGCAATTAATGCAGCGTCTACATCAAGATTTTTGGAAAAAATGGCATATTGAGTACCTTCACACGTTGCAGCAGCGTTTTAAGTGGAATACCCCTCAGCATCCTCCGCATGTCAACGACTATGTCTTAATTAAGGACAACTTGCATCCGCCACTACAGTGGGTCTGCGGGCGTATTTTAGAGTTCTACCCTAGTAGAGATGGCATACCTCGAGTAGCCAAGGTACGCACCTCAAAGGGTGTGATTGACCGCCCGTTGGTCAAATTATGCCCTCTGCCTACGCAGTAGAGTACTGCTATTTGTTGTACAGTTAGTTATAGGAGTCTGCAATGTTAGTTTTAGTAAAATAAATCTTTTTGAGAAAAAAAAAATATATAATAATATTTCTTTTGGTGGGCGGAATGTTTATGTCCCAAAATTCAAACCGCATATTTTCGCGCATTTTGAACCAACAGAGACTTTGTCCTTCTTGCCTTAAACAAGGAAGAGAAAAAACCGAAAGAGAGAGAAAGGCGAACACAATTAAAAACGCACTCTCCCTTGAACCGCCGCGTGGTGAAGCTTATATGTATATGGTTTTATGGCATAACGTGGTGAATTAATTCTAAACCCTGGGTGAAGAGCCGGCGAGCCAAGTGCAAGGTAGGTGGACATCTTCTCTGTGGGTTTCGCTCCATTTCTCCTATTTGATTCCAATTTGATTAAACGCATAAACAAGGTAATCAAAGATTAAATATATATTCATAATTATACTACTAACAGTATTCATGTTAAATAAAATATAAAATTGTCTTTTCACAAAAATTAAATATGTACTTTAATAATGTTAAAAATATATAATGTGTTAAAAATACGTTATAATATTTAATAATGTTCGCGTAGGGCCGCGAAATAATTGCGGCCAAATCTGCATATATATCGAAAAGGAGATCGGGTCGGTTGCCATAGTTACCTGTGCCGCGACTCAAAATGCGGCCACGAATCTGTTCTGTGATCCTTTGCTCACTGTGCAGTGGCAGCGTGCTGTTATTCAGTGATGCGGACTGTGGTGTTATGAGTACAATAGCTCAAGCGCTCGACCCCTTCCTTATAATAGTTTTGTATCACAATAAAAATGTTTTAACTTTTAACATTTGCATTTAATTTATAATAATGATAATAATAAGGATTCCTTTGGTATTTTTGGAGGAGGGGCGCGCGAAGCCGCCACTGACGTCTTGTCTGTCATAATATACAATATAATAATAATAATATCTCTACCCCTCATTCTAATCACAAGGATTAGCCCGAAAGTCGGAGACTTGTGTGGGAGAGGGGGCGGCATATTATTATTTCGCGGGCCGCATTTGCACCTCAGGAACGACTTACGTTGGTAGGCCCCAACCACCATTCAGTGCTGGAATGAGGGAAACCTGTAAAACCTCATAGTTAGGGGGACAAGTCAAACATCAACTGATTTTAATCTCTCACATTAACACCAAGTTGACATTCTTCCCATCCTAGGCCATGGCCAGGATGGTTGCCAAGCCATCCCTGCGAATAAGCCTTGATCTACGAGTGAACAATTTAATGAAAAATTGTTGGTGGAATGGGAATATATATATATATATATATATACAGTAGACTCTCGATTATCCGAAATAATGTGGACCGGACCGATTTCGGATAATCGAAATTTCGGATAATGCGGAGATTGAGGAAAATCATTAATATGATGTACATATTATGTCTGTTTAAGGCACATTTATTAAATTTCAATTTAAATATATATAACAAAACAAACATATAAGTATGTATTTAAATATGTACATACTTAGGAAAAAGTAACCACATATAGTTTTATAGATGTATGTAATAAATCCTAATAATACATAATCTGCATTCTATAATGGTAATATATATATTCAATATTCATAAATTCAAGAAAGAGGTAATTGGTCATTGTTTCAATTTGAAAGTGTTTCGATTTTAATCGTAATATTTAAATACATATTTCATAAATTTCGGATAATGCGGAGGCATTATCAGAATCATTTCGGAATCAAATCGGGTTTCGGATAATCGGGAGTCTACTGTATATAGAGAGAGAGAGAGAGCGGTGAAGGCGTTAACCTTTAAGTTGGCATTCTTCTGTTGGTTGGGATGCCTAGTAAATTTATTTTTTGGAATTGTTTTTACTGTTCAAATTATGTTACCCACCCTGTTATGGTTTTTTATTGTTCTAAAAATAGCAGCAAAAGGCCTGTGGTAGAGATGGGAATTCTAATTCATTTTGCCGAATTCATTCTTTCGGTCTCATTCACCTTAGTGAATGATTCAATTGAATCATTCATTTCATTCACTGAGTCAGGAATCTGACAATGATTCTGGGATTGCCGTTACTGCCGCAGCCGGTCGGTAGGTAATATCGGCGTTGGCGTATTGAGTTGAGAGTAGGAAAAGGAAAAGAAATACGCACGCACTGAATACTGAATTGAAATACGTAGTGGTTTACTGGCTAGTGGCTTTTGACTACAAAAAACAAGTAAATAATAATATTTAATTCAGCAACCAAACATATATTGAACATTTCTGTAGGTACATGTAATTTGCATAACACGCACAAAAATATAGAAAATAAAAGTAATATTAAAAAATAATAAATAAGTAAATATTTAAATATAATGTAAAATAGGTGTGGGTATAAAACGTAAAAAAAGTATGTAGGCACTTATAAATTGGCATTTAAAAATAAAATCTTGGAAACTTTTCCAGATTTTAGCCGAGACCGCTTTTCGGTGAATATTTAATTCAGCAACCAAACATATATTGAACATTTCTGTAGGTACATGTAATTTGCATAACACGCACAAAAATATAGAAAATAAAAATATAACATTAATAAATAATATTAAAAAAATAATAAATAATTAAATATTTAAATATAATGTAAAAATAGGTGTGGCTATAAAACGTAAAAAAAAGTATGTAGGTACTTATAAATTGGCATTTAAAAATAAAATCTTGGAAACTTTTCCAGATTTTAGCCGAGACCGCTTTTCGGTGAATATTTAATTCAACAACCAAACATATATTGAACATTTCTGTAGGTACATGTAATTTGCATAACACGCACAAAAATATAAAAAATAAAAATATAACATTAATAAATAATATTAAAAAATAATAAATAATTAAATATTTAAATATAATGCAAAAATAGGTGTGGCTATAAAACGTAAAAAAAAGTATGTAGGTACTTATAAATTGGCATTTAAAAATAAAATCTTGGAAACTTTTCCAGATTTTAGACGAGACCGCTTTTCGGTGATAACCTGTCCGGCTTTAGAAAAGATTCTTTCACAGGGTACGGAACTGGCTGTTATACACAATCTTTTTTTTACATATAAGTATAATCTAGGATATACGTGCCTTCTACTAAATCACCAATCTAATGGATTATCGTTTCTTGAAATGAGGGGTTCACTTAAATAGCGGTCTAACTCAATTATGCCCGCCGCAGTTTTATTGGTCTCTTCTATTAAATTTGTGACGTTTTCATCAAACGTAGACCATAATGTTGATTTAGTTGTAGTTGTCTCAGTTGGCTGTGTTATTTCTGTAGGTGATTTTTCCCTAAGTGATTTTTCCTTTACATTTTCTGATAGAGTTAGAGCACCCACCTTCCCCCTTAAATTTCGAACAGAGTCCTGGTATTTACGCTCTTCCTTGAATCCATACTTTTTAAAGCGTGGGTCTAAAATTGTAGATTCTGTTAAAATGACTGTATCTTCCACATCACTGAAACGTCTAAAGAAATTGGTTCTAAATACTTGCATCACTGCCTTTAGTTCTTCTTCTAAGTCGGGTTGAGTATGGTAGCGTTGAATATGTTCATATATAGCTCGAACAAAAACTAAAATCTTGGAAATTGTTATACTTTTTTCCGCGCTAACTTCCTCAGTTACATCTTTAAATATTTGCAGTATAGCAATTAGTTTTTCCAATATTATCCATTCGTTAGCAGTAATAGTATTTAATGCTGGGTTCTCTAAAGCTAAAGTTGCAATAATAGCCTCCTTTATACGACACGCGCATTCAATCATTTCCAAAGTCGAGTTCCAACGAGTAACAACGTCTTGCTTAAGTTTAATCTCAGGTAATTGCATTTGTTTCTGTGTTTGTTTTAATTTGGCAAGCGCTGATGAACTGCGTTTAAAATAAGCAATAACTGTTTTTAATTTGTTTAAAATATTTTCGACTTGCTTGAGTCCATTCTGAACAAGTAAATTTATAGAATGTGCGAAACAAGGTCGAGAAGACCAGCCGCCTTTTCTGATGCCTGCAATAATATTTGCTGCATTATCACTTACAATGCATATTACTTTATTTTGAATATGCCATTCTTCGAACACTTTTTTTAGAAGAGATGCCAAATTTTCAGCAGCATGTTTTTCTGTATAAGAGAAGCAATCCAGCAAATAAGAACCGATCTTTAAACTATCTTTTTCTTCGTACAAAAAATGTACCGTAATTGCGACAAAAGACTCGTTATTCAGTAAAGTCCAGGAATCTGTAGTAACAGATACGTATTCAACACCATCTAATTCCTTTTCAATTCGTTCTTTTATTTGATCGTACAATTGTGGCAATAAACTTTCACTGCATGTTTTGCGGGATGGAAGTTTATACCCTGGACAAAGCATATGACAAAATTTTTGAAATTCTTTTTCTTCTACAATGCTAAATGGATGATAATGTTTTACAATCATACGAATTAATTGAATATCAAATTCTTTATTTTTGGCAGCTGAAACGGGTCGAATATTTCCCATAAAATTCGTTATATGTGATTGATATGCGTATATCTTTCTTTTTTTAGAAACAGAAACTGATGGCCCTTCAGTTAATTCAATTCCACCCTGCCCCTGGTCATTTTTTTCTTTTTCAATACCCTCATCCTCTGTGCTCTTTTCTATTTTTTCCAGAGATGCAGAAGATGTGGACGTACTCGGCAACTCAGATCTATTTATTGGAATGGTAGGATGTTTTTACGAAGGCGTAGAAGGGCCACAATAAAAATAAAAATTTTAAAACTTAAAATTCTGACTTTTATCTCAGAATTCTGACTTTTATCTCAGAATTCTGACTTAGATCTCAGAATTCTGACTTTTATCTCAGAATTCTGACTTGGAACTCAGAATTCTGACTTTTATCTCAGAATTCTGACTTGGAACTCAGAATTCTGACTTTTATCTCAGAATTCTGACTTTTATCTCAGAATTCTGACTTTTATCTCAGAATTCTGACTTAGAACTCAGAATTCTGACTTGGATCTCAGAATTCTGACTTAGAACTCAGAATTCTGACTTTTATCTCAGAATTCTGACTTTTATCTCAGAATTGTGAGATGAAAGATCGATTTGTATAAGAAACGCTTGGTAAAGCGCATTTTCCTATTAGTCGGCGATGTATTAGTGTCTGCAATGGATTTAGAAGTAATATGTCTATATACCTATATATACAGGGTGTTGCATTTCGAGAGGGACAAAGCTTAATGGAAGATAGAGGGTACCTAGGGTAACCACAACCACCTTTAGAAATTGCTCATTGACCATTCGTTATTAAGATACAGGGTGATTTATGATTTTCGGTCAAAACTATTTTTTATCATAACTTTGGTAGGAAACGGAATAATGGGTTCATATTTGGTAGGATTAATGCACTAACGATACTTTCATTCGTGCATGTATGATAGGAAAAAAATCCAGGTCTGGACTTAAAAAATTGTTAATTTAAAGTTTATCTCTAGAAAACATCACCCTGTATGTATTTTTTTTAAATTTCTATACGATATTCGGAAAGAACACAAAAAAGTAATCCAAAAGACCTGTTTCTTTTTTTTGTTACACTTTGGTGGTTATTTAAATACGCTGTTAAATGTACAAGAATACGGCTTCTACAATTAAATTAAGTGAAAGACACAATACATGATAAAAATAGTTGCATCACGAGAGGGACATGGCTTAGTGGGAGATAGAGGACATCTAGGGTAACCCGTATCGCCTTTAGAAATGGCTCATTGACCATTCGTTATTAAGATACAGGGTGACTTATACTTTTCAGTCAAAACTACAAAACAACTTTTTACACTTGTTTAATACAAGGAAGAAAACAACAGAACACAAACAAACTAATATCTAAATTTACTTTAAAATGGCAAATTAATTTTACAACAAATTTTCGAAGTGGCCTCCCCTAACTTCCATACATTTTCTTGCAAGTTTAGCTAGGTTTCCAATTGCTCGATGTATCATTGCTGGATTATTTGGTATTTCGTCACAGGTTGTAATGATACGATGGATTAATTCTTCCCTGTTATTGATTTCTACCTTATAATCTTCGTTTTTTAAGTGGCCCCATAAAAAGTAATCACAAGGATTACAATCCGGTGACCTTGATGGCCATTCTTGTGGACCTCCATGACCAATCCATCTGTTTGGATATTCATAATTTAAATGTTCTCTAACCTGATTGCTAAAATGTGGTGGAGCTCCATCATGTTGAAAGAACATGCCTCTAATATGGATATTTTCTAACAGATTCGGTAAGATTATTTGAAGAAAATTTAAGTAAACATTACCATTTAACCTGTCTTCAAAAAAATGTGGCCTTATCAAATGTCGATTTACAAGCCCGACCCAAACATTTACAGAAAATCTGTGCTGCGAATGACATTGGCGTTTCGCATGGGGGTTTTGTTGTGCCCATTCATGGTCGTTTCTTGAGTTATTTACTCCATCTTTCGTAAATTGCGCCTCATCAGTAAATAAGGTTCTGTAAATGACCGGGTGGTAGTTAGATAACCAACGTGAAAAAGTCAAGCGGTGAATGCCGTCGCCTGGTTCAAGACGCTGTACCTGCTGAATGTGGTATGGATAATACCGTTCCCTTTTCAATGTTCTCCATACCTTCCAATGAGGGACATGAATGGCAGAACTAATTCTCCTTGTGCTAATCTTTGGATTTTGTTGAACAATATTTAAAATATTGTTCTGTTCTTGAATGTCTTGATGTAAATTACGCTCCACAACTTTAGAAGTAGGAAAGCTTCCGTGTTGTCTTGAATACTGGAAGACCTTACTGAAAGTTTTGTAATTAGGGTGCCGGCGATCAGGAAAACGTCACTGATATTCCCTTTGTGCAGCTCTACTATTTCCATTACAAAAACCATAGATGAATATCATGTCAGCATATTCCTCGTATGAAAATAATTGCGGCATAGTTGTTTAAAACACAGAATTTTTTAAACTTAAAGACTATAAACTCTATAATTTTTAGATTCAGACATATATTCCTAATAAGATTGATCTTTTAAATAAGTGTGGGTATTACATTCAACTTGGAACACCTATCCTCAATCAAGCTTTCGCTAATCTTAGTTGCAAAACTATTTTTATCAAAGGCAGCCAGTTCAAGCAGTACAAATAATTGTTTTCTTATTATAATAATTAGTTCCTCAAAAAGCTCAAAATACGCATTGTAACAATTAACTATAAATGAATTAGTGTCCATTATTTGTGAATAAATACTATTTACCGTTAATCGCGTGTATTATCCATATTTATTGAATAAAGTATCAAGTATGATATATCACCGTACTTGTAAATTCTTTCTGTATTTAATGAAAATAAATCCAATATGGCGCCCATAAGAAATACAAAAGTTGAATATTGTTACCGAAAAACTAGTAGCCCTAGAACATGTTTTGGTACGGCAATCGAAAGCTCTCATCAAACTATGTAAACGTACCAAATTTCAAAAGTCTACATTTATTTCAAGAAAAGTTATTTGACATAAAAGAAACTGGCAAATTTTGTTTTTTCCTGCATAACTCCCGAACGGTCCGGAATATATTAAACTTATTCACATATTTTGAATCGGCATGAAATTGAGCAACTTTTTCCTAATTTGAGCCATGTTGTATCTTTTACCGTTTCCGAAATACCAATGCTGGACATTAACATTATCTAAATCCATTGGAGACAGTCACACTTCTAAAACTAACAGCCAAATGCACTTTACCAACCGCCTCTATACAATTCGGTCTTTTATCTCACAATTCTGAGTTGATAAGTCAGAATTCTGAGATTTAAGTCAGAATTCTGAGATAAAAGTCAGAATTCTGAGTTCTAAGTCAGAATTCTGAGATAAAAGTCAGAATTCTGAGATAAAAGTCAGAATTCTGAGATAAAAGTCAGCATTCTGAGATTTAAGTCAGAATTCTGAGATAAAAGTCAGAATTCTGAGTTCTAAGTCAGAATTCTGAGATAAAAGTCAGAATTCTGAGATAAAACTCAGAATTGTAAGTTTTAAAATTTTTATTTTTATTGTGGCCCTTCTACGCCTTCGTATGTTTGCTTCTCATGTGTCTATTTAAATTCCCTAATGAACCGGCAGCACACGACAAAATTTGTTTGCAATACAAGCATTTACTTTTCTTTTCCCCACATTCCTCAAAGTGAGTCCATATATCGCTCCTATTTTTTGATGACATTGTGTTCAACTTAAAAATTAAATTCATATTTTTACTATTAAAAGCATATGTACGTATATAGTGATTTTTACCTACCTTGTATCTACTTATTTAAGATATTGAATGGTACCAAAACCGACGGAAAATGAAATTCACAAACGAAAATAGTAAAAACCAGAAAACAAATATATTTTAGGCAACACTAGTATAATACAGTACAGCTACATCCCTTATACACTTGTATCATCAAACTGAACCTTTTATTATCTATAAACTGAACAAAAAATTTAATAAGAGGAAGGGGAAGAGATGGTGATTTATAAAAGAAACCTTTTTTCTTTTTTGTGTGAAGTACCGATCGACCATATATTGATTATATAATAGATCAAAGAATAAATAAAGCATAATAGAGTCATAAATGTCATAATACACATTACCCATGTCATTAGAATGTGATTTGTGCCTAGGCACTTGCGAGCGAACCACTAGCAAATAATCAAAATATCCTTTATATCTTTACCGCCGGCCGTGCAGTGCTGACTTTTTAATGATGACACTCGCTGACAATTCCGACGAATAACAAACTAAAATGTGCTTCATTAATTCATTAGTTCATAGTTACTCCTAATTCCTATACCTACTACAGAGTACGAGTGCCCATGTGATGACTGATTCATTTCATTCAGTAAGGTGAATAGTTCGATTGAACTAGTTCGTTCGCGAACTACCCACCTCTAGCCTGTGGCAATGCAATATATTTTAATTATTAATCTTGATTATTTTTTTTTACAAGCTTGGATTATTTAAGTGTGTCGTAAGATGTAATGGTTGATATTGTTGAGAACATTTGTAATGTCTATATAGTGATGTATTTTTTAACAATTTAGTCAATTGCTTTTTTCTAACCTCTACTTTTCGTAAGTACCATGCTGTATTGTATTTTTTATTATTCGTAATTAAATGTATGTGGTATTCCTGAAGAAGAAGCAATAACACAGAGGAGTATATACAGAGGGGACAGCCGGCGGAATGTCTTTGATGTTTGACAGTTCATAGCTATGACCTCGTCCCTTTAAACGGGAAGTGTACAACGTTGCCAAACTTACAATTTTTTCGTGAGAAGCGCTGTTGCATTTTACCTAACATTTATTTTACATATTTTTTAATTAAGTTAGTGGCTCATTATACAGTACATAAGATAATGAAACATAAATTGTGTCGTAAACCGGTTTTAATATTTTTTATTTATAAACACATTTAAAATGAACTTATTTAAGTAACAATTACAGAGCTTTTACATACAATATTCGTTCAAATTAAAAATGCAGTGGAAATGTGTAGAATATTTTTTTCTATAGTATATTTCAATATTATTTATTGCCTTATTTAACTGTTGCTATCTTTTTTAATTAGGAATTAAGAAAAAAACTAAGAGATAAATTATTAATGAAGTTATGAAGTCATGATTCAATACAGTTTTAAATGTTTAATCAACTTCATTAATAATTAATCTCGTAGTTATTTTTTTTCTTAAGGGACGGTTTTTCAATGCTTGGTTAACACGGTTAACCCAGTATAGTTAAGCTAGCTATAAGTTGAAAATGTAATTTACTTCGAACATTTTATGAATAACTATTCACATTCTAAACTTGTAGTTAGTTAACTCTAGGCTAAATTACGTTAACCAAGCATTGAAAAATTGGCCCTTAGAAACATGAAAACATTGAACCATGATATTTCATAACTTCATGAACAGTGATAAAAACTTTTATACTTTTATCGACCTAGGTATATATTAAATAACATACTGGTTAAAACATATAACTAGGATTTTTAAACACAAAAAAGAGTATATACAGTGTGACCCATTAAGAATGGAAACACTCGCGTAAAAAATTTGTTTATGGACCGATTGCAACCAGATTTTTTTCAAAAGATAGATCTCCGAAAGGTCTATGTTGATGCAAAATTTGAAGACGAAATTTTGATTTTAAAGGCCTACCTACTACGATTTTTTTTAGTGAAAAATAGCAATATTTTGTTAGCAATTTTTTTATAAAAAGTCTGACTACACCACTGGATTTAAGATTCCCTCGAATGTATTTGTACCTACCTATTTTTGCGAAAAAAAGTTTGTTCCTAAAAAAGTTATGATAATATCGGCATCACCAGTGTTTGCCTTTGTCGGTGAACCTATTCTTTTATAAAAATCGAATAGAACCCAAAGAGAAATAAAATTAAACAACTTAAACACTAGTGTAATTATTAAGAACCATAAAAACCAGTATACACAAAATAACCAACAATTACTCTAATAAAAACAACAATTGATAGGTAAGTTCGTCAAATTATTATTATTTTTGTGGTTATTATGCCAAAACTTATAATATTACCTTCTTAGATAAAAAATAACTACATTATATAAAGATGGTAACTTTGATACACTTCCACTTTCCATTATTTAAATTTCAAAATAGAAATATAAAGCACTAAACAACACTGACAAATACCAAATAAATCAAAATAGAAAACCACTTGATTAATTATGATGCGACACCCCGAAATGTTAGGTTTAAATCTGAGTCTTCCAGAATGTAGTATTTATCATATAGTATAATGGGTACTCTGTGGTATTATACGCGCATTAGTCTTCAGTGGACATTTAAATGGGAAGTGCTTGACATCTCTCTTTAAATTTAATTTCTCTGTCTCACTGTCCCATCTGTATAATAATCTGTGGCAATAAACAGCTTCGAAAGCTTAAATTTGGAAAAAAAGAGTACTCTTCTGAACAAGATTTCTCTAAAGACTTCTCTAATGAACAAGATTTAAGAGCTTCAAACGATAACAATAATGACACCCATCTAGTCTTTAAATGATAAAAAGATTTTTATATTCTGTTCCAACAAAGTCACAAAATTCCTTAGTAACTCTCACTATGTAAATGCTAAAATAGTTAAAAATTTTGAGTAGTATTTTCATTAATTTTTTAATTAATGTTGGATTAATTCATTTTGGATTTTAATTTATGGAAAACCTTGTTCTGACATTTTCTAGCCATGCCACTAAAATTGGTATTAGAGTTGTCACCTCAAAATGCAATACATTTTTTTAGCAGATTCTTTTTGTTTAAAACATCTAGAAGTTGAAAATAGTTTCTGAGGTTTCATTTGAGACGCTTGTGATATCTAATAATTTAGATGGTATTCTTCCATTATGGTTCCAAATATTGTATAAGCACTGGAAACATTTTTACTGCATTGTGGTTGCTCACATCGGTAACCACACCAATAAAAAAAATACTACTTGTTCCTTGAACAATAAATTTAAGGGTATATGGCCCAATTACATTGTTAACTATTGCCTCAGTCTTAATAAGTCCACAACTAATATTTTTTGCGATAGTCAAATCATTGTTTACTTTTTGTTTATCTAAAATCAAAAATATATTGAAAAATATTAGGTTTTACCGATTGAAAACAATTATAAATATTTTACCTTGATTGTGCAATCCATATAGACTTATAGGACTGGTGATGGAAGACAGTATGGAAGGCTAATATTGCTTCAGCTGCTTTTACAGGTTTTGTTTCACCAAAAGTTATCACAAAATTTTGTGGACCAGAAGTTCCTACTTGAGCTTTTAGCATTTTTTGGTGCTTATCTTTTCCGATATCCACCTCAATATCAAGTTTAGCTTTATGAGCTATCGAAATTGAAAGGTTACAAACATTACAAAACACTTCACTTGCCTTTCCCTTTTTAAAGGAAGGGTATAACCAAAACATTTCATCGGAATATATACACTTGCTTTAGCCATCACATAAGATTCTCTGAGACTGGTTGTAACATGTGTAATTCAATGGAAATGGTCTGTGGATCAAACTCTACATTCATTTTGGTGTTTCCCCAAAATCGAAAATAGACAGCGTTACGTAAACGTAAACGAGAATTGACACGCTGGCGCAGACTCAGTGAAATTTAGCTGCCAAGCGAAGGGTGGTTCTTACACTACCAACAATGTTTATCTGGGATTTGCGAACAAATGATTTTTGAAAAATTTTTTTAGAATTGATTTTAATTAATGTCATTATTTTTTATTATTTTTAATAGCTGGACGCTTATGCAAAATTCGCCCGGACGTATCCGTACATAGTAAAAACCCAAACATGTCCGGATTAATCCAGGTGTGTGTGAAGTTGGCCCCCCCATGTTCGAATTTTATTTTTTATTTGACAGTTCTGGTTTGCTAATAAATAGTTCTAAAGTTCTCTATGAATTTAAACAATAGTTCCATTACGGATCGGACGCAATTGCAGTTTGAAAATTGGGGGGGCCAACTTCACGTAGCCCCCCATTTACGAAAATTGGCCTTTTTTTAAGAGTTCTGAGTTGTATCTGAATAGTTCTACAGTTCCTTATTATTCTCGACAATAGTTCTGAACTTTAATTATATATAAACAAAAAAAAAGGAATAAACAGTAAAAAAAACGAATTTTCAAAAAACGGAGTTCTGGTGCAAAGAGCAACAGTGCTGAGTTCTAATAGAATAGTTCTGCGATTTTATGCAAACCGCGTGCCTCTAGCTGCGATACTTTGCTAGATACAGATTTTTCTTTATACCTATAGCAGTTTTAAAATTTTCGAAAAAAACGGAGTTCTGGTGCAAAGGGCAACAGTGCTGAGTTCTAATAGAATAGTTCTGCGATTTTATGCAAACCGCGTGCCTCTAGCTGCGATACTTTGCTAGATACAGATTTTTCTTTATACCTATAGCAGTTTTAAAATTTTCGAAAAAAACGGAGTTCTGGTGCAAAGGGCAACAGTGCTGAGTTCTAATAGAATAGTTCTGCGATTTTATGCAAACAGCGTGCCTCTAGCTGCGATACTTTGCGAGATACAGATTTTTCTTTATGCAGCAGTTTTAAAATTTTCGAAAAAACGGAGTTCTGGTTCAAAGGGCAACAGTGCTGAGTTCTAATATAATAGTTCTCCGATTTTATGGAAACCGCGTGCCTCTAGCTGCGATACTTTGCGAGATACAGATTTTTCTTTATATAGCAATTTTTTAAAATTTTCGAAAAAATCGGAGTTCTGGTGCAAAGGGCAACAGTGCTGAGTTCTAATAAAATAGTTCTGCGATTTTATGCAAACTGCGTGCCTCTAGCTGCGATACTTTGCGAGATACAGATTTTTCTGTAATAGAAAAAATAATATAAGAAAAATAATAATAATAATAATCAGAATAGAATCAGTGATAAAAAAATAAAAGAAATAGCTAACCTATACTAAAGAGTGTACCACTTCCCTGGAGATAAGAGAGCATGCTAAGTACGCTACGAGGCAGGTGCAATTCCGCCCAAAAACCTACAAAATCAAAGGGGTAAAGGGGAAAGAACCTGCCCCAACAACTAAAAGATCGGAGGATGAACCACCAACCTCGAGGGGCAAATCTAAAATGCACTCCACTGGTGGTAAATTTCCCCGACTCAAACCACTTGGGAAAGGAAAATCCATCCCAAACAAACCTCCTCTTCGGAAGAGTGGATCAAAACCGCCATCCGGAAAGAAGGGTAAACCGCCCTCCCCCAAACCCAAACCAAACACCTAAACCCCGTTTCCTATCCTAGTTTCCCCTCTTTATAACCTTCTTTCCATCCAATAACCTATCCCCTCCCCCTGATGTCTACTACTACTACAAACATCAGGTGCCTACAGGCGAACATTCAACATGCCAAGGCTGCGACGTATGTCCTTGGAAAAAGATTCCAGGACGAGCAAATTGACATTGCTCTCATTCAAGAACCCTGGACCAGTAATACAGGCCGAGTAACCGGACTAGGTAACACTTCTGGAAAGGTAATAGTGATGGGATCTGAAGCCAGACCCAGAGCTTGTATCTGGATCAGAAACAATATTAACTATTTTGTACTTACAGGTTACTGCACCCCGGATGTCGTAGCCATCCAAATATCTATCCGAATGGGGGAGAGCAGGGGGAATATAATCCTCTGCTCGGCCTACTTTCCGGGCGATAGGGATGCTGGTCAACCTCCTCCATCTGCAGTGCGGGATTTAGTCGCCTTCAGTAGGAGAAACAATGTCCACCTGGTCATCGGATGTGATGCGAATTCCCACCACACGGCTTGGGGCAGCACAGGCATTAACCAAAGAGGTGAGTCACTATTTGATTATATACTAGGTGAAGGGCTAATGGTAAACAACATTGGTTCAGAACCAACCTTTATCACTAGAAATAGGAGAGAGGTACTAGATCTCACCATCAGCTCAAATCTTTTGAGCAATAAGATAACTGACTGGAAGGTATCTTCTGAACCATCATGTTCAGACCATAAACACATTCTATTTAATATAGAAACGGGGCCTAGGCCCATGGTGAAATATAGGGACCCGAGAAGCACAGACTGGGGCGAGTACAAACGATCGGTCCAGTCACGACTTCAAGGTACCCTGACCACTATAAATAATCGTGACGAGATAGAGATTGCGACGGAACAAATTCGGAACGCTCTTATAGCAGCTTATCACGAAAACTGTCCACTTAAGACCAAAAAAGATAATAGAGGCACATCTTGGTGGAACAAAAAACTGGAAAAAATGAGGAAAGAAGTTCGACGCCTCTTTAATCGAGCTAAAGTTTCGGGCGCCTGGGCTCCATATAGATCTGCATTAACAGACTATAATAAAGAAATAAGAAGGGCAAAAAGGGAATCTTGGAGGAAGTTCTGCGAGAGTATATCTGATTTACCTAGCAGTACGAGAATCCACAAGATCCTTTCTAGAGATCCGGCAAGGGAATTTGGGTCGATAAAACGACCTGATGGAACCTTCACGAACTCTGGAAGGGAAACCTTGGAGCTTTTGTTACAAAACCACTTCCCAGGTAGTTCGATTTTGGATAACCAGCAACTACCACTACCAGAAGGCCGATTTAAACGACCTAACCAAAATGACTGGATGGTGGCCAGGAAGGTTATCACAAGACCAGCTATTGAGTGGGCTATCAAATCTTTTCAGCCATTCAAATCACCCGGTGAGGATGGTGTGTTTCCGGCTCTGCTCCAAAACGGACTGGAAATCATCATACCGTTTCTTATTAGACTACTCAGAGCTAGTCTGGCATGGAGCTATATACCATCCAGTTGGTCCGCAGTGAGGGTGGTATACATACCTAAAATAGGTCGAATAGACCTATGCCCCAAATCGCTCAGACCCATTAGCCTGACATCATTTCTGTTGAAAAGTCTGGAAAAGGTACTGGACGGACACATTAGGACGAGTGTGTTAAGCATTCATCCTCTTAATACCCACCAGTATGCCTATCAAACCGGCAAGTCAACAGAACTAGCCCTCAACAACTTAGTCGCTAAAATCACCCAATCTCTGCAGAGTAGGCAAATTGCAGTGGCGGCCTTTCTTGACATTGAGGGAGCGTTTAACAATGCACTGCCTGACTCCCTATATACAGCTGTCACTGCTAGGGGAGTCGACCCAACCATAAGTGGCTGGATTCGGGCTATGTTAGAAAATAGAACTATAACGACGTCCCTTCAGGAAGAAACGGTCAGATTTAGGGCCGCAAGAGGGTGTCCACAAGGGGGGGTTCTTTCCCCCCTACTTTGGTCACTGCTTGTGGATGACCTGCTGGCCATACTTTCTGTGTGGGAGGTTGAGGTTCAAGCATATGCGGACGATCTAGTCATTTTAATCAGAGGAAACTCTGAAGAGGGAATTTCCCTCACCCTCCAAGAGGTACTAGAGACAGTACTGAGTTGGTGTAAGAGGGAGCAGATGTCTGTAAACCCTCACAAAACGGTAATTGTACCGTTTACCAAGAAAAGGAAGCTGGACAACTTAAGACCTCCCTCCTTACTTGGTGAAATAATTCCATTTGCGGAGGAAGCGAAGTATCTGGGTGTAGTACTGGATAAGTCGCTTAATTGGAACTCCCATCTGGAAAAAATGATCCACAAGGCACGACTGTCCTTATGGACTTGTCGAAGAATTTGTGGGAAATCTTGGGGCACTGGACCCAAACAAATATATTGGCTGTATGTGACGGTCATACGACCCATGATCGCATACGGCTCCATAGTTTGGTGGTCCAAAGGACTACAACAAAGGACCAAACTCAAACTCTCTGGTTTACAGAGACAAGCCTGCCTGGCCATAACTGGAGCAATTAGCTCCACACCGTCAGCAGCTCTGGAAATCCTACTGGACCTACCTCCTCTTCATATATATTTGGAGAGAGAGGCCAGATGGGCAACATACAGACTAAAGCAGGCAGCTTTTAACATGCCGCAGTCTGACACCATGGAGCGCAATAGGCTGCTGGATGACATGGAAAGTCACAGTATCCTGGAGATGATTTCAGATGTCATGCCTGCAAAGACCAACCTTGAACTGCCCTTTCACATTCTCTTCCCAGGAAGAGATGAGTGGGATCGGAATAAGGCTGACCTATTAAGGGCAGATAGTTGTTGGTTTACAGACGGATCCAAAACACCCATGGGAGTTGGAGCCGGAGTATATAGTTGCAACCCAACGGTGAAAATATCTTCATCCCTTGGCAGTTATGCAACTATATTTCAGGCAGAAATTTATGCCATCGAATTGTGTGTACAGAGGCTGGAACAAAGGCAACTTACACGCAAATCGATAAAAATCTTCTCAGACGGCCAAGCAGCTCTTAAAGCTCTTGGTTCCTACCGTTGCAACTCTAAAACGGTATGGAGCTGCCAGCAGGCACTTGCTCAATTGAGCAGGAAAAATAGAATAACTCTGGTCTGGGTCCCAGGCCATTCTGGCCATGAGGGGAATGAGGCAGCCGACTCTCTAGCTAGGGAGGGTGCTTCTTCTGAATTTGTCGGACCAGAACCGGTGCTTGGCATATCCTCGAGTACTGCCAAAGCAACGCTCTTGACCCGGGCTGAGGAGCAAATCCTCCAGTACTGGCAGGAACTACCACGATTAGTTCATTCGAAGGCGTTTATAATAAACCCTTCAAAAACAAGAACTAAAAAACTTCTAGAGTTAAGCAGGTTTCACCTACGAACTCTAATTGGCCTATATACGGGCCACTGCCGTTTAAAATATCATATGTGCAAATTCGGCCTAGCAGAAGATGCTGAGTGCCGCCTATGCTTAGAAGATGATGAAACGGCAGAACACATATTGTGCACCTGCCCCGCTGGAGAAAGGATCAGATACTCATTATTTGGCAAAGGACAACTTCTGCCAGAGGATCTGAACAAATTCTCACCCAATAAGGTGATCAGCTACATTAAGAAGCTGGACCTGTTGGGTGAAATATAAGTAGGTGTGAGCCACAATAGACCACATGGTCGCGGTGGAGGGTCTGGTTTTCGGCCCACTCACTTTTGAACCTAACCTAACCTAAGTACGCTACGAACTCGAAATTTACCGGGGCATCTCACGCGGGCGAAATCCTACGAGGTCGAATCTATCTCGCCACATCGAATCTCGGTAGTTCGAATTCGAAGCCAACCGAGCGCTGTACGTAGACGGCCACTTTTTAATTCGTCTTACTAGTGAACTAACAAAGTAGAGAAATCAGCTGAAATATGGTTTTCAATGGAGACTGACAATAACGTCAATTGGTATTTTATGAGAAATGTTGCAAAGCCAAGAGGATTGCATTCCAATAGAACTCAGCACTGGTGCCCTTTGCACCAGAACTCCGATTTTTTCGAAAATTTTAAAAAACTGCTATATAAAGAAAAATCTGTATCTCGCAAAGTATCGCAGCTAGAGGCACGCGGTTTGCATAAAATCGCAGAACTATTCTATTAGAACTCAGCACTGTTGCTCTTTGCACCAGAACTCCGTTTTTTGAAAATTCGTTTTTTTTACTGTTTATTGCCTTTTTTTGTTTATATATAATTAAAGTTCAGAACTATTGTCGAGAATAATAAGGAACTGTAGAACTATTCAGATACAACTCAGAACTCTTAAAAAAAAGGCCAATTTTCGTAAATGGGGGGCTACGTGAAGTTGGCCCCCCCAATTTTCAAACTGCAATTGCGTCCGA
Organism: Pogonocherus hispidulus; assembly: GCA_963924545.1. Lineage (NCBI taxonomy): Eukaryota > Metazoa > Arthropoda > Insecta > Coleoptera > Cerambycidae > Pogonocherus > Pogonocherus hispidulus. The sequence continues at coordinate 39,068,448 of OZ004695.1, forward strand.
TCCGTAACGGAACTATTGTTTAAATTCATAGAGAACTTTAGAACTATTTATTAGCAAACCAGAACTGTCAAATAAAAAATAAAATTCGAACATGGGGGGGGCAACTTCACACACACTAATCCAGACCTCTGGTAACCCTCCCTTATGCATGGTGATACTGATTATCCACAAATTTTAGATGTGCTAAATTTGTTTGTATCTAGAACTGTATTAAGTCAAACAAACTTATTTTACCTACGTAATCTCGAATTAATAGAAAGTATTAATAGAAGTATATTAAATAGAAGTATAAATAGAAAGTATACCGAGTCGGTGGCTCACGGCTTAGCGTCTCGATCGCTCAACCCAGAGGTCGTGGGTTCTAATTCCCATTCCACCAACAATTTTTCATTAAATTGTTTACTCGTAGATCAAGGCTTATTCGCAGGCATGGCTTGGCAACCATCCTGGCGATGGTCTAGGATGGGAAGAATGTCAACTTGGTGTTAATGTGAGAGATTAAAATCAGTTGATGTTTGACTTGTCCCCCTAACTAATGAGGTTTTCCAGGTTTCCCTCATTCCAGCACTGAATGGTGGTTAGGGCATACCAACGTAAGTCGTGCAAATGCGGCCCGCGAAATAATAATATGCCGCCCCCTCTCACACACAAGTCTCAGACTTTCGGGCTAATCCTTGTGATTAGAATGAGGGGTAAGGATATTATTATTATTATTATTTTCCAGTGTGTCACATACCTATGCAATTTTTACAGTGAAGTTCATGATTCGATTTTCAATTGTAGCATTGATTGTCATAACTTAGAAGGTTAGTTTGGTTCAATATTTTTTTCTTTCGCTTATATGTTTATATCCATGCATACACAAGAGAACAATATAGACAATTCACTGGATAGGCGGGGAGCCGCTAATTGACTTGTGGCGACCTACAAAATTTTTAGGATGAACTAACTAAATATTGCGCAGATTTCTGTTTTACCAATTGGTAGCGAAAGTGATTTTACTTGACTTTCTGTGTCAATTTTAATTTCTTGTTGACTATTTGTGTGTTAAAAATTCTGTTTTTTGTTAAAAATATTAAAATGTTTTACTGCTGTGTGCCTAATTGTAAGCACACGCAGAAAGATGCAATTCTTCGTTCTCTACCAATTCATTACACATGGAGGTTAGTAAGATTTGTGTTGTAACTAATATATAGTAGTTTTTAATATTGTAAACATTGTATTCAGTAGATATTATTGTTTAGTGTCAATTTTATGTGTGCATTTTTTGTGCATCACAAGTTATGTATGTACACGTATTAGTTTGGTTTGGTTTATGTGACCACATATTGCCATTTCTGACTGTAGAGGTTTTACAGAACTTAAATAAAATTCTATCTTATTTGTTGTTTTGGTTTACTCAACTTTGCCGAATATGATTTACATTGTTTAGTTAAACCGGAAAATGCAATCAATCGATACAATAAAGAATGTGTTGTGTAAATAAATACCTTGATGTTTTAATAAACAGCACTAAAATTAGAAAATATTGTCTTATTTCATGCTTTTGTCTTATAGACAATATATTACATGGATTGTGTTTTGACAAAAGAGATACTAAATAGCTTCATTAAAAAATATGATTTAAGTAGGTACCTATACCTTTTTTTTCCAAACGCCTACCGATGGGTGTAACATAAATGATGACTTTCATTTCAGAGGGTGATTCCTTGTCATATTTTACAAAAAAATGTTCAAATAGGTAAACATGTCTTAACTTGCTTTGTTTTCCAGAAACAGGATGTCAGGAGTTTTAATAAAAAGTCGGATTTTTTTGGTGTGTTAGCAGTAACAAGGAGCTTCTTTTGATGTAATTAGATTTAAAATAATAATAATCATGGTACTGTTTCTTTCTAAATTTGATATTTTAATCAGATTAAACATACAGCTTTCTTGTCCATTACTTACATTACATTACATTTTCTTGTATCTCCCTTAGTTTTCGAAAAAGAAGTGAGAAGCTCGACTTGAGATAAAAGCATCAAGTTTTCTCCTGATGGACTGCCGCACACGCACAAAAGTTCCGGGGGAATTATTATTCTAAATCTAATTTTATCAAAAGCAACACTTTATTGGTGCTAACAAATAGACTTTTCATCAAAGTCGGCGAAAAAAGTTATTACTGATTAATAAAAAAACAATTTTTTTAATTAAAATTTTGAGACCCTGTTTGTTGAAAACAAAGCAATTTCAGACACATTTTTATGAACATTTTTCCATAAAAATGAGAAGGAATCACTTCCTGAAATTAGTCATCATTTATGTTACACTCTGTAAACTAATTTTCAACCATTTTTGAAATTCCCGCCTACAGGACGTTCCCGCCCACTACCTTTTGTTCCTTGCTCATGACCTCCTAGATAATGTTACTTAATTCCAGCTAATACTAGTTCATCCTAAAATTGTTTCAGCGCTACAATCGCTCGATGTTCCCCCACTCCTACAGATTCCAGTCTATGGTGTTCTCTTGTGTATGTATCCATGCGTACACATCTGGTTCCTAATTTAGCTATTATGTTTTATATATTTGCATTTATATTTGAATTTTATAATTATCATTAAATTGGTAATTTATTAATAGTATATGTAATTTCTTATTCTGTAATTGGGATTTGCCTGTTGAACAGTGTATAATAAAAATAAAATAAAATAAATAAATAAATACACTCTCTTTTATCATTCATCTAAACCATGTCTAAGCAAATCAAGCTCCCTAAAAAATCTCCAAGATTGAAAAGGCAGATAATCTTCAGACGACATTCAGAAAATAAACAAACACTCAACCATCTGGATGACAAAGCCAAACTCAGTTTATGACTGATTGTCTGATTTTTTTTTCAGGGAATTTTCACCGCTTAATCAAAATATTGGAATGCACGTGCAACAATTTATGTTAAAACAATTTTATTTGTAACTTAATTACAATAAAACTTAAACTTATTTGATAAATATATAACAAAACATTTTTATTTCATTAACTATCTTAAGAAATTTATAAATCATATGAGATATTAATATACAAGAAAAAATAACAAAACAATTAACAGTTTATAAGTTTTGGTCCTTTTTCTATAGACTTTAGTTCTATAGAATCTGCCTCACTTTTTAAAATTAAAAATCTGTTTGCTGCTAAAGCTAAAAAACAAATACAATTTACATAACATATAACCAACCATGAGTGTCAATCTACAATAAAAAAATCTGAAAATGTAAACATCTACAAAAAATATGATATAAAATACATTTTATATTCTGTACCCTAGAGCCAAAATGTATTAAGTCCATTTTTCTAAAAATCGTATTTTTCGTATTTCCCGCCTAACATTTTATATTCTTTGTTATTGTAAAGTATATTATGTCCTAATAGTTAAGTTAGGACATAATATACTTTACAATAACAAAGAATATCAAATTTTAGGTGGGAAATACGAAGAATACGATTTATAGAAAAATGGACTTAATACACTTTGGCTCTAGGGTCATATATATATATATATATATATATATATATATATATATATATATATATATATATAGAGTTGAGGAGTTATATGCATAGTTGAGTTACATATACATAGTTATATATATAGTTGACGAGTATAGTATACGAGTTGACATCGACTTCTGGTTCCACCGGAAGTCGATGTCAACTCGCTTATTTCAAATGGAATATGCTATTTTTCATTTCATTTTTGGATTCCACGTCAAATTTGAAGATAAGTTTCATAAACATACCCAATCCTTATTCTTAATCGTTTTGGATATTTTGATTTTTTCAAAAATTTTTCAAAGAACATTGTTACATTTATCTCGTTCTATCTCTTCCAGTTTATAACCTAAACACTTGAAATGTTAAGGGAATAACACTGAAATGTATTGAAACATGTAGAAAATATGAAAAGTAGTACAAATTACACAAGGTGTCAAAAATGGACCGACCAATTGTGATAAATTCAAAACCCAATAACTCACTTACTGTAAATGGAACACCTTGTGTTTTATAATGTTAACTTATGTACTCTTTAATCCTCTTTCGATTGGTATTAACATACCCTATACCTAAGTTCCACTAATTTGAAGATATTTGGACATTATTGCAGGCAAGAGAATTATTGGTCAGTTAGCTGTCAGATTTGCTACGAAATGAAACATTTAAATGTCACCTAATGTCATTACTTATTTAGCAAAGCAACTGTTATTGTATTCTTGTTACCATTCTAGTGAATTTTCAATATTGTAAATATTTATGACAAATGCATTTTGTATTAGTTGTCTCACTCAAAACAGTATAATTGTTTTAATGAGTAATATTAAAATCGTGGTAATTCAGTACAAATATCTACATAATTGAAACTGTATCCTACAAAACTATTAAAATTTATGTCAGTCAAATATTGGGAATTTAATCCATAATATGAAAATAGGATGAAATGCATTCCAATGTTTAAATATATTTCTATTAACTTACTTTCGCTCATGATAAACTTTCATATTTTAAGTATAAAAAACACAATTTTTTAAAATTTAGAAAGGTGAAGCTGACAAAAACTTATGGGGGTATGAGCCTAATGATAAAATGTAAGTAAAAAAAATATCTGCAACGGGTGTAAAAGAATTAGGAGCTTATAAAACTTTTGTAAAAATATAAGGGGGTTGAAGAACGCCCTGTACATCATAGGATAACATAATGGCCCCTATATTATCTAAATTATCAATGAATTCTTCGTTAAGACCATAACAATTTCGTCCTGATTAGTTAATTCTAACCAATCAGATATGCAGTCTGAAAATGTGACAAAAATTTCAGGTGTTCTTTGAATTTTGTACAGTTGATCAGTTTACTTTAAATTATATGACATAAACATTAAGGTTTAATTTATTGTCTATATGTGAAATTAAAGCCTTTTGCCATTTATGCAGAATCGGGAGACTGCTAACTTCAGCTAAATTTGTTAATGCCACAAAATAAAAAAAGGCTGTCAACCTATTACTACAAAAACGACGCAACTTTTAAAGGATTTTTAAGAGTTTTTCAGTAGCATATTCATTGCATCTGCACCTGTATAAAGATACATTTTATGCAGGTCAGAGGTAATTTTTGTTTTGATATTTTCAACGCTTACTTCCTATAACTGCGTACATTACTTGGGATCTTTAGTACCTACCTTAAATTACAAGCCCTTATTCCTAGGTACTTTGTACTCAAACAAAACGCATACGCTAATGCGTATGTGAAATTTCTTAATTCTAAACATCTAAAAATTATATCAAATAATATACCTACGTTAAATTATGAGTTCATAATTCCTAATAACTTCCTACCTTCTGCTTTATCAAAAACAAAAACACTTTTTTCTGAACTACTGCATTATTTTATCCGACTTATGTTAAATTATGAGCCCTTAATTCCTAACATCATGAGTTACCCTGTGTTAAGTCAAAACAAACTGGTGTTAAATTACAAGCCCTTAATTCCTTAATAACCTCCAAACAAAAATGTATGTGATGTACGTCATAAAGGATCCAGAATGTTATTTTCCAGAAATATATTGATCTTTTAAATTTTGATGGACCTCAGCATAGCTGAAACTAGTGTAATTTACTGTAATTATACAGGGTGTCTCACCAGGAACTGTGTGGATCGATATCTGGGAAAGTACTAATCTGAAATATTGGAAAATTTGGCAACGTGGTAGTGTCTAGGGCGAACGCAACCAAAATATGTATAACTCTACAGCACTTCCGGTTATACCAGAAGTCGACATGAGCTTCGTTATTTTAAATGGGACACCTTGTATATTATTGCATTTTTGGATTCTACAGAAAATTTTAGGGACAATTTATGTGACAGTCCCTATAATAACTAGGAGTTACGAGGAGGCGGTAATTGCAGGAACACAATCAATTAATTACGCATGCGCATGGGTTGCCCGTTGCTGTACTCTTTCTTTCATTGTCCCTGTCTCTGTCTTGTTCTTGTTTCTTTTTCTAACATCCCACATCAAAATATAAGTAATAACATAGTTATGATAATAAATGTAATTATTAATAATAAATTCTTTGGTTTAGTTTAAAAATATTGAAAATGAGTGTATACTGTTTTCACTGCAATACATTTTTTTCACACCAAAGCAATCTTAATAAACACACACGTGTAGTTCATAAAATTAATAATATAAGTGCAAAAGAATATGAAGGAGGTTTCGGCATATTTAAATGCATCGAAGGGTGCAATGTGTCTTTTAAGTATAATATGGACCTAAGAAAACAGAAAACATTTACAATAGAAACATGAATTTCAAATGGAAGTGGAGGAAAAAACTTTTGCTACGTACAATGGTACGTATTCAGTAAACCATTTCCTAATAATGTTATTCAGTTAATTATTAGTTTAATTTATTACAGAATTTGAGTTATGGCTAAAAGTTGAAGAGAAAAATAATGATCTTGAAAGGGGTTGAAACCTTTGGTGTGAAGACAACACTGACATAGTTTTCCACATAACATCAAAACACTATACTGCACTCGAAGCGCGTTTCATCAACCACGTTGGCATCATCTGGAGATAATTAAAACTAAACCTATGCTAACATTGTATCCTATTTATACCTAAACTATTTCTACGGTTCAGTGAACCATCGCGACGGATCAGTAAACCGTGATTTACTAACCAATAAAGCGGGCTATATGGTATTGGCCCTCTGTCACCATTCATACTATTTTTACATTTAGCAATTTCCAAACTCTCAAAAGCATTAAGCTGTCTAGAATTTGTTATGTTCCTAATTAGTTTTAAATTGGTACTATCTGTTTTATGGTTGTTCTCAAATGCATGTTGGGTGACACTAGACTTATCTGTTCTACCATATTTGAGATGAGTCATATGTTCCTTGAATCTAGTTTGAATTGACCTTCTAGTTTGTCCAACATACTTCTGATCGCAGTCTTTACACCTAATTTCGTAAATCACCGACTTTTCCTTAGTTTCTATTTTATTTTTTGGATTACCTAAAAGTTGTTGTATAGTTTATTTCCTGATGAATAAATCACTGATATACCTATATCTTTAAAAACCTTACCAAAACCACGGGTGAAACGAAGATCGTATGGAATAGATATGAATTTTGGATTTTCTCTTTAATTTTGAAAAGTCGAGGAATTTCGAAGTGTCTCTTTAAATTTACGTTTCCTAATTATCCATACATATTAAAACGCGTCGATTCTGTCTCGCTCTAAATTCCGTCGTCGAATCGACAAATTTTCAAAGCTATCTTCTCCGAGGGGCGATCTCAGAACGATCTCCGCGGACCACCGGAGGTCGCCCCCGGCCTTTCTCCAATGCGTAGGGGTATTTTCGTCCCGTTTCTTACGCGTTTTCCCAATTTAAACGCCTTTTCAAAAAACCTCTGCAAAATTTTCGTAGATCGCCGTTCGGCGAGAGAGATGCGGCTAGCACCGGCGTTTGTCCTAGCGCCTAATGGTCCCGTCACGCCCGCCGAAATACCGACTTTTCGCGGGACCCCCGAGACCTTTTTCTAATTTTTATGGCTTTGAGAAGGGCTTCACGCGAAAGTTTAGTCCTGTGTCTAATCCTTTGAGATTTTTTTTCGAGACCGTACGTGGACTCCTATGTCTAGTTCCTCTTCGAAAATCTCGAGTCGCATCCGTCTCAACTTCTTTCTCATTTTATCCGCAGATGTGAGATCGCACTAACGAGACAAGCACCTCCCTCGAAAACTGTCAGATTAATTAAACTTCAAATAGGTTATTTTCATTATTTTCCTATGAGAAATATTGCTAATGCAATCGATAGTACCGACTGCCAAACACCTGATTACCAAAATACTGATGCGAAATGCTTTTCTAATTAGAAAATCCGTAAAAATTAATTGTTCAGGTTAACACGTACAGTTTACATATTTAACAGATTTTGCAGCATAAAGTGACAACAGGAAGTTTAGCGCAATGGTAAAGTCGTAGGATTTCAAACGTCGTAATCATGATATCGCGAGTTCGAATCACGATGGAGGCAGCTTTTTTTTTAATTTTTTATCTTAATTAATTGGGATAAAAACGTTTGGTCTATAAAATTGAAAATCGCAGTAACGCTCTCGATGTACCTACCATATATGCTACTCAGATGTAATTGTGTTTGCTGGGTTATTTATTAGTATTATTATAATATGTAGACTTTGATATTAATGGTTAGTTATTCTGTTTCATTGACCGTAGTTTTTATTCTTTCTGCAGGTTAAGTTTGGTATTAATTCGTTCATTGTGGCGGTCTGTAAAATTCATCATTTTTAGCTTACAAAAATACATATCTTCTACAATATTTATTTGTTGCAACAATTATGACAGCAATATATTTTTTAACGCCGCCGTTACATCTGTTCGGAGGGCGGGCGCAGCTTCCAACCGTAGCGGAGGGCCCCAAATTGACTTTTTAAACGGTCCTCGCCAATATTCTCTAAATTTGCCAAAAAACTCTATTTGAAATTACAAATGTAACCGATAATAAAGGGCACTGGAATAAAATCTAATCAAAAATCATAATTTAACGGCCGATCCATCAATTTCCAGTTGTTACGTGTAGCTATTGCCTTTAAACGGTGTAAATTTGAAAGTGAAAACCTATAGACTTGGACATCAGACAGAACCCAGTACCTATGCGTATACTCAAATACACACTTTTGCATTATCCAGAAAGTTCTCTCCGCAGTGTCAAAAAGGTTTGTATTATTACTTATCAAATTCAAATACTTATACCTACGTTGTTTATTACAGGCTACATCAAGAGAGCAAACGACAGTTTTCACACTTTAATAATGGCTAACCTTTTTTGAAATGAAAAATATTTGTTTCGCATCTAAGCATGAATGCATTATACAAAGTTTCTTTATCGAGACTCACCCATGTGTTTACTTTATACTTGAAATATATGCAGTGCATACACTGTTTACCTACATTTTACTTATATCCTTTTTTTCAAATAAAAGTTCCAGTATTTCATTATCTACTAGCATGTAGGCAGGTAGGTGGTAATTTAGGAAATGCATTATTCTTAATTTTTGCTATTCAAAATTATAGTTTTTTGTGATGAAGGAGCAATGCTTCACACTATTTTTCTGTCTTCAAATTTTCGCTGGTGGTACCTAGTCTATTTTCGATTTCAAATTTTTATACCTACTTTTATTTTTACCAAATTTTGGCATTTGGTAGGTGGGTAGGTACATGCTAATCATGTTATACTTATGTTTTTCTAATAAAAGTCATTATAAGCATTATAATTACATGATAAGGTAAATAAAAATTGTTTCAAATATTTCAATTTTGCACATTATTCTCATTATCTAACAATTTAAACAATCTACACATTTATGAGTTATATGTATCCATAATACATTTGTAAATATTGTATTTTATACAACATCAATTAAATATTTGTATCATATTTTCAAGTAGGCATGAAACAATTTAAAAATACGCCACGCATTATTTTATTACTAAAATGTCCATTTCATATTTTTATTTTAATTTGGTGTGCTTTACTGCTGTAGGTATATCGTATTCAATTTTGTGATTTGTGCAATATCCGGTTTTTTTTTAATAATTTCTATTTTCTACTTCATACACCTCTATCTAAAAGATACGTTTACATGTTTTTTACTAGCATTTTAAATACCTACTTATTTATGCTTTTGTATGGGGATGGGGTGGATATAGCCGTGTGACGTCGCAAATACAAATCACAGATAACATATACAGAGTTATTCACGCAAAGCGGGTATTAGACGTTTTTAGGGTTCTGTTAACGATAAAAATCTGATTTTTTTATGGGGGAGGTTTTCGATTATTCCGGTTATACCAGAAGTAGGCCACAACCTCGTTATTTCAAATAGAACACCCTGTATATTATTGCAATTTTGAACTCTAGGTGATATTCTAAATACATTTCATGTAGGATGTCCTATACCTATCTTCAACTGTTTTTGAAATATTGACAAGTGAATATTGGCATTTTGCAACTTTGACACCCTGTAAAATCTAAACGGTTAGAGAGGACTGGAAAGTCAATTCAAACTAGATTCAAGGAACATATGGCTAATCTACAAATATGGTAGAACAGATAAGTCTAGTGTCACCCAACATGCGTTTGAGAACAAACCATAAAACAGATAGAAGCAATTTAAGACTAATTAGGAACGTAATAAATTCCAGACAGCTGGTTCACTGAGCTGTCGCGACGGTTCACCAAACCGTAAAGATAGTTTAGGTATAAATAGGATACAATGTTAGCATAGGTTTATTTTTAATTATCTCCAGATGATCCCAACGTGGCTGGAGAAACGCGAGTGCAGTATAGTGTTTTGGTGTTATGTGGAAAACTACGTCAGTGTTAAAAATAATGATGTCCAATATGTGAAATCTAGAGGAAAAAAACAATGGGATAATAAAAAAAGTTAAAATATATTTTGATTGTGCCAGATCGGGTAAGATATTATTTAAATAAAATTGCAAAGGTAGTTTTAATTTATTATTTTAGGAAAAATGTGAGTTAAGCCTGATAATAGACGAAAGAGAAATACAAAAAATTATACTGTTGGATTGGAGCGTAGGCTATGCTTGCTGTTTCATGGTCGGACTTATTCTAATTTGTTGTCCTTCAGGGGCGGTGTATTACCGGGGGTTATGGGTTAATTTGCGTCACTTTTAAAAGGTCAAGTAAAATATTTTATTTTTCGATTTTCTGTCTCTATTAGACCTTCCGAATACCTTGTTAAAATGAATGACATGATGACTCAATCACCTTGTATACTGATACTGAAATAATATTTAATTTAAAGTTAAAATGTATAGTCTTAATATAATACTAGAAATGGGAGAAAATTGATTTTCTAGCCCTACCGTGGGTCCAGACTTGCGGCCTGGGGTCACAAAAGCATCTAGAACATCGTTTCTTAACCTTTTCAGAGTCGTTGCGACCCCCTAAAAAGCCAAAAAATAAAGTAGAAAGCCTTACGACCCCCTCACAGACAATATCGGCAGACAAAACTTTACAACGAGAATTTTTGTCTCAAGATTTAGATATGTTTTGGCTTGCACGACGATGTGAATACGGAACCTTAGTAACGGAAGCTTTAAAAACATTAATTACATTTCCTACTTCTCAATTGTATGAAAAATTGTTTTCCTCAATGGTGTCTTTAAAAACTAAATATAGAAATCGACTATTATCACTTGAAAATAATTTACTAACTTCTTGTGTGTAATCTACTGTGTGTTTCCGATTTTAATCCACATATAGAAAAACTTTTAATGAAAAACAAACGCAACCCTCACATTAATTGATAAATGAACATATATTTAGTTATTAGTTTGTTTTATTCATTGATGTAGTTAGTACGATGATTATAACTTATGGTTTATTATTTAATAAAAGGATTTTTCGTATGGATGCCTTTTTCTTTGACAGATTGCAACCCCAACTCCAACAACCCCCTCTAAAATAATAATATTATTTTTAGGAAAATACATAATATTAAAGAAATTTTGTATCTGAAATGATCATGTAATTATACTAAACGATTTTTCTTAATATTTTGATGAATTATAAGGGCACTCTATTCTTGATGGTAAAACATCATAATTTTTTAAGTGCTGAAAGTAGAATTTGTTTTTCAGTAAAAATTTTTATCAATTTTATCAATGGGACCAAAAATATATCGCTATCTATATATTGTAGATATTTACTTTTGTAAGCTAAAATGATGAATTTTACAGACTGCCAAAATGAACGAATTAATTCCAAACTTTACGTGCAGAAAGAATAAAAGCTACAGATAATGAAACAGAATAACTAAACACTAATACTATAATAAATAATTGGAATTAAAAAGTAAAAAAAAATTGCTTCCAGCGTGACTCGAACTCTCAAAATCAGCATTGTCACATTTTGAAATCTACAACTTTCCCATTGCACTATCCCGTCTGCTGACAAAAGTTTACCCTGACACGTTTAAGTACGTAGACTGTACGTGTCAACCTGAAAAAATAATTTTTACCGATTTTCTAATTGGAAAAGCATTTCGCTTCAGTATTTTGGTAATCAGAAATGTTTGGCAGTTAGTACTATCGATTCCATTAGCAATATTTCTCATAGGAAAATAACATATTTGACAGTTTTCATAGGAGGGGCTTGTTGTTAGTTCAATATCACATCGAGATTTTCAAGGACGAAGGAGACGTACTGTCTCGAAAAAAATCTCAAAGGATTAGAGAAAGAACTGGTTCTCGAAACCGTAAAAATTAGAAAAGGGCCCGAACGGGTCCCGCAAACAGTTTACTATATGAATAACTAATTATCTGAACCATTGCCCCCCCCCAAGATTTATACAGTACCCCCCTCAATACAGTACAAATGAGACGCGATTGTTTATCCCAATGTGAAACGGAAACCTATCAACAGGACTTGTATGATAGCTCAAAAAAAAATATAAATATATATACAGGCTGTTACAAGTTTGACTGCCATTATTTTAACAGGCGATAGTATACATCAAAATAAACAAAAAACTTTAACTTTAGTTATTACAACTTTTTACAGCTTCTATGCACTTATTTACTCTTAGTTTTAGTAGAATAACTTTTTTCTTGATCAATAAAATTCGATAAATCACATATCGCGCAATTTGACAACAGTGCAAATAAATCGTAACTAGCATTTGACTAGCTACCGGACACCAGTGATTAATCAAGTTGGTTTTTAAAATTCGTATCTGTTGGTAGTCGGAACGTGTTTATCTTACCACTATTTCGTTTATCATTCTAAAAAGTCATTATTAAAACGTTTTGCACATGAGTATCGGGATATGTTAATAATTTATAGAGAATTGTGAAACTTGGATTCGGAGATGTCGTGCATGTAATGAAAACAACAGTGGACATTTTGAACATTTATTGTAGTTTATTGTGTACCTAGTTATGTATTAAAAAATGACTGTATTCTGATGTTCGGTGAGTGTCTACATTCTTGTTTTTAATACTTATGAATAATTGTGCGACGTGTCTCCTTAGATGTTTTTGTTGCATATTTTTCAAATTCATATGATTTATTAAAGTTATGTTCCTATTTTAAATGTTTACAAATTACTAAAATTGAAACAATTACAAGACTATCTTCATATTTAAAAATTCATTATTTTTTAATTCTTGTATGATTCTCTTTAAAAATTAAATCCAAAATAATTATCATCTAAAGTTCTTCACTTAATTAGTCACGACTGTTATTGTTTACATTTGGATTTTTTGTCATCCATTTAAAAAACAAGTTGCAAAAATATTATTTCTCGGAGACTAAATATTACAAAAATGTACAGCTAATAATTACATACATTCAGGAGAAAGCACAATTCCAGTTTTTCAAGCAAATTTTCTGTGTAAAAAATGTCTATATTCAAAAAATTAAATTTGTTCAAAAAATGTGTTCAAATGTTCAAAAAATTAAAAATCAAACAAAAGTAGATCCCCTTTTGTCAGTTTTTTATAATAAATATTTATCATGGATTTTTAAATTAAAGCAACTGTCATTATTATAATTACATTCTGCTAAGATTAGAGAACTTAGATGATTTTTTCTGCAGAATTCTGATTATAATTATGCAAGGCAATGCAAGGAAAAGATACCTCAATAACAAGAAATTTGGACAAACAGGAATTAATACAAAAAAAAAAAAATGTGTGTTAATAAGGTAGGTACGTTAGTAATTTACTTTAGATATTTTATATATGAAACAATAATAACAGAACAAAATTACAAACAAGTTGAGTTCAAATTTATTCTTGCAGAGAAAACATGCAACAGATTTTTATCACGCGATTTCAAAGAAACTTGAGATCTTGATATTTTCCGAACGCAGTTTCTGAAAGATTATTTGCGGTCGTTGGTACACTTAACCTATAAATATTTTGAAGCCAAAATGTATGTAAAAATAAGTGGCAATATTTAACAGGTTTTTCTTTGGCAAATAATATTTTTTCTTATATAGACAATGAAAAACTATTTGATAAAGTAGTACAATCACAAAATAAGTAAGTACTGTCTATCTAAATTGTCAGTAGAAATCAAACATCCTTGTTAAGGTAATTTGACTAATTTTTAAGTAAATAATTAAAGATTGTAAAGACAGAACAGGTTTCTGATTTTTCAGATGACATTTATCAAATAAAAGAGTTTAGAAATATCTGAACCATCTGACAGCAAAACCGTCCTCAGCTACATAATTCTCAAACACTTATGAACTTAAGTAAAAATTTAGGAAATTAGTATATTCCAAAATTTTTCTTTGTGGTTCTGAGACATTCCATTTCAATCCGCAAACTTAGTTTATGTGATAAAAACAAATCTTTAATTTTGCAATAAAGACAAATACTTACTAAGCAAATCAGAAAAAGCTCTTGCAATATTTAATCTATAAATAGGTGGTTCACAGAGATCTTCAATTGTGAGAATGCCTTGACCTGGATTCCATTTGGCGACAATGTTGATAATTCTTTGTTGCCTACAAATGCACTATGAAAACATTGCTATGAAAATAGATGATAGTATTTACCTCAACTTATAATCATTTGTTGATGACGTTTCCCTGTAAAATATAGAGTAATTTAGAAATAATTTTTTCGAAAAAATAACTTGCTTACATTGTTTCTCTATCATGTGAAATTGTTTCCAAAGGTACTTGTGCTTGAATCTCTGTTAGTGGTTGAGAAATGTTTGCTTCAGGTACTGGCACATGCTCAAGAACTACATCTTTCTCTGCAAATGTTATTTGATCAAGAAGTGCTGACGACTCAGGTACTTCTACCGTTTTCTCGAAAAATGATACCGGTTTGATGTGTTCGGCATCTTTTTGCTCTTTTGTCAATTCATCAACAGGCAATGTCCTACAAAAAATCTCAAATTAAAATCAGCACGTGCATTCTTGGCAAAAAATAATCAATCTCTTTTTTCAAAAATTGCTTGACATCAAATCATATGGAAGAGCTAACAAGTTCGAAACTGGTCTATGTCTGGTGGTCAGTGTTGGCATATAATGTGGCTATGATATAATGGAGTAATTCAATACTAGTCAGGGTGTTTGTCGATAGAACTAACATTACATACACGACTTTTTAAAAACCCTTCCATAAATAACACGTTATTTTATAACAAGGGGTGTTAAGTTCATATCCAATCAGAAGCAATGTTTTTCAAAAATTATTTCTGATTGGCTGTAAAGTTTAACATTGATATTATTTTAACATCAAATGGTGCTGTTAAGTTAGGGGATCGAGTAGACCAAGTTATGGCACTATTATTAGAAAATAACTGAATTTATACACAAGTAATGTGTAACATACGCTGTAGTGCGGTATAATCAAATATGTTACTTTACGGTATAATAATTATACATGACAACTAATGCACACACCCACGCAGCAAATGCACAAGCCATCAGTGCATTTTCGAATTTTTTGTATATTTAATAATAATAATAATAATAATCTTTATTTTGAGAAATAATCACAATACATTGGATGTAAAGAAACCATTGAACAAAATAGAGTCAATCACAAAAACACCTACATATCATAAAATTCTTCCATTGTATAAGGTTCCAAGTTTATTAACATATTATAGATTTCTTTTTTATATGCAGTAAGATTATTGATAATTTTGAAGTGTTCTGGCAATTTGTTAAAACATTTGATGGAAGAGTACAGCGCCCCTTTCTCAGTTACACTCAGTCTATGTATTGGATACTGCAAATTTACATGTCTAGTTGGGTATAAACCCCTTGTTTCAAATTGTGTGAATAAATGCCTATTTCTAAATAAAAATAACAGACATTCTTGAATATATAAAGCTCGAACTGTTAGTATCCTATTTTTCCTAAAATACCCCCTACATGATTCTTTGTAGCTCAAATTTAACATTATTCTCAATGCTCTTTTCTGAACCAAGAACACGTTTTCAATATCTCGACTATTGCCAAAATATATCAAACAATATCGTATTCTTGATTCAAAATTTGCATGATACACAATTTTCAATGTTTGAAAATTTGCATATTTTTTAATTACCCTGAGTGAGTAACAGGTTTGACTCAGTTTCTTACAGAGTTGCTCAACATGGATATCCCAACATAGAAAACTATCTATATAAACTCCCAGGAATTTGGAGTGTTTACTAACTATAAAATTCTTATTTCCAAAACTAACATTGGAAGGCATATCTGAGCAGGCATAGTTTGTTTTGAACAATACAAGATTAGTTTTATTTTCATTGAGAACCAGTTTATTTTGCATAAACCAAGATTTGACTCTTTCAAAGTATAAATCTGCTTTGACAATCAGATTGATCATATCAGGAGCCTTGACCAGCATATTTGTATCATCAGCATAATTTATCAACTTACAAGTTTCATTAAGCTTCACCAAGTTATTCAAATCATTTACGTAAACTATGAAAAGCAGTGGTCCCGTAATGCTGCCTTGTGGAATACCGATGTTTGTTATTTTTCCCGTAGATTTTCCCTCAGCTCCATCTTTCGTGAGCCTCACCATTTGTTTTCTATCTTTTAAATATGATCTAAACCACATTAGAGCTGGTCCTCTTACTCCGTAATCCTCCAGTTTAATTAACAATATCTCATGGTTCAAGCAATCATATGCCTTGGAGAGATCCAAGAATAAACCTAATGCTAATGTATCATCCTCCAAAGAGTCTATTATATGCTGTATAAATTGGAAAATTGCAGTCTGGGTGGATTTTCCTTTCAAGTAACCATGTTGAGAGTCACTTATTAAGTTACATGCTGTAAGAAAGTGAATCAATCTATCACACATTGCAGTTTCAAAAATTTTCGAAAAAGCACACAATAAACTTATTGGCCTATAGTTATCAATAATTTTTGGATCTCCCTTATTTTTGTATACAGGAATTATACATGCCGTTTTTAACTGATCAGGGAAAATTCCAATTTTGAAAGAGTTATTAATGATGCTAACTAAAGGATCTGCAATATAAATACCAACTACTTTAATCAATTTGTTCGGGATTTCATCTACACCACTACTCATTTTATTTTTCAGATTTTTAACTATATTCAAGAATTCATTTTTACTAACTGGGTTAACAAACATAGATTTCATATTTTTGGTTGTATTACTTACATATGGCTGATTTTGATCAATTATTAATTCATTAATGGAATCAGTTATATATTTCAAGAAGCTGTCAGCCGTGTATTGTGCACTTCCCTGTACTTTTATGGAATTATGTACATTACTTTTCCCAGTTATACTATTCACTATTTGCCATACTGTTTTGGATTTATTATCAGATTGAGTTATTTTTTGTTCATAGAGTTTTTGTCTTCTCTCTATCAATTTTCCATTATACTCTTTTTTTACATGTCGATAGCAATCAATAAACCTACGATCTACTCTACTCATAGTATAAAGAATATTCAACCTATTCTTACATCCCTCTATATCCTGATCATATACCTCATTATGTTTCATTTTTGTTTTTGTTTTACTTATTATCTTTTTCAATGGAAAACGTTCAAATGTTTTCATAAAGATATCAGCAAACAGTTCCCACTGTTCATTTATCTTATCACTAGCTATTTCATATATCCGAGACCAATCTTGATTTTTTAATATGCCCGTGAATTTTTCCATATTATTTACATTAAAAAATCTGCTATAAGGATGGGAACATGTTGTTTTCCGAGTCAAAAATGTTAATTTCTGTGCAAAGTGATCTGATATAGAGGTATGTAATATTTCAGCTGAGACACAGTCTTCAATATTAGTTAACATATTATCTACACATGTTTGAGATGATGGTGTAACTCTGGTATACTCATTAATTTTGTGGACAATGTTGAATGAACTTATCATTTCACAGAATCTGAATTTGTCTATTGTTTCCTCTTTTAGATTGATGTTGAAGTCACCAGCAATTACAACATCTTCTCTTTCATTATATAACACATTCAAAATTTCTTCAAATTTAGAGAAAAATAGCTCAACATTTTTGCCTGAAGGTCTATAAACAGAGACTATAAGCAGTTTTCTCTTTTCAATTATAACTTCACTCGCTGCACACTCAATTTGATTATTTATTGACAAATTTTTGAACTCGTCTCGTTCTACACCCTGAACCCCTCTTCTTAGGTATATTGCTGTACCACCATGCTCATTTTCATTTTGTCTACAGTAGCTTGCCACCAAAAAGAAATCATTTAAGTTAAATGATTTTAATTGTTCCTCCGTCTTCCAGTGTTCTGTGATACATAGAATTTGGCAGTTTAAGTTATCCAACATCAACTCGTCCAACTCGTCTACACAGTTACCTATTGATTGCACGTTTTGATGTATGATACCAATTTCACAATTTTTCTGACCCACTGCTTGTTTGTGTATCAAAAATTCCCTCCATTCTCTTGTCTATTTTGCTCAAGAAATTGCTTGTGCCTCTCAAAGTCAAATCTTTTAATGCCAACTCCAATTGGCCAAAAACCAGAGTCGTACATATCTTCTTTCTTCTGCAGAGGAGCAGTAACAACGTATCTTCTGAGTCCATTCCCCACTATGGGAATCTCCTTCACCCATATTTCATCCTCCTCTAATCCAGCTTTGTTCCTAATGTAGCTTTTAATTTTTCCCTCAGTGGCTTCTCGCCTCACCCTGTAAAGATATATCCATACTTTTCTTTGAGCACCTGAAAAGTCATCAGTGTCTGTGTTTGTCCCAATGTTTTTCCTTGGTTTACGCCTTTTTACCTGTTGAAACCCTTCATTCCTGATCTGTTTGTCAGTATCCATCTCTGTTTTCCCTGGTGCAGCCTTATCCGAAGTTCTAGATGCACTTGATATTATTAGCTCATGTGACCTGTTGTTCACCTCATAATCTTTCCCGGAATTTGTAACCCAAATTGGGGTATCACTTTGTGCGGATTTTGGACCGATTTGGCTTGTGTATTGACTGTTTACATTTTTAGAACCACTAACTACCTTGCTCAGGTATTTATGTAGTTTTAAGATACCCCAACCCCGCATGTCACTGGTTTCAACTTTTTAAGACTTCATTTTATATTTATAATAAACCAGTGTTTTACCATTACCATTTTCTGTTTGTTTCCACGCAGATCCAACAATTTTCATGAAATTGTGAGAAATACTACTACTACTTACTACTTAGTGGATTGAAATTTTTAAACAATGTAATTTTAAGAGAAAAGACATCGGGTTAATTCTTGTTCTATGTAGAAGTTACTATCAAGTACTTTCGTAATTCCAAATTTTGTTTGGAAGTCTGGAGTATTATCGGGGAAATTTAGATACCTAAAATGTCGATTCCACTCCGTAATGCTTCTTATTAAATCCTTAATTCAATGGTTTTACATAATCTATTTAATTTAACTCCTTTCCTGGTTTAAATGGAACAGTTTATGGAAACCACAAAAATTATGACAAAGTATTAAGTATTTCTTTTTGTAAATGTAATCACATATTTACAACTACAATCTACAGTATGGTTGGATTCCAATATATACACTGTGTCCGAATAAGGAGGGCCTCTATGGGGATCTCGGAAACGTTAAGAGATACAAATTTGGTTAAACGGGAAAAAAGCTGCGCTATTAGGGGAACAATAAAATGCCACTTCAAAATCGATGATTCACATTTTGGCTTTCGAGTTATTTTGAAAAAACCGAATTTTTTCATTTTCAAATTTATTTTTTTCTGACGTTATTATTGGACCTAGAGCAAAAGCGATGACACTTCTTCACAGCCCCTTTCAATGGGATTCAACATGGCATTGTTGGTTGACATTTCGTATTTTCAGCCATTAGATTATTATTAAACACCTAAATGACATAAACTGTTAATTGATATAGCTAATTGTTTATTCTTAAAAATTTATGTACAGGTCTGCAATAGGAATTTTCTTGATTAAGGCCGAAAAAAGACTAAAACGCAGTTAAACCATAAAGTATTACTCATCCTTGAATTCGGAATAAAAAGGGCTTTCAGAATCTGATGTCACAACATGAGGGTCGTATTTTAAAAAATAAAGCTGATAATGGTTACAAAAATACGAAACGTTGGATTAAAAAATCGACAATGCCATGTTAAAGGGCATTGAAAGTGGCTGTGGAGAAGTGCCAGTGGTTTTTGTCTAAGTCCAATAATAACGCCAGAAAAAAATAAATTTCGGTTTTTTCAAAATAACTCCAAAACCAAAAAGTGAATCATTGATTTTAAAGCGGCATTTTATTGTTCCCCTAATAGCACAACTTTTTCCCCATTTAATCAAATTTGAAATTTGTATCTCTTAATGTTTCCAAGGTCCCTATAGAGGCACTCCTTATCTCGGACACAGTATATATATATATATATATATATATATATATATATATATATATAGAGTTATCCCATTAGAAAAGAAAACCGATGATATTATATCTTTAGCAGCGTTCACCCACATCTTCTTTTAAAACAACAAACTATTTATATACTACTATTGTCTCCGATCAATGTAATATTTGGTCGGAAATTATTGTTTTATAACAAAATATTGTTTCAAGAGACTAACATGTGGTAACTTTGGTTAGGAAAAATGCTCAAAATTTCTAAAATAATTGTAATTGTAATTGCCACAAAATGGCAATATTGTTGAAAATTATATAAGATTGAGTCTCTGAACTTTCCTTTTATACCCACTTTATATTTATTTATGACACTAATCTAATTAAACTTTTAACTTACGTTCTTTTCCTCTTTCTCGGAGTGGAAGTTGGTACAATCGGTTCTTCAATTGATATTTGCCTGCAAATAACATTTCTGTAAGTTTAATGTGGTTTAATATATATATATATATATATATATGGGGTACATGTAAACGTAAATTGAAATGATTTAAAGTTTAATAACATGGATCTTCAAACAAGAATTGGTTTAGTACAATGTTGTTACGAATGCGGCAGAAATTACACTGCTGGATTATCAAGATTTCATTAGAAAATGGGTTCATATTAATGAAAGTGTACCGTAATTTGATTAGCAAATTTGAAAAATCAGGGTCTATAACCGACCTACCGAGATCAGGAAGACGAAGGATTAGTAACGTACAAGTTGCAGAAGTTCTTCGAGAAAATCAAAACATAGCCAACACTAATCCGTTAGCAATCAGTAGTGTGAATTCAATATCAAAACAATTGCAAATGCCATACACCATAGTTTGGAAAATTTTACGCAAAATCCTAAAAATGTATCCCTATAAACTTAAACTGCTATTTAAATTAAACGATGCAGATTTTGCTATCAGCTATAACATTTCTTTGCAAATATTGGCTCAGATGGGAATTGAACCAGAATGGTTATCCCATATTTTATGGACAGATGAGGTCCATTTCTCTCTAAATGGTGGAGTCAATACTCCATATAATACTCCAGATAATCCACATGAAATTGTTCAGAAAGGTCTTCATGACAAGAAACCCACCGTTTGGTGTGGTTTCACATCTAATTTTATCATTGAACCATACTTTTTTGAGGAGATACAGAATGGAGAGGCTGTATCTGTAACTGTTACTGGTGAACGATACCTGCATATGTTACGAAATTATGCCATTCCGCGGATACAAAATGAGCACAATGGAATTGAAAACATGATTTTTATGCAGGATGGAGCACCCCTGCATATTTACCGACCAGTTAAAGAATTTTTAACTGATGCTTTTCAAAATAGTGTTATAAGCAGACAGTTTATAGATTCATGGCATCCAAGATCACCTGATCTTAACCTAGCGGATTACTGGCTGTGGGGTTATTTAAAAAATTTGGTGTTAAGAACACGACCAACCACGCTGGAAGAATTAAGACTCTATTAGGGAGGAAATTGCTACAATTTATCCAGAAATCCTGAATAATGCTGTATTCAATTTGGATGAACGGTTAGTGATTGCAGAACAGCAAAATGGACGACATATCGAACATTTGCGTTAACCACCGTTGGACATCAATATTGTTTAAGGAATCGCATTACTTTCACACCTGTTATTAACTTAATTTGTTAAAAATACATAATAAGCATAAGCTGACATATATCCCTTACTTTATGATAACCTTGTATATATCTATGCAAAATGATAAACTCGCCTCCATATGTATATGTTGTGTTGAAGAACTAGCCTCCGATAATGGAGGAGAGTACATAAAATTGGAAGCGAGTAGGGATCTCCATGTATAAATATCCCAAACGAAAAATAATTAAACAAACATGTGTTTAAGCAAATTTTAGGGTAGAGGTAATTTGGGAGGTTACATATATATGCTTAGCAAAACATGCTTGTAAGACTTGCCACCATTCATCTAACATGCATATGTCTCTGAGACTTGGCAAACGCATTCGGAGGACCATTGATAGCAGATGTTCTGCATTTTAGATATATAAAATTTTTAGACTCGAATGCCAAATAACAAATAATGTCAAGTGATAATATAATATCACATGGGCATGGTCCTTGGCCTGTGTAACAGAAACAGCTGCCATAGAAAATGTACCATGTAGATGGTTTATTTTGTAATAAAAATGTCAAATTGAAGCGGTTAAAT
Source organism: Pogonocherus hispidulus (assembly GCA_963924545.1). NCBI lineage: Eukaryota > Metazoa > Arthropoda > Insecta > Coleoptera > Cerambycidae > Pogonocherus > Pogonocherus hispidulus. The sequence continues at coordinate 39,091,157 of OZ004695.1, forward strand.
CGTATTATTGAAATAACAGAATTAATTATCTAAGATTTCATGTATTCTTTATTAACAATTATGTTGATTTTTTTATATTTGTTGAAACAAAAAATGTATTTGAGGTGAATAGAATTTAATCAGATAGACACATATAAAACGTATCTATAATATAATTAAGAAAAAATTATACAAGTATTCAAAATGGTTGGTTCTTAATATTAAGGTGACAATAAAAAAAAAATATCGTAAACATATCTCATCAGCAAAAACCTGTAGTGTGAACGTCTTTGATATCTGAAATGATAAGTGTTTAATTTGTAATAAGAGTGGGGAAAAAAAATTATATCTAACCAAATAAGTATGTTGTGGGATATACAATTTTGAGATTAAAGAATGTTCCGTTGTGTTAAAATGGGAATTGGAAAATTTACGTATAAAAAAATAATGGTGGGAGCAAGAAAACTATGTATTTATCAGTTAAAAATCTGGTTTTCAAGTAATTTGCCAAATACTGATATTGAGAACCCTTCCAAATATTGATGGAAATTTGAAAATGGGTATTGAAAATCTATTATAAAATCAGGACAGTGCTAGAGGAACTATGTTGATTTATTGTTTTGACAAATTTTGCAACAATAATAAATACACCTTATGATTTAGAAAATGAAGATGTATCTTGTTAATTATAAATCCATAAATAAAATATTATTTCCTTATTTTCAGTTTCTTCACTGCATATAATTCATATCTAATTAATTTATAATTTATGTTTATTGAACCACTAGCGTTAATTAAATAAGAAATTTAGCCAAATAAAAATGTGTTATTTCGAAGTCAAGTTGATAGAAAACATCAACTTTAGGCAAGACACTTGGATTAAACATTCAAATTTCAAAATCCAGAGCTCCTAGGAAAGTTTTCCTTCTTTTGAAAACTTCTTCAACTCTTTATATTATATACTGTATTGCCTTTGTTTCATTCCATTTCACAATGCCTTTGTTTCAATTTCCATAACTAAAAGAATTTGAAGATTGGTGTAATTTAAGCAACATGAAATGTTACTTCCCACATTAACTTTTTTTTTTTACAAAAAATGAGAATTACTTGAACCAAGTACACTATTTTAAATGTAGCTCAAGTGTATACTTTCAAATAAAAAAAAAATATATATATATATGTTATATAAAATATTCACCGATATACGTGACGTAATGTATTTACTGAACACCTGCGTATATCATATTACCAGATAACAGTTTCCTCTAAGCTAGTGTTACAGACACCAGCTCTGCAATTCTCCTATTCAATTCTTAGAATACTAAAAGATAAGGTGACACTGTTTTGTCAGCATCCTTGGACTGACGCTGTTTTGTCAGCCTCTTAAACATTATAAATAGGACCGCAATTGCAGAACTAGTCAAGTTAATACACTTCACTCAACCTATACGCATCTAATAATTATTGTAACTAAAAAGTTAATAAATAAAGTTTTTTTAAAAAAGTTAATTAATTATCTAGTGAGATAACAATTTTGGCGCAGTCGGTAGGATCTGAAGACACACTGGTATAGGAGCCTAACCATCGAAGAACCACCTGAAGAACAAGGAGAACATCCAGCAGCAGTGCCTAACTACAGGGAAGGTGTCAGTGGAACAAGGAGTACTTCGACAACGGTGTGGCAGATCCTAATCTCTCGCTCAGAGAAAGAACCCAGCTCAAAGAAGCAGTTGAAGATTTATACGTAAGTCATTTTAAGAATCATCTCGTATTTTTATTGTTTAATTTTAAGAAAGTGAAAGTGAACAAGTTCTGTAATCTACAATTAATAAATCCTTTCTACATTCCCGTATATTATACTGCTAATATACAAGAGGTAATTTTAAGCAAACAAATATTAAACATCCGTGTATTATACTGTTAATACGCGAAGTATTTAAATAAATAAATTTTATTTAAATAAAATTACAACATTTCTCAGTGTAGTATACTGCTAATACATAAAATCAATTTAAGAAATAACTTTCAATTTTAAAAGTGCAAATAAAATAAATCAATATGCCTTCTGAAACCAGAACTAGCGGAACAGAAACAGAACCCGAACATATCGAGCCTTATAGGCTTAGTGAAATTTTTTCTATTGTGCCAGAGTTCGATGGCAATCCAATATTTTTAAGAACGTTTTTAAATGCTTGCGTCCATGCGTTGCACATGGCAGTAAATGACCAGGTTATTTTATTAACATTACATATCAAGAATAAATTAAAAGGTAAAGCTGCCGAAATAGTAAATTCGCGCAACCCAAATACTTGGGCAGAAATCAAATCATTACTAGAGACACATTTTGGCGACTCTAGAGACCTAACGTCATTAATCCAAGATTTACAGAAATTTAATCAACAAAGTAATGAAAGTGCATTAAATTTTATTTCACGTCTCCAAACGCACAACGCGAAAATGCACGCAGCAGTGCAAAAACAAAGCTTAACTAGTGAACAAAAAACAGCCCAATCTGACCTAATCGAAACTATGACTTTGACAAGTTTACTTACAGGTCTAGAACCGAATTTAGGTAGAATTATTCGGGCAGGAAACCCGCAAACTATATTAGAAGCGATTAACAGAGTTAAACGAGAATTACAATTAGGATATTTCGAATCACAGAAATTTCCGCATAAAAGTCAATCTAAAAACCAAGTACCAACACAACGTCCTGCTACAAAGATGTGTTCATTTTGTAAACGCCCCGGACATACTTTTAATGAATGCCGAGCCAGGCAATCTTCACAGTTTCGCCCACAAAATACCAATTTCAATAATAATTATTCTCATGCACCTCAACCATCCCAATTTCAACAAAGACCTAATTACCAAAATTTTTCTAATTCAAATCCTCAAAGAAACTTCCAAAATCAACCACCAAATAATTCGCAGCAACATAGACCTGCAGTCATCAGACCAAATCCTAATTTCAATCAAAATAGGCCATCAGCTATCCAACCAAACCCAAACTATCGCCCAAATCCACAAAGAGCACATTATGTGAATTTTAACGAAAATTATGATTATCAAACGTGGAATGACACCCAATATGAAACAGCATCCAATAACTTTAGTGATTATAATAATTACGATAATTATCAATATGACGAACAACCCAATTATGATCTAGAAAATTTTGATTACAATTCTCCAAACTATTCAGAGAATTATACTTTTAATTCTTCGTACACGAGTGATTATCCTGCTAATCCTCAGGATTTTTGCGAAAGCAAAACCCATTTATCAGACCCACCGAAACCAGACCAGACAGACGAAATCTCTCACCAAATTCAACACATGACATTAAACCACCCAACAATGGAGCAAACTTTCATGTAAGCTCGCTCTTATCTTTAAATTGCCAAAATTTATTTTATATCAAAGATATTACCAACACCTACAAAATTCTTATTGATACTGGCGCTTCAATTTCAATTTTTAAAAGAAATACTTGTAAAGATTACCCGCAACGATTTTCCGAAAAAATTAGCATTCAAAGTATTACTGATGAAAAAATTACGATTACAGAAGCCACACTAATTCCTTTCAAAATGAGTGACCCACATAAAGTTTACATTTGTGACATAGATATTGATTTCGACGGTCTTTTAGGATCCGATTTTCTAGAACATTACGATTGTGTAATCGACATTAAAAATAAACAATTGATTACTAATTTTAAAACTGTACCACTCTTTAAAGTAACTGATGATTCAACAGAAGAAGTACCAAATAACGAGCCAATCAATAACAATCCCCAAAATAAAATTTTTATTGAAGGACGTACTGAAAAAATATGCAAACTAAAATGTAACTTAAAAACACTGATGCTATACTGATAGCGCAGAGGAAGTAGAAAAAGTACGCTTACCTAACGCTTTAGTTAACATTAATGAAAATGGCGAATTCCTTACATCAATCATTAATCCCAATGCCATTGACAAGGACATTAATTTCTCTAACCTAAAACTTGAGCCAATTCAAAAATTTAAATCGATTTTTAGTTTAAACGATCAAAATTCTGAAGGACTTTCTTATAAAGACCGAACTGACGAAATTAAAAGCCAACTTCGTCTTGACCATTTGAACGAAGAGGAAACAGATTTAATTACAAATTTATGCTTAGACTTTCAGGACATATTTTACTTAGACGGTGATGACCTTACTTTTACAAACGAGATCAAACATTCGATCGATACTAATAATGCAAAACCAATAGCTACAAAATCATATCGCTATCCGCACATCCACAAGGATGAGGTAAAATCGCAAATGTCGAAAATGCTTAGTCAAGGTATAATTCAGCCATCCATATCGCCTTGGTCCTCCCCAGTATGGGTAGTTCCCAAAAAATTAGATGCATCAGGCAAACAAAAATGGCGCGTTGTAGTAGATTATCGAAAACTCAACGAAGTGACTATTGACGATAAATATCCTCTCCCAATTATATCTGACCTACTAGACCAGCTTGGAAAATGTCAATATTTTAAAACTTTAGATCTTGCATCCGGATTTCATCAGATAGAAATTGATCCGAAAGACATTCAAAAGACCGCCTTTACCGTTGAAAATGGACATTTTGAGTTTGTTAGAATGCCATTTGGTTTGAAAAATGCCCCATCGACATTTCAAAGAGTAATGGATAACATTTTATTAGGTATCCAAAACGAAAGATGTCTTGTCTATATGGACGACATAATTATTTATTCACCTACCATTAATGACCATATTTCTCGATTAAACGAAGTATTCAAACGTTTAAGAAAGGCTAATTTAAAAATACAGCCAGACAAATGTGAATTCCTTCGTAAGGAAGTAACTTATTTAGGTCATTTAATCACAAAGGATGGAGTAAAACCGAATCCAATCAAAATCGATGCAATTATTAATTTCCCTCAACCAACAAATCAGAAACAGATCAAATCATTTTTAGGACTAGCCGGATACTACCGGAGATTCATTCCAAACTTTTCTAAATTATCGAAACCATTAACAAAACTTTTACAGAAAGACGTAACGTTTAAATTTGACAATGACTGTTACCAATCATTCAACGAATTAAAACAAGCTTTGACCACCTCTCCTATCCTTATTTATCCGAACTTTGACGAACCATTTATACTTACAACTGACGCTAGTGCATACGCCATTGGATCAGTATTATCACAAGGACCAATAGGTAAAGATTTACCGATAGCATACGCCTCACGTACGTTATGTTCAGCCGAAACGAAATACTCCACGATCGAACGCGAGTTATTAGCTATTGTATGGTCTGTAAAACATTTTAGACCTTACCTATACGGTAGAAAATTCAAATTAGTTACTGATCATAGACCGCTCACATGGCTATTTTCGATAAAAGACCCAGGTAGTCGATTAGCGCGTTGGCGCCTTAAATTGGAAGAGTATGATTACGAAGTAATCTACAAACCAGGAAAGATAAACAAAAACGCAGATGCCCTTTCACGCATCAAAATTAATTATTTTAAAGAGTATTCTCAATTTCATTCAAAAATATTAGCGGCAAACGAGGACGATACGGAAGAAATCCCAGACAATGACCATAACGAAATAACCAACCAACAAATTGTTGACGAATTCTACACCTTTGTAGAATTATATAAGACCAAATCACTCATCGACTATGACAAAATACAAATTTCCAATAAACAATTACTTGATAAAGATAATAAAAATATTGTTACCTTTTTTCAACAGAATAATTTAAAGGATATTCATTACCAAATTATCGAAGACATTTTCGAGGAACATCCAGAATTTTTTAATGACAAAATAAATATCCTATCAAGTAAAACAGTAAAGCATCGTAGATACTTTATTATTCCTATTCCATTTGATCCAGAATCTGTTATAGAACATTTATTCTTAACATTATACAGAGACCAAGAAAATTTCGATCTCTCTAAAACTTATCACGTAGAAAACAATTTAGACCTACCCGTATTAGAAATTCTTTCATTTATATTTGCCGAAAAAGATTTAAAAATAATAATTTGTCAAAATTTAGTAACAACCCCTGACCAAGACCAAATTCCGATTATTATCGATCAGAATCATTCAGATAAAAATAATCTTCATCGAGGAATCAATGAAACGATTCGAAGAATTAAAGAAAAATATAACTGGAACGGTTTAACAAAGGACATTGAAAATTTCATTAAGAAATGTGAAATTTGCCAGAAAACTAAAATTTATCGAAAAAACAATAATAACCCTCTAGTAATAACCGAGACCCCCAAAACACCATTCGAACGAATTAACGTTGATATATTCGAATCCCCTACTAGAAATTACGCACTAACAATTCGTGACGAACTTACAAAATTTACCCAAGCCTACGCTCTTGTCGATAAGACAGCAAAATCTGTTGTTAACACTCTTTTACTTTATTTTCAACATTACGGCACGCCCTTACGTATTCATTGCGATTATGGTCGTGAATTTGACAATAGTATTTTAAAAGACCTTTGTAAATTATATGATATTAAATTAACATATTCAAGCGTAGCCCATCCTCAATCTAACGGTTCATTAGAAAGATTCCATGCAACTCTTGCCGAAATGATAAGAGTACATTTAGCCGAAAATCCCGACGAACATCCGTTCAACGTTTTACCTTACGCCATTATCTGTTACAACAATTCAGTGAACAGAACACACGGTTTCACCCCGTTCGAATTAATATTCGGACACACCTCTAGCAGACCCCCAGAAACGCTCTACAATCAAAACGAATTGATTACCAAATATGTTCGAGATCTTAACAATCGAATTTCCCATTATTATAAGATGGCACGTGCTCGAACCCTATCACAAAAAGAAAAGGCTAAAACTAGATTTGACCAAAAGGTTAGCGAAAATCGTCCCAATTACGATATCGGAAACAAAGTTTATGTTAAGGAATCACAAATTAAAGATAAATTACAGAATAAATTCAACGGACCTTTCGAAATAAGAGAAATATACCAAAATTCAGCATTATTATTTAACCCAAAAACAAATCAATTAAGTAAAGTCAACTTCGATAGACTAAAACCCTATTTTGAAAACTAATTCTATTTTTCAGATTAATGCTGCTGTTCGGATCAGCAATTTGTCAATACAAAATAACACCAATAAATAATACCGTAGGAATCTACTACCATGACAAATCAAACATAATCGTAACAAATGACAAATGGACATTACTGGTACACAAAGACATTACTTCACTAAAACAAGCTCAGGAAAAGAACAATCAAATATTAGACAATATACTTCACATGATTGACCCAGCCATTCAGAACATGCAAGATTTTATGAGCGAAGTAAAAACGCATTTAAGCTTATTAACCCAAATATCACAAGCCGTAGAATCTAAATTTCAAGCGGTTTTCAACGACGTTAAAAGACATAAGCGCGGTATACTAAACGGACTAGGCACTATTTTCAAATCAATAACCGGAAACCTAGATTCCGAAGATGGTGAATATTACATGAACAGCATAAATAAAATTAATAATGACGAGCACCAATTAGAAAATCTTCTAAAAAATCAAATATCCGTAACTACATCGGTTATACAAAATTTCAATACCACTATTAGAAAATTACAAATAGACGAGGAAACATTTAACGAAGATATTAATAAAATTGAAAAAGCACTTATAGATATGAAAGATTCATACCAAATGGTAACTATAAAAATTAAATTCCTGGAAATCTGTGAGCAACTCATGGCAAGCTATTCATTTATTGAAGATACATTGAATTATATCTTAAATTCTATAACATTTGCGAGGTTAAAAATAATTCATACATCAATTATCACTCCGGATCATTTGCTTAACGCTTTACAAGAAATTTCACAAAACTTACACAGAAGTAATCTTCCATTACAAATAAGATTATCAAAGATTGCACAATATCTCGATATAATCGAACTTCAGGCATTTCAGACAGACACCGATTTAGTTTTTGTACTTAAGATACCTCTTGTAGATCCTCAAACTTTTAAAACCTACCAAATATATCCAATCCCAATTTTAGATAATAGAACAGGATTACATCACTTATTATCAATTTCACAAAAATATATTGCGCGAGACGATGATTCTTTAATGTACATACCCATTCTAAATTTAGAAAATTGCAAACAACTTTATCCCGATATGAAGTTATGTTCTGACCTATTTGCCTACCCGATAGACAACAATGCCATATGTGAAGCAAGACTCTTAAAAAGTCCTAGGACTTTTCCCGAAAACTGTCAAAATTCATTTATTATTAGTCAAGGATACAACGTCCAAAAATTAGAAGAAAACACCTGGTTAATAACCAATGCAGAACCTGTCCAAGCAACGATAAATTGTCCACAAGGAAATCCAGAATCCGAAATAATCTATAAAAACTCAATCATTAAACTAAATTCCAATTGTTACGCCTACATCGGCACAACCAAAATCCAAGCTAGCCCCAATAATATTACCAATTTCAAGAAAGGCATCCATCCAGTGGAGATATCCTTCCAATGCTGTAATGAGTTTCCAGACAAATCACAGATGCCAAAATTAAAACCATTAAAAATAAACGATATCAATACTGAAGATTTGGAAATAGCGAAGCATAAGCTAAATCAATATTCCAAAGATTTAGACAACTTAATAAATGAGCCATTTGTAACCAAAAATATCTCTTGGTTCACCTATTTTATTATTACACTAATAATTGCCATCGTACTGTTGTACCTGGTTTTCAAATGCAGAAGAAGACGCAGATCAGCCCTTGTTCTCCAGTCATCACACAGTCCACCACCATCACCTCCAAGACAGGCAACCCAAAGATTTACCAATCTATTCCCAAATCGAAGACGACCCAGCGTACGAGCCGATGATCCACAAATAGAAGATATCGAGCTCAATTGAATTTTACTTTTTCCAATCTCATTCCTATTTTTTAATCAATTATTGTAGTCTAACTTTAAGCTATTGCTATTTGCTTTATATAATTTAAATATAACAATTTTTATCATTTTTAAAATTGTAAAAGTCGCTTTATAAAATCAACTTTTTTAATAAGGGGGAAGTTGTTATATAAAATATTCACCGATATACGTGACGTAATGTATTTACTGAACACCTGCGTATATCATATTACCAGATAACAGTTTCCTCTAAGCTAGTGTTACAGACACCAGCTCTGCAATTCTCCTATTCAATTCTTAGAATACTAAAAGATAAGGTGACGCTGTTTTGTCAGCATCCTTGGACTGACGCTGTTTTGTCAGCCTCTTAAACATTATAAATAGGACCGCAATTGCAGAACTAGTCAAGTTAATACACTTCACTCAACCTATACGCATCTAATAATTATTGTAACTAAAAAGTTAATAAATAAAGTTTTTTTAAAAAGTTAATTAATTATCTAGTGAGATAACATATATATATATGTATATATACAGTCTTATTCAGAACTTATCTCTAAAACTTTGAGGATATGTGCATCCTTAAATAAAAAATCGATATCACCAAAAAAATTTATAATAAAAGATTTCCCGTAAACAATGTTTAAAGTTATACCATTATAAAGGACTACGTAGATGGGCAACTGTACTTCAACATTTGATATACCACATTCCTAAGAATGTGGTAAAAAAAGTAAACACGTTTTTTGTACCTCAAACGATGACCGAGCGAATAGAACTGGAGCGGGGATAATATCTCTATTGTCTATATTCAGTCTCATATCAGTCTATGTGTGTACTCTCTGTGTACCGGTGTTTTATTTATCGTAGGAGTGTTAAACTGTAAAATTCTCAAAATGGCTCATGTGTACAGTAATGGTGAGTTAATGAACTGTTACCAGTGGATTATCAATTAAAAGTTAGGTTTTGTGAGTGGTTGTTGCAGCAAAATGCTGAAAATCCCCAATTTACTTAATAATTTGCGTTTACAAGATCGGCCACCAGGAGGAATATTCGCTTTAGTGCGGCAAACCCAAGTTATATATGGATAAGGCATGCCCAAAATTGTGTACAAGTTGAGGAATATTATGTCGAAAAGCTTTTGTAACAAGGTATGTGCAAATTTTTTATAAATTTCATGTTTCTAATACCTAGTAATCAAGTAGCGCAATTCTTCAAAATTAGTGTAACAAAATTTTATTCATTTTAAAGACACGTCAGATGTCAGATCTATCTATCTAGTTTATTTTAAAGTAAAAACGCTGCAAATCTTTTTTGCGCCGGGTGTCGGTATACTCTCAGATCTCCCGAAGTTTTTTTCGTGCTAGCCAGTTTGCATTGTCAGTCCCAAGGTCATTCCATTACAATGGACCAGTCTCCAGTGGCGTGCAATGATAAATTTTTAAATATTTTTAAGACCCCGCCAGAAAAATTTTTTTTTGCACTACCACATTTGTAGATGTATGTTGAACATCCCCAAATTTTATTATGGATAAGTTCTAAATAACCCTGTATATATATACAGGGCGCCCTATTTCTTGACCCGTTGCATGGGTAACTTTTTTATTAGTAGAGATACAAAAACGCTTAAATGAGCAAATTAGTGCAGTTTCGTATTAGTAATTCTACGGTAAGGCGAAAAATTATATACGGGGGAAGGTTGAAAAGTTATTGACAAAAAACGAAAAATCCAACTTTTCTATTATCCCTCGTAGCTCGTTCATTTGAAGAGTTAGAGAAAAATGCTTTACATGTTTTTTGCAGTATTTTTCATGTAAAATGACATGCACTTGCTACTTTTTATATATCTCTTAAAATGGTTGAGAATCACAGTAAAATATATTTTTTTTAAATGTAATGGATAGGTGGCTGTGACATTAACCGAAAGTCCCCTTTTTTCTCTTTCAGATGATATAACATAGTCCATATTTTATCCTTACAAAAGTAATAATAATCGTTGTTTTTAAAGAAAGTTTATTGTCACATCAAGAATGCTATGGAAATAAAACAAAAAATAAGATTCCTGATATTTTTAAAAACGTCTAGTTGGCATTTAATTATTGACAGATCATAAGTGACATTTTTAGTTTTTGTTAAGTAGTTTATTGTTTATTATTAATACTGCATACAAAATAATAGTGTTGCAAATATGTACACCAACGAAGAGAAAAATGATATGCTATTTTGTTATTATAACCAAAATCGAGATGCACAAGCTGCAGCGAATCTTTATTTTGAAACTTACATGGAACGAAGACAACCCCATCATAGAATATTTAGACAGCTGGAAACTAATATACGATTATACGGTTCTTTTTCAAAGCCTAAGGATGAAAGAAACTTCAATGAAGACACTGAAATAAATGTTTTGGCTTATGTAAATTTTAAACCTGATTCTTCAACTGCAGAAATTGCACATCACTGCAACACTTCCAAGGAAACTGTAAGAGCTATTTTAAAAGGTAACAATTTAAAGCCTTATCATTATTCCATATGCAATACTTTATATCCAGCTGATAATCAAAGAAGGATGACATTTTGTCGATGGTACATTTCAAAATGCGAAGAGGATCTAGACTTCTGGAAAAAGATTTTATTCAGTGATGAAAGTAGATTTACCAACAATGGTATTTTTAACCGCCATAATAACATAATGTGGTGCCGAGAAAATCCACATCTTGTTTCTGAAAGAAGAAATCAACGTCAATTTGGGATAAATGTGTGGTGTGGAATTTTTTCTGGCAAAATTATTGGCCCATATTTTTACGAAGATAATTTGAATGCGAATAATTACCTTCATTTTCTAAGGAATACTCTAACAGAGGAATATTTAAATGAATTACCACTTCATATTTTTAGAAATCTTAAATACTTCCAACACGATGGAGCACCTGCGCATAATTCCCGCGAGGTAAAACAATATTTACATGAACAGTTTGATAATGTTATAGGAAATAGAATGGATATCGACTGGCCAGCGCGAACACCTGATTTGACCCTCTTAGATTTCTTTCTTTGGGGGTTATTGAAAGATAAAGTTTATGTGACAGCTCCTCTAGATATAGAGGATCTAAAAGTCAGGATTCAAGATGCAATTAGAAGCATACATGGACATACAATAAATAATGTTTTAAGAAGTATCCAGAAACGTTGCTTACTATGTATCCAACAGGATGGTGGTCATTTCGAACATTTACTTCAATATAATTAATTAATTAATAATTTCTGTTCTCAAAACATTCTTTAGACCATAATCCATAGCATTCTTGATGTGACAATAAACTTTCTTTAAAAACAACGATTATTATTACTTTTGTAAGGATAAAATATGGACTATGTTATATCATCTGAAAGAGAAAAAAGGGGACTTTCGGTTAATGTCACAGCCACCTATCCATTACATTTAAAAAAAATATATTTTACTGTGATTCTCAACCATTTTAAGAGATATATAAAAAGTAGCAAGTGCATGTCATTTTACATGAAAAATACTGCAAAAAACATGTAAAGCATTTTTCTCTAACTCTTCAAATGAACGAGCTACGAGGGATAATAGAAAAGTTGGATTTTTCGTTTTTTGTCAATAACTTTTCAACCTTCCCCCGTATATAATTTTTCGCCTTACCGTAGAATTACTAATACGAAACTGCACTAATTTGCTTATTTAAGCGTTTTTGTATCTCTACTAATAAAAAAGTTACCCATGCAATGGGTCAAGAAATAGGGCGCCGTGTATATATATATATATTTCCACGAGACGGATGGGTCTCTGTTGCACCTGGGCTTAATTACAGAGTTAAAGGAGTATATACTGTGATAATTAATCCTTCTTTGAACTATAAATCAGGGCATTATTAGAGGGGTAACTTAGTTGCTTAATTTAAAATTTTATGTAATAACAGGACATTTTAAAGCCCAAAGATGTAAACGTTGGTTTGTGTAGCCCGAGTCCGAGTATATATTTTTATAAGTCTTACGGTTCTTATGTAGCCTGGCAGTGTTGCCATATTTTTGTGCCCGTTTAAATACCATTATCGATATTAACTTGACCTGAAAATTAAATTGATGAAATGATAAAAATTGTATCTGTCTGTGGAAGATGCTCAAGGAGGCAAGTGATGTGTTTTTATAATTAAATCTTTGTAAGTCGAGGTAAGGAGCTTGTAAACCTTGCAAAGGGAAAAGTAAAATTATTTTTCTCTTGTGTCTTTTACATAATAGCTGTATAGCTGTCTATGTGATGTCAAAATGATTTTTCCATGTGTATTTTAATATACTGGATGTCACAAAATACTGGCTCATGCATATAACTTTTTTATTTCGCGACTTGTCAACGCAAATGATCGCGTGTTTTTTAAAATAGAGTACCCGTAATATTCTTGGACATTTCAATTCAGGATTTTGACAAACTTACATAAAATTTAAGCTCATGTAATAATTATTTATAATCCCGAAAATCCCAAAAGAATAGTAGTATTAAAAAACGAGATAATACCAACACATGGAGCACTAACGAATCAATATTTTTATGTAGGCACCAAATATTTGAAATAAATTTTGTACAATATTTAGGTATTTAATATTTTTCAAAAATCACTAATTGTATTGTCTCTTAGTGGAAGAACAAATGTAAATAGGTATTTAATTATTTCCCTTAAAACTTCTCAAGAATCTAATAATTGTAATTTAACAATCTATTCTTCACATTGTATTTTCTTTAAGTTGAAATCTTTAATTCTTTCATTCTTCTTGTCTTATATCCTTAGAGTCGAAAATCATAATTTTAACTGGAGTAACTGAAAGACGGAATTAAATATAAATCAGTCATTTTTGACAAGCCTCCGCCATCCACTGAGCCCGCATCAAAATTAGATCGCATCTCACTTATCTTTATGACTTCTTTTTTCTTCTTATTAATTCTGCACGCCCAGTGTTAGGTAAGTACCTATAATATCTATTATAATAATATTTCTGAACTAGTTGTGCCTCTGTTATGTTAATAAAAATAACATAACATTCAATACAAGACATTGGCAATATAAAACGCTAAATTGCTGAAATAATTTTTTTTTACAAATAATCTTCTTCAAGGCTACATAGAAAATACTCAAGCTAAATTACATTCAGACAGATGATATTCTTTACACATACTGAATTTTTAAGTAAACTGTAAACTGAGAATGCTCTGTCAATTTTCAAGAATCATTTAACTAGTAATAAGTTACATGCGTTAGCAGTACGTACATAAATATAAAATACTTCTAAAACTTAAATAAGTTGTTCTGTAAAATGTTATTAATGAGTATTGTAAAATGGAAAAAACAGAAAAAGGTGTATTTCTAGTAATATCCTAGATTTCCAGCTGGAAAACTATTTTTTTTTTTTTTCTAGATATGTTGATAAGTTATAGTAGGCAAACATTATTTGTCACTAGGGCACTTCCCTCGAAATTTAGGTACCTACCTACTAGGTACCTACTTCGAAATAAGTAGGTACCAACGACATATCTTTCATAACTATTACGCAGTACATGCTACAATAATATAATTAAAAAATATTTGATATTTTTAAAATGGTTTATCAACAACAAAACACGTGCCTCAGATTAAACATTTAAACAAAAAAATAGAGAAAATCAGCAATGCTCATTCTATGTCTTCTATTTTGTGTGAGCGGACTTATTTTATGTGTAGACTTTGATAACAGTTTCTAAGTTATTAATAGAAATTCTGTAAATATAAAAAAATTGTATGCTTCCAGAGGCCGGAGGCGACCTCTGGTATGCCCCTTTTCCGGGGCCGACCAGAGGTCGCCCCCGGCCTTTCTCCAATGCGTAGGGGTATTTTCGTCCCGTTTTTACGGGTTTTCCCAATTTAAACGCCTTTTCAAAATACCTCTGCAAAATTTTCGTCGATCGCCGTTCGGCGAAAGAGATGCGGCTAGCACCGGCGTTTGTCCTCGCGCCTAATGGTCCCGTCACGCCCGCCGAAATCCCGACTTTTCGCGGAACCCCCTCGCCTCTCTTCTAATTTTTACGGCTTCGAGAAGGGCTTCACGCGAAAGTTCAGTCCTTTCTCTAATCCTTTGAGATTTTTTTTTGAGACCGTACGTGGACTCCATCAACGTCTATTTCGTCTTCGAAAATCTCGAGTCACATCTGTCTCAACTTTTTTCTCATTTTATCTGCCGATGTGATGTGAGACAAGCACCTCCCACGAAAACTGTGAAATTAATTAAACTTCAGATAGGTTATTTTCATTATTTTCCTATGAGAAATATTGCTAACGGAATCGATAGTACTGACTGTCAAACACTTCTGAGTACCAAAATACTGAAGCGAAATGCTTTTGCAATTAGAAAATTAAAAATATTTTTTTAAGATACACGTACAGTTTACATACATACACATCTCAAGGTAAATTTCTGACAACAGGCTCAGTAGCGCAATGAACTAGTTGTAGGCATAAACAAGGTTATAGGATTCCAAAAATCATAATGCTGATTTCGCGAGTTTGTGTAACGTTGGAGGCTAACTTTTTTTTCACTTTTTAATTCCAATTATTTATTAGTATTAGTTTGGAATTAATTCCTTAATTTTGGCAGTCTGTACAATTCATCATTTTAGCTTACAAAAGTAAATACCTACAATATTAATTTGCTGCTACAATTATGACAGCAATATACAGGGTTATTCAGAACCTATCGAAAATAAAATTTGGGGATGTTCAACATACATGTAGAAATGTGGTAGTGCAAAAAGAAATTTTTTGGCGGGGTCTGAAAACTATTTAAAAATTTTTCATTGCACGCCGCTGGATACTGGTCCACTGTAATGGAGTGACCTTGGGACTGACAATGCAAACTAGCTAGCACGAAAGAAACCGCCGCGCCCGACGCAAAAAAGATTTGCAGCGTTTTTACTTTGAAATAAACTTAAAGATAGATAGGCGTTCCAGGTACAAAAAAGTTGTTTACTGTTTTTTGTCGGAATGTGGTATATCCGATCTCGTTGAAGTACAGTTGCCCAGCTACGTAGTCCTTTATAATGGTATAACTTTAAACATTGTTTACGGGAAATCCTAATTACTTTTATTACAATTTTTTTGGTGATATCGATTTCTTATTTAAGGATGCACATATCCTCAAAGTTTTTTATATGGTTTCTGAATAACCCTGTATTTTTGGTAATATTGATAAAATTGATAAAAATGTTTACTGAAAAATAAATTCTACTTTCAGCACTTAAAAAATTATGATGTTTTACCATCAAGAATAGAGTTCCCTTACAATTCATCAAAATATTGAGAAAAGTTTAGTATAATTACATCATCATTCCAGATAAAAAATTTCTTAATATGTATTTTTTTAAAAATAATATTATTCTAGATGCTATTGTCACCCGAAGGGTGACCCCAGACCGCAGGTCTGGACCCCCGGTAGGGTTAGAAATGGGAACGAAAATCGCGTCAGCGATTTTCTCCCATTTCTAGTTTATTTTAATAAAATACCAATAAGATGAAGATTTCTTAGACGTTGTGTGAACTGTTGAATCTAAATTTACAAAAAATAGATTATTCAACCGACATAACTCTCACTATTGGTTCGAAGTAGATCCTCATTTTATTAGGAAACGAAATTTCCAGACCAGTTGACAAATAATGTGTTTTGTGCAGCGAGAAACACTTCCATTGTTATCTGAAATTTTATTAAAGTAGTTTAACTGGTAAGATATCTGATAGAAGATCATAATTGAAACACCCTGTAGTTCAGCAACCTTGGTATTCACGCCAGCCCCATGAGTTCCTCTGGACTTGACTCAGCACATGGACCCGAAATATTGTTTATAAATAATGACACACTTCGATATTGGAATATGATTATTTTTTAAGGCATTCATAATATAGAGACGAGTTGGTGTTCAGTTCAGCTATTAAAAGATTTATTCTATACAGAGTTATTTTATTTCCGAGTAAAATACAAGTATCTAACATATGGGAGTATCTTACAAATTTTATAATTTTCTTCGTTTTTCAAAATCATCTCCAACAGTAATTTTCATTTTAATTAATTGGATTTATAGAATTTCTGTTAATAACTTTTAGAAACTGTTATGATTAGGTAGGGAACTGAATACAAACCACCCATATTTTTAGGCTTAGAATTCATTAAAATAAAAAAAAATTGTTTCCATTTAAAAAATTGAAGATATTTATTTTTTTTAGTTGGATTTTTTTTAGTATACAACTAAATATTTTTAAATCGCCCGTTAATTACCTACCGCCTTCCTTCTAACGCCAACAATCAAATACTTTTAATTTAGTCGATGGCTAATTCACTGATAAATTTTCTGCAAATAAATAAATGCAAGTGGGCATCCGTAATATTTTTGTTAAAAAAATTAATATCTCGAAAACTACATTTTAGGACTGAAATAGTTAATTATATTCTTGATATCATTTATGTTACAACAGTTACCTTGAGGTACATCCAATATTATTTTTAGAGAAGATTAAGAAAGAACATTGTTGACTTTAACCGTTAATTTACAGTTTATAAAGTAATCCTGTATATAATTTAATGGCAAATTATAAATGCCCAATACATGAAATTTAATAACAATATGATTAACCTTGTCAAATGCATTGGATGGGTCACAGTGTAAATGGCATCCACTTGATGCCAACTCTCCAAGACCTCACATTCATGGAGGAAGTTCTGTGAGCAAATTGACAATGTTTCCCAATGTGTTAGACTTCAGAAAATTCCCTCTATGGAACCTTCTACAATGCTCAGGGCTTTTAAGACACCAAGTGAAGAATATACAAAAACAGGAAAGAAAACATTGGAGCTGCTAATGTATACTTTCCTGAAACGAACATAATAAATTTAGATGAAAGCGATGGGCTGGTAGTCAATAAATTTGGAGCTTTACAGTAGGGGGGGGAAAAGCCAGTGGATAGACACTGTGTTGAGAAACTAAATGGTGAGAGCCTCGCTCATTAGTGAGACAATACAATGTAAAGTAAGCCGTAAAATTGCCCTCATAGAGTGTTGTCACCACTCCTCTGGAATTTAGTAGTGGACGGTGCACTGGATGCTTTTAACAGAGCAGGATTTTATGCACAAGGCTACGGGGACGATTTCGTTGCCCTAGTAGTTGGAAAACATTATGTTTTGCACATATGGTCTCGAAAAAGAAATTTGAACAGACTTGGAGAACCCATCTTACCTAGAAAACTATATAGTTTTCGGGAGAGTTTAAGTATCGAGGAGTAACACAATTCATATAAAGCCTCGTATGAAGCTTACCTCGAACCTGCATCTAGAAAAAATTATTGATGAAACAAGACTTTATGCATAACGGCGCTTGATAGGGAAAACTTAAACTGAGACCTAGGATTTTTGGTGCTCTGGTATGGTAACATAAGGCCACCCAGGTCACTGTAATAGAAAAAAAACTGAACAAGATTCAGAGGTTGGTCTGTGGTATAAATATAACTTAAGTCATAGCTTCGGCTCCCGCAGCAGAGTTAGAAGTCCTGCTAAATCTACTACCATTTCATGTCATCTTAGAAAGAGAAGCATGGGTGGTAGAATATGTTCAAACACAGAATTTCAGTGGCAGGAAGTCAGAGGCAAATTTTCTGGACACTTGGGGTCTTGTTTGATTCACATATGATTCCAAAACAGACAGAGAAACAGGAGCTGGTGTATTTGGACTAAGACCTAGATGGCATAGAATTTATAGCTTGGGGACTTATCTCACGGTATTCCGAGAAGAAATTTTCACAATAATGGCGTGTTTGGTGGAAAATTTAATAAGTTACAGACATAAACCCATCTACATATTTTCTAATAGTCAAACCGCTGTAAAGCCTTTGAACTCAAACCTGGTTAATTCAAAGCTTGTTTGGGATTGCCTCTAATTAATTGCTAATTGATCTACCAAATACCAATACAATGAGACAGTATTGGGTATGTCACAAAGGCATTGATGGAAATGAACATTCAGATGAACTTGCTAGAAATGATTCTGAAATGGGATTCGTAGAATGGATAAGATGAACTAGCTTGTGGGGTCGCTTATAGTACTGCTAGAATGGCTTTAGAAAAATGGGTGGAACTAGAACATATGAATTACTGGCTCTTAAAACCAAGACAGAGTCATACTAGTCAGAGTCACTGATGGAAAGTCTTGCTCAGAAATGAACTATAAAGTTGCTGGGCATGAGTAAACCTCGGCTCAGAAGTATGAAAGAGGTCATAACAGGGCACTGTCATCTCAAGAAACATATCTATAATCTAAGTTTGGCATAAAAACCGGTATGCCAGGTCTGTGATGACGCAGACGAGACTCACTGCACATTCTGGGTGAATGTGAGGACTACGCTTGTTTGAAGCTAAAACGTTAAAAAAATTAAATTTTTTTTTTTAGGTTTACTTGATCAATACTTACTTAACTATATCTTCTACTATCCTCTTGCTTCCTGTTAAAACAGATTCCTGTTCTGGAGTTTCTAGCGGTTGTACAGATTGTCTAATACCTGTCTCTGAGACTGATTCTAAAGTAGATGCTTGTGCAGACCCAGTACCAGTTCTATGTAGATCAATGGATTCCCTTAATGATAAACTTCTGAAAAAACAAGAACATGACTTGTATATTAAAAAGGATAGGAACGGTCATAAATATAATGTATACTGCCTAATAAAATTCATTTATCAAAACATTTTTATGAGATTACTCCACCTGTAAAAAAGACAGTTTTCACATGCATAGTGTATACCAATAGCAAATAATAGACAATCTCGTATTCATTTGATATGCATTTAAAAAAACTTATATTGTTCACTTCAGACCATTGTGATGTTTTCTTTTAATTTCTGTAACAAAATACGTTTCATGGCAAAAGCACCCAGAATCCAGTTCTAGGAATGCTCAGTATCAAAAAGCATGTAACAAAATTTAACGAAAATAATATCTAATTTTTGAAAAAGTATGTCAGAACAGAACCTAACAAACTTGTTGATAACTCTGACAGATGAATTTAACTCTTGAACATATAATATATTATACCGGGTTTCTCATTTCATTTAACTAATGGCAATTAACATGGGCTATTACATTTCATTGAATTTTATATTCCCAGGGCACACTATGAGAAATATTGCTAACGGAATCGATAGTACTGACTGTCAAACACTTCTGATTGCCAAAATACTAAAGCGAAATGCTTTTTTAATTAAAATATCAATAAAAATTCGTTTTAAGTTAATAGGTGTAGTTTACATAACTGTTTTAAGAGACATTATTAAACGCATCCGGTGGACTAGTTGGTTGAGCAACAGTGTTTCAAACTGAACCGCAAAATTTTGCAGGTTCGAATCCCGCTAGAGACAACTTTTTTTTTACTTTTTTATTAATTAGAAATTATTAGTGTTTACTTATTCGAATAAATATGGTTCATTGTCAGTACCTAGTTATTATTTTTGAAAGTCACAATATTTGCTTATCAAAAAAAAAATAAAAAAAATAAAACATGTTTTAATTGGTTCGTTTCCTTTATCTTTAGCTAAAGCTACTATCCTATAAAATAAGTTATCAACAAGCAACATATTTTTTATTTATTACATGCACTGTGCTTTTACTAATAATAGTGTATTTATCTCTGCTAATAGTTACTACATATTATACCTCAATCTGGATATTGAGTTACACAGTTACAGAGGAACTGTCGTGAATTAGTAATAGGTTTTTTTTGAGGAGTTTTTTTAAAATATATTCTTATTTTAAAAAAATCATAATTTTAGAATTATAGTTTTTATTTAAAAAAAACCTATTACTAATTCACGACAGTTCCTCTGTAATACTGTTTAACTCAATATCCAGATTGAGGTATAATGTGTAGTAACTATTAATAGAGATAAGTACACTATTAGTAAAAGCACAGTGCATGTAATAAATAAAAAATATGTTACTTGTTGATTACTTATTTTATAAGATATGTAGTAGCTTTAGCTAAAGCTAAAGGAAACGAACCAATTAAAACATGTTTTATTTATTTTTTTTTTTTTTTGATAAGCAAATATTGTGGCTTTCAAAAATAATAACTAGGTACTGACAATGAACCATATTTATTCGAATAAGTAAACACTAATAATTTGTAATTAATGAAAAAGTAAAAAAAAAAGTTGTCTCTAGCGAGATTCGAACCTGCAAAATTTTGTGGTTCAGTTTGAAACACTGCCGCTCAACCAACTAGTCCACTGGATGACGTTTAATAATGTCTTTTAAAACAGTTATGTAAACTACACCTATTAACTTAAAACAAATTTTTATTGATGTTTTAATTAAAAAAGCATTTCTCTTTAGTATTTTGGTAGTCAGAAGTGTTTGACAGTCAGTACTATTGATTCCATTAGCAATATTTCTCATAGTGTGCCCTGGGAATATAAAATTCAATGAAATGTAATAGCCCAAGTTAATTGCCATTAGTTAAATGAAATGGGAAACCCGGTATATTTAACTTACAGCAAAGCAGAATCTACATAAATAACACTATAATAATATAAACTGTCCTGTGGAGAATAAGCTGCAAACCACTGATACTATACAAATAGTCAAGTAAGTAGTGGCAGTTCCATTAGAAAGATTGTCTCAAGATGATCTAGGTGTAGTAACATTGTCCATGCATAAAGAGCTACATACTGCTAGATGTGAAAATATAAATATGCAGCTGAATATAATGAGCTTTCAGTTAGAGAATCTCAAGTGTACTGAAGTGTGCATATAGGCTAGTCTATTTATTGATCACATGTGTAGATGTGAAAAGTGAGGCATAGTTTTAATTGTTCTGATGATCTTCCCTTCTACCTTGGGACAAATGTCTTTGACATTTTTGGATAAAGCATTGTGTCACAAATGTGTATGTTAATAAGTTTATATAAAGTATTAGAGTGGTGTTGAGTTCATTCATCAGTTAGAAAAACTTAAGTTGGTTATCACACTACACTACAGGTCCTACCAACTCTTTGTTAAACATAGTACTATTGTCTTATAAGTAAAGATAGATGTATTGACCTCTATTTCAATGTGTTAATGTGAAAAAACTTTATCCATATTTGTGGAGCAATCAGACAAAACCAGATAAATCCATTCTAAACTGTTTTGAGTTATTAATTAAAAACGTTGCTCTACCATGACGTGATATTTAAATAAACCATAATTGATGCATCCTACAGAGCTGTATCATAATATTCATAATACAGCTCTGTGATCATAATACAGTGAATAATCAAGAATCTATTCGTCTTCACATCGTATGTTTTTTAAGTTGAAATCTTTAATTCTTTCATTCTTTTTGTCTTATATGCTTAGAGTCGAAAATCATAATTTTTACTGGAGTAACTGAAATACGGAATTAAATATAAATCAAAGTAATTTTTGACTAGCATCCGCCTTTCACTGAGCCCGCATCAAAATTAGATCGCATCTCACTTATCTCTATGACTTCTTTTTTCTTCTTATTAATTCTGCACGCCCAGTGTTAGGTAAGTACCTATAATATCTATTATAATAATATTTCTGAACTAGTTGTGCCTCTGTTATGTTAATAAAAATAACATAACATTCAATACAAGACATTGGCAATATAAAACGCTAAATTGCTGAAATATTTTTTTTTTACTATACATCTTCTTCAAGGCTACATAGAAAATACTCAAGCAAAATTACATTTAGACAGATGATATTCTTTACACATACTGAATTTTTAAGTAAATTGTAAACTGAGAATGCACTGTCAAATTTTCAAGAATCATTTAACTACCTAGTAATAAGTTACATGGGTTAGCAGTACGTACATAAATATAAAATACTTCTAAAACTTAAATAAGTTGTTCTGTAAAATTAATGAGTATTGTAAAATGGAAAAACAGAAAAAGGCGTATTTCTAGTAATATCCTAGATTTCCAGCTGGAAAACTATTTTTTTTTCTAGATACATTGTTAAGTCATAGTAAACAAACATTATTTATGTCACTAGGGCACTTCCTTCGAAATTTAAAGTAGGTACCTACGACATATCTTTCATAACTATTATGCGGTTGCTACAATAATATAATTAAAAAATATTTGATATTTTTAAAATAGTTTATCAATAACAAAACACGTGCCTCAAATTAAACATTTAAACAAAAAAATAGAGAAAATAAGCAATGTTCATTCTATATGCCTTCTATTTTGTGTGAGCGGACTTATTTTATGTGTAGACTTTGATAACAGTTTCTAAGTTATTAATAGAAATTCTATAAATCCAAAAAAATTGTATGCTTCCTTATTTAATTAATTCCAAGTAAGGCATGTTAAAGAAAAAACAGTTTCTGTGAATCCATATAATTAAAACGCGTCGATTCTGTCTCGCTCTAAATTCCGTCGCCGAATCCACAAAATTTCAAAGCTATCTCCTCCGAGCGGGGACAGCTTCGCGATCCCCGCGGGCAACCAGAGGTCGCCCCCGGCCTTTCTCCAATGCGTAGGGGTCTTTTCGTCCCGTTTCGTACGTGTTTTCCCAATTTAAACGCCTTTTCAAAAAACCTCTGCAAAATTTTCGTCGATCGCCGTTCGGCGAGAGAGATGCGGCTAGCACCGGCATTTGTCCTCGCGCCTAATGGTCCCGTCACGCCCGCCGAAATCCCGACTTTTCGTGGGACCCCCTCGCACCTCTTCTAATTTTTACGGCTTTGAGAAGGGCTTCACGCGAAAGTTCAGTCCTTTCTCTAATCCTTTGAGATTTTTTTTCGAGACCGTACGTGGACTCCATCTACGTCTATTTCGTCTTCGAAAATCTCAAGTCGCATCCGTCTCAACTTTTTTCTCATTTTATCTGCCGATGTGAGATTGTACTAACGACACAAGCATCTTCCACGAAAACTGTCAAATTAGTTAAACTTTTCAGATAGGTTATTTTCATTATTTTCCTATGAGAAATATGGTTAACGGAATCGATAGTACTGACTGCCAAACATTCCTGATTACCAAAATACTGAAGCGAAATGCTTTTCCAATTAGAAAATCAGTAAAAATAAATTTTTTAGGATACACGTACAGTTTACATACTTAAACATCTCAAGGTAAATTTCTGACAACAGGCTCAGTAGCGCAATGGGCTAGTTGTAGGATTCCAAAAATCATATTGCTGATTCCGCGAGTTCAAGTCACGCTGGAGGCTAACTTTTGTTTCTCTTTTTAATTCCAATTATTTATTAGTATTAGTTTGGAATTAATTCCTTAATTTTGGCAGTCTGTAAAATTCATCATTTTAGCTTACAAAAGTAAATATCTACAATATTAATTTGCTGCTACAAATATGACAGCAATATATTTTTGGTAATATTGATAAAATTGATAAAAATGTTTACTGAAAAATAAATTCTACTTTCAGCACTTAAAAAATTATGATGTTTTACCATCAAGAATAGAGACCCTTACAATTCATCAAAATATTGAGAAAAGTTTAGTATAATTACATCATCATTCCAGATACAAAATTTCTTAATATGTATTTTCTTAGAAATAATATTATTCTAGATGCTTTTGTCACCCGAAGGGTGACCCCAGGTCGCAGGCCAGGACCCCTGGTAGGGCTAGAAATCAGCGATTTTCTCCCATTTCTAGTTTATTTTAATAAAATACCAATAAGATGAAGATTTCTTAGAGGTTGTGGGACTGTTGATTCTAAATTTACAAAAAATAGATTATTCAACCGACATAACTCTTGACAAATAATGTGTTTTGTGCAGCGAGAAACACTTCCATTGTTATCTGAAATTTTATTAAATTAGTTTAACTGGTTAGATATGTGATAGCACATCATAATTGAAACACTGTAGTTCAGCAACCTTGGCATTCACGCCAGCTCCATGAGTTCCTCTGGACCTGACTCAGCACATGGACCCGAAATATTGTTTATAAATAATGACACACTTCAATATTGGAATATGATTATGATTATTTTTTAAGGCATTCATAATATAGAAAGGAGTTGGTGTTCAGTTCAGCTATTAAAAAATTTATTCTATACAGAGAGTAATTTTTTTCCGAGTAAAATACAAGTATCTAACATATGGGAGTATCTTACAAATTTTATAATTGTAAGGAATTAATTAAACTCACACAATTCCAAAAACTAAGAACTTTATGTAAAAGAAAAGGGAAAACGGTTACATGCGATTGAACAGTATCTAATGCGAATTCGTGAATGAATCTCGACCAAATTCACTTGTCAGCAGCTTTCACCCGAGCTCCGAGTATGTTTATACAAGGGTCACGTTCGTTGGTCGTGGCCGGTCTCAAGGTGAAGTTTTGGATGTTTTCTTACATACTTTTCTTCGTTTTTCAAAATCATCTCCAACAGTAATTTTCATTTTAAGTGAAAACTATTTAGACATTTTAAATAAATTTTAAATCCATGAACAATCCAAACTATAATATCAATTTAACACGGCACCATCACATCACACCATCACATCACACATAAAACAGAACTTTTAACAGAAAATTTTGAAAATCAACAGGTAGCAAATAGGGATCTTTTTCGTTGGTCACCAAGATCACGAGATGTTGCACCCCTTGATTTTTTTTTATAAAAGTCTGCGCGTAGCCTTTCAGTCTGTATCAACGGAGAAAATGTAAAAGTGACAACAGATGCTATACATCGCAGATGCGAAAGTGGTTTACAAGTGAAAGGTGCTGTTTGAACAATTATTAATATAATAATAATAATAATATCTCTACCCCTCATTCTAATCACAAGGATTAGCCCGAAAGTCTGAGACTTGTGTGGGAGAGGTGTGTATTATTGGAATACTTAAAATAAATTCACAGAAACTGTTTTTTCTTTAACATGGCCCACTTAGAATTAATTAAAAAAGGGAATTGGGAGAATTTATAGAATTTCTGTTAATAACATAGAAACCGTTATGATTAGGTGGGAACTGAATAAAAACCACCCATATTTTTGGGGTTAGAATTCATTAAAATAAAAAAAAAATTGTTTCCATTTAAAAAATTGAAGATATTTATTTTTTTTTAGTTGGATATTTCCTTTGTCACTGTACTCACCCTATATACAACTAAATATTTTTAAATCGCCCGTTAATTACCTACCGCCTTCCTTATAACGCCCACAATCAAATACTTTTAATTTAGTCAATGGCTAATTCACTGATAAATTTTCTTTGCAAGTGGGAGATCCGTAAAATTTTTAAAAAAAAATTAATATCTCGAAAACTACATTTTAGGAATATACAAAGGGGCCCTAAAACTGTATGTAGAATCGAAATATGGATAAATGTACAGGGTGTTCCATTTAAATCAAGCAAGTTGTTATCTACTTCCGGTGCAACCGGAAGTCACAAAACTGTCAAAATATTTTGTTTGCCGAGAACACCCTGTATTTACTAGACGTACAAAGTTTTTTAAAAATCGCCTCAGTAGTTTCTCAGATATGGGTCGTGTTATCTCCTGGCTGGACACACTGTATGTATGGTTAATCAAATACACTTTTAGAAAAACATCGTATGCTCTATACACCTATGTTATTATTCTTTTCTATGTTTTGCTTCACTAAAGCCAATTTCATTAATATTAAATTTATCTAGAAGTATCAATTGTCGCATTAATCTGTTTTCTTCATCATTACAAAGATATAATATATTTTGGGCGTAAAATTGAGGCCAAACTACCCCCTAAGGGTAGCCACGATAGATGCAATTTCGTCAAGTTGATGATTGACATCCTTATAGCACCTATATCAAATTTAAAATTTTTATTTAAATTTTAAAGGGAAATTTTTTTAATTTTCGTGAGTCGAAAGCCAACATGTTAATGTAAATTATTTACGTTAATATGTTGATCTGTATATATTAATATCTATTTAATTAAGTAAAGTTAAATAAAAATTTGTAAAAATACGACCTATTTGAAATTGGTTTTGGAAAAGGTGTAGATATATTTCCATTTGGTAGGTATAACTGTTCCGTTATTTTTTCGTCACAATATAAGAGACTTACAATTATCTGCTCCAAATTGCAAAGAAATTGTTTGTCTGCTAAATATAAAAATAAGTAATTATAAAATCTACAAGAGAATTTTGGATCCGAAAAAATTACTTACAATATAAGTTTATTTATCATGAATATGGTTATGGTTACAATGTGTTTACATTATTTACATGTATTGTAGATTTTATGTAATAATAATATACAATAAATATAACAATATTTTACAATTCAATATAATACCTACAACATGTATTAACTAAAATAAACTGAAATCACATAAAAGCAATGCTTTGCTTATAAGTGACAAATTATTTTAATAATTTCTTTAAATCTAACCTAATCTAAATACAATTATTTATTTATTTTTTTTTTCAGGTAAGTATATTCTGGTTAATAATATTATGTATATGCGCTCTTGACGTAGTGAGTAGCCATTTTTTAAGTATATTTTTGAATACATTGTATTTTTCAGCACATTTTATATTTGGTGGTATGGCATTGTAAACACGAGAGTGCAAATATGAATATGATTTTTGGCCAATTGTTTTTAAACTACGGGGTTTTTGACAGGTATTTTCCTTATTTCTTGTCTCGTAATAATGTTGTAATTTTTCCAAATCATTTACATTTTTATGAGTTTTTAAAGCTATTTTCAAGAAATATAATTGCCTTGTATCAAGTAACTGTGAGTTGTCGTACAGTAAATCGCTAGGATAAGTTATTTCCTTACTAAATATAATTCTTAATATCCATTTTTGTACGATACATAGTTGTTCCAGGTGGGTATTGTTTACTCCTCCCCAACCGATAATTCCATACGACAATAAAGATTGAACCAAGGCATAATAGAGAACTTTTAATTGATTAATAGATAGGTAAGTTTTTGTATATTTAATTATTGGTAGTGTTAACGCCACACGTTAAGTTTAGTTTTAGTTTATTTAGTTAGTAATTTTCTGCTATTATTAATACCTAATTTTAAGTAATTTAAATACTCAGCCCTTTTGGCTGCTAAAGTAGCAACTCGGTAATACCTCGCCAGATGTCGTACCTTACGCGAACAGGTGGAAAGAGGGACTCTCGCTCGGGCAGTACGAAGAGACACGTGTTCGCGCCCGCTCGAATAATAGAAAAAGAAATTCAGTGGTTTTCCTGGGCATCTCAACAAAGCTCTACAAATACAGTCCACTTCGCATTGAAGACCAGGTGGTTGCAACCCCAAAGATACAACTACGAAAACAAAGGTAAGGCACTTTGGCGAGATTGCGATTTGCCCGCGGTTTTATAATCTTATGCTTAAATTGTATAAGAAACATTGGTCCATTACGATCCGGATTTATATTGGTAATACGGGAAAATTACTAACTTTCTTTTCATTATATATATAATTAATTAATTAACATCTCAGTACATCTTGTAAAGTAACGACAGCAAGTGTAGCAGCGCTTATCGCTAACTTTTTGCCGTGTTTTTTCTCCGAGCTCGCACTCGAATTCGTTTGTTTACATTTTCACGTACGAATTCTTATTATTATTTCAACTCAGAAATACAATAAATAATAATTGATATTTTCGTAATTAATCGCTAAAATAAGAATCGCAAATATATTTCTGTTGCTACAATTAAGTCTTTCCTAGGATCGCAAGGGAGGTACAATCGCATTAAATTGATAATACTATCACTAATTTAATTTCGCATACTGAAAAAACTGAAACTGAAATTTCAGTAGACACTTTTAAAGTATACCGTTTGGGAAGATATGTGGAAGGAAAAAAAAGGCCTATTAAAGTTATTTTGCCAGATTCAAATAAAGCTTTGGCGGTTCTTAGAAATAGAAACAAGGTTCAGAATGTACTAATATTTTCTGATAAAACTAAAATGCAACAGAATTATTATAAACAACTGAAAGAGAAACTTCTTGAAATTAATAATAATGGTGGCAATAAGATTATTAGATATATTAATAATGTACCTTCAATTGTTGATAAAATTTCAAATATAAAAAACAACTAATTAAACCTAGTATGCAATCGTATGAGGATCTAATTTATCTTAATGCCCAAAGTTTGTTATGCCATAGGGACCAAATTATGAATGATATAGTGAAAACTTGCCCGTCGGTTATATTACTTAGTGAGACTAGAACTACTTGTGATGTGTTGAATTGTGAGATAGATATGGAACAGTATAGCACAGTTAGGTGTGATTCTAGCAGTCGACACACAGGGGGAGTAGTAATATATATAAAACATGGAATTAAATATGATGGTATTAAGCAATATGTTAAGGACGGCAATTATTGGTGTACATTTGTCAATATAGCATTTAATAAAGTTAAATGGAAAATTGGTACTTTATATAGATCCCCAGGGGCAAGCAAAGCTGAATTTTTGGAAGACTTTGAAAGTTGGTGTGAAAATTTAAGCAGTAAAAATCAAAAATTTGTTATTGTAGGTGACTTTAACATTAACTATAAGGAACAGTCTTTTTATGGTGATAGATTTAAAACTTTAATAGCTATGTATGGATTGGAACAAATGGTTACTGAATGTACAAGATGTGTTGATGGAAGTGAAACTTTGATTTGGTGATAACAAACTGTAATTCTATAAAGCCTCAGGTACACCATATTCCAAAAATTACTGATCACTCAATAATTACTGTTGACATATTAGATAAGTCGGTACTAAGTAGTAATAACAATAGCACATTTAGAAATTTGAGTGATGGTAATATGCAGAATATATGTTTAAATTTGATAGGGTTAAATTGGCCATTAAATTCAGTTTGTGTCAATGATATTTTTTATAATGTATTAAGAAATTGTCAAAATGTTGTAAATATGGTAGCACCAATTCAGGCTATAAAAAACAAATTTAATGCTTTACCTTGGTATGATATGGAAATAAAAAATATATCTTCAGAAAGAGATGCTGCCTATAAAAATTTTAAGAGGTGTAATAATGATGACAAACGGAACTTGTGGCAGGTATATAGACAAAAGAGAAACATGGTTGTTAATTTATTGAGGTCTAAAAAGAAAACATATTATGAACGTAAAATTGATGCTTATAGTAATAATTCTAAATTAATGTGGAAAACCTTAAAAACATTGATCAAGCCAAAACATTTTCAGTTTGATAATTGTTATATGCATTTTGAAATTAATGGGGAGGTAAAGGTGGTTAATTCCGAGGAAGATATGGCTGAAGGTTTTAATAATTATTTTATAACAAGTATTCATGAAATAGCTGATTCAATCAATAGTGCATACCAATGGTCTACTGTTGATTATTATCGACATGAGTGTGAGTTTACAGAGTTTGCATTACTGACTCTAAATGACCTCAAAGTGGTAGTGTCATCTCTAGATAATAAATGTAATGTTGATCAAATACTGAATGCAAAAATTTTAAAAGAAGTCTTTCAGGTCAATGGTCATGTGTTTTTGCATTTTGTTAACTGTAGTTTGAGGAGTGGTCAATTTCCGGAAGCATTGAAAACCAGTACTGTTATTCCAATTCCAAAAGTAGAATATTCTAATCAAGCAGTAGATTTTAGACCAATAAATACTTTGCCGCCTTTGGAGAAAATATTAGAGTTGGTTGTCAAGGAGCAATTATCTGACTACTTTAACAGGAACAACTTATTTATGGGTAACCAGTCGGGTTTTAGAGTTAAGCATTCCTGTGAGACTGCATTGCAGTTGACTTTTGCAAGTTGGTCAAAGGTAATTGATAACAATAAATATGTGGTGGCAGTTTTCTTGGATTTTAAAAGAGCATTTGAAACAATTGATAGGAACATCTTAATTGAAAAACTTAAATATTATGGAATTGGCGGGGCAGTATTAACGTGGTTTAAAAACTATTTAAACAATAGGTACCAGTGTGTCAAGGTTGGCAATACGGTGTCAAGTGCCTTATCAGTTGATATTGGGGTGCCCCAGGGAAGTGTTCTTGGGCCACTTCTTTTCATTATTTACCTCAATGATATATGTATGTCCATTAACTGTGATTTTGTTAACCTGTTTGCAGATGACACACTCATTGCTATTTATCACGAGGATGTCAATATTGCCATTGATAAAATGAATGTGGAATTGGAAAAACTGTCTACTTTCCTGAGTGCTAATAAGTTAAAACTAAACACAAATAAAACTAAAGCAATGATTTGTACAAAAAAATATAATTATTTAAAATTAAATAGAAATGAGATTAACATAAAAATTAATAATAACAAATTAGAAGTGGTGACAGAAATCAAATACTTAGGTTTTGTTATCAGCAATGACTTAAGTTTAAAAAATCATTTTATATATGTACAAAAGAAGATTTCAAAAAAACTATTCTTTTTTTCTAGAGTGTCACAACACCTCACTATGACAACTCGCATTAGAGTCTTTCATTGCATAATTCAACCGCATTTCGATTATTGTGCCAGCATATTAAACTTTCTTGATAATAACAGTATTAACATGTTGCAAAAATTACAAAATAGAGGTATGAGGATTATACTAGAGTGTGGTAAATATACGCCGATTGTGTTGATGTTAGAAGTATTAAACTGGCTTAGTGTAAAACAACGTTTACAATTTTGTACCCTGATTTTTATTTTTAAAATATTGCATGGTCGGGCACCATCCTATTTTGATCAGTTTGTTCAGTATAACTATGAAATCCATGATCATGGAACTAGAGCTAATGATCAGTTATATATTGAGAGGAAAAATTCCACCAAGTATATGCGTTATTTGTTTTCTGATGGTTTTAGGGAATATAACTTATTGCCAAAAAATATTAGGGAGTGTAACACTATTTGTGCATTTAAAAAGCATCTACTTAAAATTTGAAAAATGGTCATGTTGACAGATAATGTCGTATAGTTAGTGCTACCATGTGTCTGTGATGTTGTGTTTGTATATGTACAATTTGTAATAATTGGTATGTTGGATGCTTAAGTAGATGTATTTGTATATTAATTGAGTAAATGTATATGTATATTAGGTAATGCCTATTTCAATAAACTATTATTATTATATATATACACTCGATTATATTAATTTAACTCTTGAAATTTAAACTTATACTTAAGTTATACTCTGGGCTCCTGTTGCTTCTCTCTGTTCCCTTTGTAATCTAGGTACCTATCGAACACGAAAATTATTTTATGCAGTAATTCATTGTTTGATGCACAAGATAATTTATAATAGATAAAAGGTATATCTCTCTCTCTAATACAACATTGTGCTTGCACTAGTAAACGTTATACAGGGTGGAATAGTTATAATAGGTTATGGGTTTAGGCACATAGTTTAATGAGTTTTATTAATAATTATATTTTGACTTGGGATTTTCATTCACATTGATATAAGTTAAACCATACCTACTTATTTTTTTGCGCTTTTTTAATTCTCTCTATCTGTTTATTTCCTTTTGAGGAATTTAAAAGATGGCTAATAAAACAAAACAACTTCGTGCTGGTCGAGAAACCAAGATCGAATGCATTAATGAAATTTACGAGATTGCCGACAGTGCAAAAACAAACCCTAATCTTCATACTTCTTTGCGAATGCGAGTTGGAAATCTTGAAAAAATCTTTAACGAATTTAACTCTCATCATGCCTCTTTAATTCAGCTGTTAGTTACACAAGATGATGTAGATTTAGAAAATGAAAAAACTATCCGCCAAGAAGTGGATAAAACATACTATTCTATAAAAGCTATTTTTCACGAATTATTCGAATCTGCATCACTGAATAACTCAATTTCGAGTGGAAGATCATCCAATATTAAATTACCCAAATTAAATGTACCCAGTTTTAGCGGCAAGGTGGATGAGTGGCATAGCTTTATAACTTTATTTAACTCAGCCATACATAACAATGAAATTCTCACCCCCCAGTGAAAAGTTTCAATATTTATTGTCTGTTTTAAGTGAAGACGCTCTCATTGTGGTAAGAAATCTTAAACTCACCGATGATAACTATACGGTGGCATACAATAATTTGAACAAACGTTTTGAAAATAAAAGATCATTGGCTAAGTTCTACTGGGAGGAAATATCTAATTCTCCAAAATTGTATAATGATTCACCGCGGCCACTTAGAAAACTATTGGATATCTTTTCTGATCACTTAGAGGCTTTGCAAAACCTGGGATTCCAAGTCGAACACTGGGACTTTATTTTGTTTTATATGCTCAGTCAAAAAATTGATGACGAAGCGTTAAAGCGTTTCGAATTGCTGCATGGATCTGCAGAAATACCTCGATATGAAACTTTAAAGGAATTCCTGCTTAAGCAATGTATTTCACTGGATAGTATAAAGTCTACAAAATCACAAAGGGTATCAAATGATTCATCTCAATTAAGAAAACACTCTCCTCAAAATAAATATTTTACCACTTCCACTCTTTTAGCTAATGCTAATCCCGTTGCTTGTCCATTGTGCCAATCTCAACACTCTATTTACAAATGCGCTTTATTTAATTCAAAGTCTCCAAGAGAGAGATATAACTTAGTAAAACAAAACAATTGGTGCTCAAACTGCCTCGGATTTAAACATACTTCGAAAAATTGCAACTCGACGTCCACCTGCAGAGTGTGCAAGGGGCATCACCATTCCTTGCTACATTTCTCTCCAAATTCTACATCACAAACTGCCGCAGCTGTCGCAGAAATCTCTCCCACTCCCGATATTAATACTCAACCAAGTTCCTCCCGTGAACAAACTCACTCCTTTACTAGTATCTCTCCCTCGCATACCACAATTCTTCTTGCCACAGTTCAATTAGAAGTTTCGAATTCTACAGGAGTTTCCCTTCCTGTTAGAGCTGTATTAGACTGTGCCAGCCAAGCTAATTTTATCACCGAAAAATGTGCTAACAAGTTAGGGTTACGTCGTGTTCGTACAGGCATCTCAATTCACGGCTTAGGTCACATGTCTACAGAGTCAACAATCTCAGTAACTTGCACCATAAAACCCCAAGGGTTGCCCCAACCATCCTTTAGCATAGAGGCGAAAGTCTTGCCGAAAATATGCTCTAATATGCCCATTGTACAATTCTCAAAAGAAAACTTGTCTCAATTTGCTAATATAAAATTGGCTGACCCTAATTTTAATATACCTGGTCCTGTCGATATGCTATTGGGTGCAGAGATCTTTCCTCTTATTCTCAAAAACCGCCACTCTTTGAGCAACATTAATAACCCGTCAGCAATTGATACCCACTTTGGGCATGTTTTCATGGGAAAAATTGCCTGTCACGATGCATTGCCAGTAAGCTCTTTTCTTAAATCACTTGAACATTCAATTGACTCTACCCTAAGAAAATTTTGGGAACTTGAAGAAATGCCCCATAAAATTATTTTGTCTCCTGATGATATTCGTTGTGAAAATATTTTCTCCCTCACACAACATCGTGATTGTTCAGGTCGTTATATTGTCTCACTTCCGTTTCAAGATGCATCACCCCCTTCATTTCCTGACACACGTTCTCAAGCATTGCGTCGATTTCATTCATTAGAACGTCGACTAATCCAAAACTCCTCTCTCTATGTTGAATATGCAAACTTCATGAAGGACTATCTCCTTAGTGGCCACATGGAACCAGTAACCCAAACTCGTCACACTGATAAAATGTACTACATTCCTCACCATTGCGTGTTTAACCCCAATAGTGCCACTACCAAACTCAGGGTAGTTTTCGATGCATCAGCTAAAGCATCAAATGGACAATCATTAAACGACACTCTCTTAGTTGGGCCTAAATTGCAACAAGACATTATCAAGGTTCTCCTCAATTTTCGCTCTCATCGCTACGTATTTACTGCTGACATTAAACAAATGTATAGGCAGATCGTAATGACAGAATCTCATCAAGATTATCAAAGAATTCTCTGGAGATTCAATCATACAGATCCTGTACAAGACTTTCGCTTGCGAACCG
Source organism: Pogonocherus hispidulus (assembly GCA_963924545.1). NCBI lineage: Eukaryota > Metazoa > Arthropoda > Insecta > Coleoptera > Cerambycidae > Pogonocherus > Pogonocherus hispidulus. The sequence continues at coordinate 39,126,151 of OZ004695.1, forward strand.
TCACTTATGGGGTGTGCTCGGCAAGTTATCTCGCCATTCGCACCTTAAATCAACTGGCTATTGATGAAAGGGATAAGTTTCCTCTAGCAGCATAAGTATTATGCAATGAAATCTACGTGGATGATTTAATAAGTGGGAACGATTCTCTCAAGGAGGCTAAAACTCTTCAATCACAATTAATTTCCTTGTTAAAATGTGGTGGATTCCAATTACGTAAATGGTCAAGTAATCACCCAGAGTTATTAAACAACATATCTCACGATGATCAACATCCCTCTTCCTTATCCTTTGATAAGAGCGACTCTTTTCTCAAAATTTTAGGTCTGAAATGGATCCCCTTTAAGGACGCTTTTTCTTATGAAGTTTATCCCTCGGACAGACCTTGCACGAAACGAACAATTCTCTCTGACCTTGCGCGAATATTTGATCCTCTGGGTTTTTTATCTCCCATTTCGTTTTACGCAAAGTACTTGATCCAACACTTGTGGACTCTGGGACTGGATTGGGATCAAACACCTCCGCCCCATATTTTGGATTCTTGGACAAAATATAGAACTGAGCTTTCCAAACTATCCGCAATTAACATTCCGAGGAATTTAATGTTTGAAAACTTTAACTCCATCGAATTACACTCCTTCTCAGATAGTTCAGAACGAGGTTATGCAGCCGTTGTCTACTTTAGATTTCATCTTCCATGTGGGAGGATTAAAGTCTCATTTGTATGTGCAAAGTCTAAAGTTGCACCACTTAAAAAACTCTCAATTCCCAGACTAGAACTTTGCGCCGCTGTTCTATTGTCGGACTTAGTAGCCTTTGTTTTAGATGTTTTCTCAGAGAAACTTAATTTTTCAAAAATCTTTGCGTATACAGACTCAATGGTAGCGTTATCTTGGATTAAGTCGTCTCCTCACCGTTGGAGTACTTTTGTAGGTAATCGCGTCTGTCATATTCAAAGTAAAATATCTCCTAATTTTTGGAATTACATTCCATCCCAAGATAACCCCGCTGATTGCGCTTCTCGTGGTCTACTACCCTCCGACCTTATTGACAACTCCTTATGGTGGGCGGGGCCTCCGTGGCTATTGGATGAATCCGATATTAGTCGACCTCTCAATTTAAGCTCTATCCCTGTCACCACTGAGGAAGAAAAGAAAATTAACCTCTCTTCCTTCGTCCCTGTCGACTTGTTCGATAATCTTTTGAATAAATATTCCTCTTTGCCAAAAATTTAACGCATCATCGCTTATAACTTACGCTTTGTCTCCAATTTGAAAGATTCTCAGAATAAAAATTGTTCTACTCTTACTCAGAAAGAACTTCATGCAGCCTTACTCGTTCTTATTAAACTCGTTCAGTCTGTCTCCTTTCATGAGGAAATCTCAAAACTAAAAACCAAAGTTTCTCTTTCCAAAGGTTTACGCAAATTAAATCCATTCCTTGACGAGGAGGGCTACTTAAGAGTAGGTGGCCGGTTAGCTCTCTCTGGCTTATCATACGATCAAAAACATCCATTACTGCTACCTCAGAAGCATCGCCTGACGGAACTGCTAATCGAAAGCGTTCATCGAGAGCATCTACACCCCGGTCAGCAGACCTTACAATATTTATTGAATCAAAATTTTTGGATATTATCTTCCAGACGTGCCATTCGTCGTACCCTATCTCAATGTTATAAATGTTTTAGACTGAAACCTACTCCACTTGCCCCTCTCATGGGTAATTTACCTGCAGCCCGCATCAATCAGGTAAAACCGTTCCAGTGTGTTGGAGTAGATTATGGTGGTCCCTTTTTTATCACATCCCGAAAAGCAAAGGGGGTAAAGTCGCAAAAGGCCTATATTTGCTTGTTTGTATGTTTCACTACGAAGGCCCTTCATCTGGAATTAGTTTCGGACCTGTCAACTGAAGCGTTTCTCGCTGCTTTGAGGCGCTTTATCGCCCGTCGAGGTCGCTGCGCTCGAATATTTAGTGACTGTGGCACCAATTTTGTCGGTGCGCACAGATATTTGGTAGAATGCATGAAGGTTGCAACAGAAACTGAGCACATTGAGTGGTCGTTTAATCCTCCTTCTGCACCCCATTTTGGTGGTCTGTGGGAAGCGGGAGTAAAGGCCGTCAAATCCCACTTATTTCGAGTCATCGGCCAACAAGTCTTAACATTTGAAGAGTTTTATACGGTCCTAACCCAAATTGAAAGTATTCTCAACTCCAGACCCCTCTGCCCTATGAGTTTGGACCCTAATGATCTATTTGTTTTAACACCTGGCCACTTTCTAACACTTGAACCTCTGACCGCACTGCCAGATTTCAACCTAACCAATCTCCCTCTTAACCGATTAACTCGAGGGCAGCTATTGCAACGACTGCAACAAGATTTTTGGCGTAGGTGGAAGGACGAGTATTTACACACTCTGCAACAGCGTAACAAATGGAACAGAGAGGGTAAAAGTGTAAGCCCTGGCACCCTAGTGCTAATTAAAGATGAAACTGTCATCAACTTTTAGATCATCCCACGATTTTGCTTTAAAAAGGATTACGGTGTCGTCTGCGAAGCTCAGAATGGTGCCCGTTATGTTTCGTGATAGAAGCTGGTTTATATACAACGTAAACAGTATGGGACCTAGCACTGTACCTTGAGGTACTCCATATTTGACATTACTTGGTGAACTCAAGAAATTATTTATATTAACATATTGTACTCGATCCGTTAAATAGCTTTTAATTAAATTAAATACGTTCCCACGAAGTCCATTGTTTTTTAATTTCGTTAACAATTTTTTATGACACATGTAACAAAATTTTAATCATTTTGTTCCTTTGTATATGACGAGCAGTATATTTCCGGACGATTAAAAATAATTTCAAAAATACGTATCATTTTATCCCTGAATACCCGCAACCCAAAATGCTCTCTACATTGTAATGTGTTGTCTACCTTTAAAGTGTTTCTGATTGGTCACTTTTATGAAAAGGTAGGGACGCAAAACAGACAGGAAATTAAGACATTTTTAAAATTCGGAGAGTCTGGTTTTGAACAGATTACAAGCAAGTTGACAATTTTACGCTTATTAAAAGCACATGTTCTTAAATTTTACTTTCATTTAAATCTTGAATTATTATCACTATTGTTAGTGATCGGTGTTCTGATATAATAGAGTGTTATCTGTAATAAGCTCATTAATTGATATTATCGTATATTTTTGTTGTTGTCACGAGATAAGTGATAATAAATTTAGTTTACACGTGGTGTAAATTTTCTGCCGAATTTTTTTATTTTTTTGCAGAGTTGTTGAGACGTTAATCTTCCCAGGAATCTACTTTTCTCGTAAACCATCCAATTCCAGGTGGAACGTCTTAGGACATATTTAAGGTGGATACACGAGATTGGAACTGCACTTTGCATACAGGTGAGTACATTTCATTTTCTTAACAAATTGAATATGATTAAAGAAAATTGTACCCTGTATGCAAAGGTCTGTTCTCTGTGAAGAGCCTGGGTTGGTTAGTGCGTTTGTATATAACCATATGGTTATTTTTGATATACGATAAATTTTGTCTGCTAATTACAGAATCTATTATATCCAGGAATTTTATTTTTGATTACTTGCTGGTATTCTAGACCGTCTCACATTAATTTTTTTTCAATTTAATTCTATTTCATTGTTCTTGATATTGTTAATTTTGCATTTAAAATCTCATGTATGAATTAGAAATTTTCACCTTTATGCTAACCAGTTTTTTTGTGTAGCACAGTTACGAATTTTGTTACTGCAATTTTGGTAATTTTTATTGTAGTATATAGTACTGGTCATAAGTTATTTTTTTTCTATTACAATTTGTATATACTGTCCTTCAGACATAGTTGCTCTACGGTTTGATTGTTTACAAAATTCCAATTCCTGGATCATTTTTTTGTACAACTCTGGGACTGGGCTAATCATACAATCTTTTACATGTGCCTGTTTCCACCTTTGGAGCCTGAAACCTGAAACCTAGCTACGTGGGATTTACTTACATCCATCCCTGCAACCCCAGCAAGTCTAGCTAGACGGGGATCTGTTCAGGAGTTCCGGATTAATCTAGGAGAGGCTAGTGGGTGAGATCAATCCATAATTAGGCCGAAGACTGGTGAACCCAGCCCAGTAAAATTGTTTGTAAAATTTTGATAAACACTTTCAGGCTGTAGAGTCTTTTTTCAATTTAACATAAATTGAGTGTAAATATAACTTGTAATATATACTTTTATCTTAACGTAATTTGTTTGTTCTTACTTTCACGCATTCACAATTTCATATATTTTTTTTTCTCATTTAAATTACCTGGTGCCCACTTTTTTATAAATAAGCTTCACAGTAAAATCCAATCCCCGCCTTGAGCCCAGAGCTAACCGGAGCTATGTCCCTGAACCTTTAGGGAAGAAGCTAATAATTCCCGAGGTTCAGTGCACAAATTGGCGCCCAACGTGGGGCCTTGATTTTTTTTAGGTCTGGTTTTACTTAGAACTAAATATTAGCATTTTAACATCAAGCTAAATTTTATAAATTCTTTATTATTGAATTGTGAATGCTGTAGTTCAAACAAATTATTTTCGAGTTCAGCAAGTTTTTCTGGCCACACAAAAAAAGTATTTCTTTATATTTATTTTTATAAAAATTCCATTTACCATATATCTTTATCTTTTATTGAGTTGTTGTTGATATTGAGATATTTAAGTGCTTAAGATAACACGTATATTTTTTTGATTTTTTTATAAATCACATTGGATCTTCTTCACAAATACTTCCTATTTGTTTTGCGAGGTATACTTATATTTGAGTATATACCTTTTTGTTGATTTCTTGTTTTATCAGGATAATACAGAAACAGCTAGTTAGCTGTTATTCACAATTTATTTAAAGTTATTTACTGTATAGGTTATTACTTATTTTTTATTGTTGGTTAAATATTTTAAAATGGATCCAAGTCATTTAAAAACAAAGGAATTAACTTACGAATTACTTATTCGAAAAATTGATAGTATGGGTGATGTGGATACCAAACGTAAACGTTTACGAGGTGCATTCGCTCAGGAAAACGCTAATCGTAGTTTTTCTCACGGTGTAATCTGTAATCCGTTTTCTCATGATGAAGACGTTGTTGAAATTCTTGAAAGTTTTAATGATTTGAAAATTATTGTTCAAAATTTTTCTGGCTTCATAGGAGATAATGTTCATAAACGAATTTCATCTCGCTTAACACACTTAGCAGGACGATTAGATCGTGTAAAAACTGAAACTGTTTCCGAGGAAGGCAAGAAATCAGATTTACAGACTAGACTCTTAGATTTAGAGGGTGATTTCGCATTTAAGGGTAGACCATCCACATCTACATCCACTCCTACACGTACTAAACCTGTAGATTCCCTTGTAGAGGTTCAGGACAAGCACGTGGCTCCATATAAATGGAATTATAAATTTTCAGGTTCCACTAAAGAATCCGTGTTAGCTTTTTTAGAAAAGATAGAACTCTTAAGTGAAAGTCGAGGTGCTTCAAAGCACACTTTGTTTACTGCGGCCGGAGATCTTTTTGAGGGTGTAGCATATACGTGGTATTTACAACATAAAAGTAAATTTAGTAATTGGGACGAGTTAATAAGTAAATTAAAATCAGACTTTTTACCTTATACCTATGAAGATGAGTTACTTCGTGAAATAGACAGAAGAACTCAAGGTCCTAATGAAAGGATTATTGCTTATGTTTCTTGTATGGAAAATCTTTTTAGTAGATTAACGGAAAAACCCACTGAACTCAATCGAGTTAATAAAATTAGGAAAAATCTCCATCCATATTTTCTCTCTAGATTAGCTTTAGTCGAACCTGCCACTATTGATGAGTTAACTAAATTATGTAGACAAATAGAGGAATCTCGTGCTTGGTCAGAACGATATGTCCCTCCACCACGTACTCAATCGGGTATTTTAGAACCACAATTGAGTTATACAGACAATAATTCTGTATCATCCAAATCAAGCTCATATACTGCTAACGTTAATAAATCATATCAGTCAAATTCAGTTAGGAAAAATTTTAACTCTAATCTTGCTACAGTATCTTCCTCTCGTTGTAGGAATTGTAATCTTAATGGTCATAGCTATCAGAACTGTAAAAAACCTAAAACTATTTATTGTTTTGGATGTGGACAACGTAATGTTATTAGGCCTAAATGTCCTAAGTGCAACCCTGGGCTTCTGTCAAAAAACGGTTCCAGTGGTGTCGTAATTCTGGACACCGACACCAACAGCGACGTTTTACCAGTCCAGAATCTAAACGTAGCAGGACCCTCCACTTCTCAGTCGAGAAAAGGCAAAGGGCCAGCAAAATAACCACAGTTTGTGAATGGAACAAATGGTTAGGGGTTGTAAAAGATTTCTATAAAATTTCTCCTTCTGTAATTAATAGTTTTAGTCCTATTTTTGTAAAAAAACCTAATGATAGCCGACCTTATATATATGTAAATATTAGTAATCAATCTATTTTAGCTTTAGTAGATAGTGGAAGTAATTCGTCAATTATTGGATCCTCCGGTTTGTCAATCTTAAAGTCATTAAATATTCCTATACAGTATGATACAAGTTTTCAAGTTGCCACAGCTGATGGTCAGTTACAGGAAGTTTTTGGATATGTTTCCCTTCCTGTAATGTTAAATAAGGTGTCTAAACTCCTTAAAATATTAGTCATTCCCTCTGTTACACATACCTTAATTTTAGGGGTAGATTTTCTTAAGAATTTTAAAATAAATCTTAATTTTCAAAATCTTACCTATGTTTCGCAGACATCTACGCTCTGCACTATTAATACTATTCAATCCCTTGCAGATTTAACCTCAGTTCAGAAAAATAAACTCCAGGAGGTCATAAATTTATTTAAAACTATTGCTCCCTTAGACAGGATAGGTTTGACCCAATTGATTGTTCATACCATTGACACTGGGGACGCTAAACCTATTTGTCAACGTCAATATCCCTTATCTCCAGCGATAATGAAACATCTGAATAAGGAAATTGACGAGATGCTTAAATTTAATATTATTCAACCGTCTCATTCGAGTTGGTGTAGTTCTCTCTGGGTAGTTCCAAAGAAGGAACCCGGTAAATTTAGAGTGTGTTTCAACGGTCGAAAATTAAATCAGGTTACAGTTCCGGATGCTTATCCTATGCCTTTAATAGATAACATCCTAAGTAAATTGAGAGATGCTCGCTATATCACTTCCATAGATCTGAAAAGTGCATTTAATCAGATACCTTTAGATCCTTCGTCTCAACCAAAAACTGCTTTTGCTGTTTATGGTAGAGGATTATTCGAATACAGAGTCATGCCATTCGGATTGTCAAATAGTCCTAAGACGATGGTTCGTTTAATGGACCAGGTGATTGGACCTTCTCTTGAGCCTTTTGTGTTTGCATATATGGATCACATATGGATATATATATGGATCACATAATTATTTCGACACCTGATTTTCCCACGCATTTGGAAGTTTTGAAAAGGGTTTTTGATCGTTTAAAGTCAGCTAATCTTACGATTAACTTAGATAAATGTGAATTTTGTAGGTCCTCACTTACCTATTTAGGTTTTGTCGTCGACAGCAAAGAATTACGTACTGATCCTTCCAAAGTTGAAGCTGTAGTAAAGTTTCCTACGCCTAAAAACACTACAGAAATCAAAAGGTTACTTGGTTTGGTGGGATGGTATAGAAGATTTATTAAGGACTTTTCTTCATTGTGTTCTCCAATTACCGAATTATTACATGGTCGGAAAAAAGGTCAGAGTATCTCCTGGACTCCCGAAGCTGATAAGGCTTTCGAGGATATTAAAACACGTTTAACTACTGCTCCTGTATTAGCAAGCCCTGATTTTTCTAAGCAATTCCATATACAGTGTGATGCCTCTAATACTGGTGTAGGTGCAGTGTTATATCAGAAATATGATGGTATTGAGCATCCCATTGCTTATTGTAGTAAAATGTTAAATAAATGTCAGAGGCTTTATACAACTACAGAGAAAGAACTTTATAGTGTAATCGTCGCTATCGATTCATTTCGAAAGTTCGTGGAAGGCACTCATTTTATAGTAGAAACCGATCATGCGTCTCTTATTTGGTTGCACAAAATTTCTAATCCCTCAGGTCGTTTAGCTAGATGGGCTGTCAGATTGTCTCAGTTCACTTTCGACATTATTCATCGCAAAGGTTCCTCAAATGTTGTGGCCGATGCATTATCTCGGGCTGTTCCCGAAATAGCTGTTTTAGACGTCTCAACTTTTAAACGGGACAAATGGTATAACAAAATGTTGACAGAAGTTCAAAATACTCCTGACTCTTACCCTTCTTTTCGGGTTGAAAACAACCTGTTGTATAAACATATTTTTTCCCATAACCCTGTGCAGAGTAATTTATCAGATTGGAAAATCGTTGTGCCTACTGCCAATAGAGCAGATATTTTTAAATTATATCATGATGATGAAACTGCCGGTCATTTCGGTGTTTCTAAAACACTATTTCGTATTTTAGAATTATATTATTGGCCCGGTATTCGCAGGGATGTCCATAAATACATTAAAAAATGTGCTGTTTGTGCTGCAAATAAAGAGCCAAATTTACCTGTAGCTGGTTTGATGGGTAATTACAAAAACATTAATTTTCCGTTTCAATTAATCTCAGCAGATTTTCTTGGTCCATATCCTAGATCCACCAAGGGAAATCAGTATCTTTTAGTAGTAGTAGACTGGTTTACTAAATTTGTTTTAGTTCAGCCTATGGCTAAAATAACTTCTCGAGCAATCATCAATTTTTTGCAAAATCAAGTATTTTTAATTTATGGCTGTCCCCAAATTTTTTTGTCGGACAATGCATCTTATTTCTCTAGCAAGGAATTTAGAGCCTTTATGGAAAAATTTAACGTCACTATGTGGTTTACGGCTAGATATCATGCAAGAATTAATCACACTGAACGCTGTAACAAAGTCATCTTAACTGCAATTCGATCGTACATTCATGCCAATCACCAAACTTGGGATGCATCCATATACCAAGTTGCACAATCAATCAGATTAGCTAAACATGACGTCACTAATTATTCTCCTGCATTTTTAAATTTTGGCAGGAATATTCCTTTATCTGGCGACTACTATGGCAAAATTTCTGATAATGCAGATAATGTATTAACTGTTAGTGATAAAAATAAATTATTGAACGATTTGCAGGCTTTACCTGAACTATATATAGATGTTCGTAAAAAATTACATGACGCCTACGTTCGTAGTGCATCTCGATTTAATCTTCGGAAACGTGACGTTCAGTTTCACGTTGGAGATCGTGTTTGGAAAAAAAATTACACCCTGTCTAGTAAACCAAACGACTACTCCGCGAAACTTGCACCAAAATACATTCCTTGCATAGTGTCTAAAGTTATATCCAAATTAGTATATCAGTTGAAAGATACGGATGGTAACAATTTAGGAAATTACCACATAAAAGATCTCAAACCAGACTATACAAATTTAGATTCGGATGACGATTCTCAATCTGATAATTCTGCATATTTATCTGTTGACTCAGATTAATCATTTGAACTTGTAAAAACGGTGGCATCTGGAAAAGTTTTGTTTTTTTTTTTCAGTTGCTAGGGTGTACAGGGTGGGCCAAACTTAATATATCTCCTCATTTCGAGTCGAGATCTGGGTTAGTGAAGTTAAAAGCCGACTTGCATTGTCTTGGCTACGTTTTTCTATGGTAGATTAATTTCACAAATTTCCAGCTTAATATATATAACATTAATATCGTTATTGTGTTGTTATTTTGTTTATTTTCAATATTATTTCTATTTCTGTTAGTGGGATTTATAATCATCTCCAAGTATTTACCTATAATTGTTAATATTATCTAGAATATTCTCTATGATTCATTTAATCATAGCTCATACAAGAGCACTTGATCTTTATGAGATTTTTCTTAAATCATACCTTGGCATGGTCCATAAGTTTTAGTAACAGTTTTATTAATACCGTGGGTATTTTATTGGTGTTGAGAAATGTCATTTGTTAATCTATGGAGATTATTGAATTTGTGAGTGACTTTCCCGACTTTTGTTTTGAATTGTTGTTACTAAGACATGATACTATTTATTCACTTTACTATGTATGTTCATAGGTAACTGAGTAATAGTGGTATGTATTTGAAATTGTAAAGTCAATCTTTTTCTTTTTTGCTTTGCTAAATTTGTATTTGACTTTATGATAGTTGTTAGGAATATTCTTACTGAATTTGGAGATAAATAATAAATTACCCAATTTTTTTACCTTCTTTTGAATTGTTTAAGTCATCGACTTTGAGTGACTATATATATTTGGTGTGTATACATATATTATTAGATGGATACTTATGTATATCCATTGTTCCCGATTGTGACATTAATTTTGTTGATCTAGATATGAACTTTCCAAGGGGGTTGACTTGTGTGTATGTCATTGTGAAGGGAAGGAATCAAAGACGAGGCTTCTGCTTGCATTTAACCAGTTGCGCACTTTGAATTCTGTTCTTGTATTACCTTTCATTATTTTTTTTGAACTTATCTCCCACATAGTGTCTTCAGCCAAGGGTAGTTCTCTGGATGGTTTCATAACTGACCAACTCATGGATTCGTACAGGCTTATGAGAGTCTTTTTAATTTAGTTTTAAGTTTATGGTACGTTGGTTAGGGACTGGGATATTGCAGGGACTTCCATATTTCAAGAATGTTGTGTTCTCTGATAACCTTGTGGAAGGATAGACATGGGGGGTGTTATTTTCCTAACCTTGATGATCATGGTTATCATGGTGTTTGTTTAATCAGGGAGGATGGCACTACTGTGTACTGTCTTAGCTCCATCTCGGTGCAATTCTTGGAAAATTGGAGGTCGTGTCTCATCTCAGAACACTCCCGTTCTAGTATTGTAATTGCAAGTACCACAACCTGGAGCGAGTTGTCGGTCCAGCATTTTTAGCTCTGTATTTTTGTTATTTGCAAGTACAACAGTGTATTAGGCAACCTGTTGTCGAGCATTTTAGTGCCTGTTTTTTTCACAAGTGCTGTAGTTTCAGGACGCACTACTAGCCATGTGTATTAAGTCCTTTATTTTTCACAAGTGCTGTAGTTTTAGGACGCACTACTAGCCGTGTGTATTAAGTCCGTTATCTATTTTTATTATTTTGTTTCACAAGTGTTATAGTTTTTGGCAAACTATAACCAAGTGCTTTAGAGCCTATTTATCTTTGCTTATTCATATAACTACATTATATTATTTTCATGTATATTTTTCTATAGATTGTGGGTAGCTTTTCAGGTTCACATTTTGTACATTGTCATTTTTTTATAAAAATTTATCACTCCTAGAGTTATTAATTTTTATTCTCCGGGAAAGGGGGGTGTGTAACAAAATTTTAATCATTTTGTTCCTTTGTATATGACGAGCAGTATATTTCCGGACGATTAAAAATAATTTCAAAAATACGTATCATTTTATCCCTGAATACCCGCAACCCAAAATGCTCTCTACATTGTAATGTGTTGTCTACCTTTAAAGTGTTTCTGATTGGTCACTTTTATGAAAAGGTAGGGACGCAAAACAGACAGGAAATTAAGACATTTTTAAAATTCGGAGAGTCTGGTTTTGAACAGAGTACAAGCAAGTTGACAATTTTACGCTTATTAAAAGCACATGTTCTTAAATTTTACTTTCATTTAAATCTTGAATTATTATCACTATTGTTAGTGATCGGTGTTCTGATATAATAGAGTGTTATCTGTAATAAGCTCATTAATTGATATTATCGTATATTTTTGTTGTTGTCACGAGATAAGTGATAATAATTTTAGTTTACACGTGGTGTAAATTTTCTGCCGAATTTTTTTATTTTTTTGCAGAGTTGTTGAGACGTTAATCTTCCCAGGAATCTACTTTTCTCGTAAACCATCCAATTCCAGGTGGAACGTCTTAGGACATATTTAAGGTGGATACACGAGATTGGAACTGCACTTTGCATACAGGTGAGTACATTTCATTTTCTTAACAAATTGAATATGATTAAAGAAAATTGTACCCTGTATGCAAAGGTCTGTTCTCTGTGAAGAGCCTGGGTTGGTTAGTGCGTTTGTATATAACCATATGGTTATTTTTGATATACGATAAATTTTGTCTGCTAATTACAGAATCTATTATATCCAGGAATTTTATTTTTGATTACTTGCTGGTATTCTAGACCGTCTCACATTAATTTTTTTTCAATTTAATTCTATTTCATTGTTCTTGATATTGTTAATTTTGCATTTAAAATCTCATGTATGAATTAGAAATTTTCACCTTTATGCTAACCAGTTTTTTTGTGTAGCACAGTTACGAATTTTGTTACTGCAATTTTGGTAATTTTTATTGTAGTATATAGTACTGGTCATAAGTTATTTTTTTTCTATTACAATTTGTATATACTGTCCTTCAGACATAGTTGCTCTACGGTTTGATTGTTTACAAAATTCCAATTCCTGGATCATTTTTTTGTACAACTCTGGGACTGGGCTAATCATACAATCTTTTACATGTGCCTGTTTCCACCTTTGGAGCCTGAAACCTGAAACCTAGCTACGTGGGATTTACTTACATCCATCCCTGCAACCCCAGCAAGTCTAGCTAGACGGGGATCTGTTCAGGAGTTCCGGATTAATCTAGGAGAGGCTAGTGGGTGAGATCAATCCATAATTAGGCCGAAGACTGGTGAACCCAGCCCAGTAAAATTGTTTGTAAAATTTTGATAAACACTTTCAGGCTGTAGAGTCTTTTTTCAATTTAACATAAATTGAGTGTAAATATAACTTGTAATATATACTTTTATCTTAACGTAATTTGTTTGTTCTTACTTTCACGCATTCACAATTTCATATATTTTTTTTTCTCATTTAAATTACCTGGTGCCCACTTTTTTATAAATAAGCTTCACAGTAAAATCCAATCCCCGCCTTGAGCCCAGAGCTAACCGAAGCTATGTCCCTGAACCTTTAGGGAAGAAGCTAATAATTCCCGAGGTTCAGTGCACACACTGTGTCGAAAGCTTTCGCCAAGTCAACGAATATTCCAAGGCACGGTTGTGTTTTGTCTAAAGCATCATATATATATGAGGTTAAATTTAAAATTGCATCCTCAGTAGACTTCCCATCCACAAAACCATATTGTCTCTCAGATATTATACCAAAACTCTTAAAGAACTTTGTAATTCGTTGTTTGAGAATTTTTTCAAAAATTTTTGCGATATTGGAAATGATAGAGATGGGTCTGTAATTAATTATTTCTGTTTTTTCACCACCTTTATACAGCGGTTTAATTATACCTATTTTTAAAAGTTTTGGAAAATATCCAATGTCAATGCATTTATTAAGGATGTACGCTAATGGTTCAGATACTTCATCAGAAATTTGTTTTAGTGTCTCTGCTCGGATTTGACCGTGACCAGGGGCCTTTTTGGGCTTTAGTTGGTTGATTATTTTAATAATTTCAGAAGGGTTCGTCGGATACAGATACATAGAATTTTGTAATACTTGTTCATCCTGATCACATTCAATAACAGATTTTATTTTATTGGCATATATTTCCCCAAGTGAACTATAATGTGAATTAAACATATCTGCAATATTCAGTTTATTCGAGATAATGTTACCTTCGTATCTTATTTGTGATATTTCTTGTTTATTATTTTTCTTTCCACGTAATTTGTTTACAAAATTCCACATATTTTGAGACGAATCCTTATTTTTGTTAATTATAGCAGTGTAATAATCTCTTTTTGCTTTTTTTATTATTGTTGTCAATCTGTTTCTATATTTTTTATATTCCTGCAACATATTTATATTATCCGGGTTTTGTTTCAATTTATTATACATTTCATATTTTTTGTTTATTGAATTTATTAAGCCCGGTGTCAACCACTCATTTCTTTTATATTTATTTTTTATTAATACTTTTTTGTTTTTTGATATATGTTTTAATTTTTGCAAAAATATATGCGTCATTGCATCTATGTTATTGCCGTTATAAACTTCTTCCCATGTCTCATTTTGTAAGTCATTTCTCAAATTAGGGTAATTTATATACTGTTTGTAGAATACTTTCTCATTTTGTCGTATTTCTTTATCATTGAATCTGATTAATAATAATACATTAAGATCATATAGATCAAATCCATTACTGGATAATGATCCGTAATATCTACTTCATAAACAATTGCTTCAATTCTATCGTGAATATTTTTTGATTTAATAAAAAAGTGGTCAAGGCATATTTTCGCATTACCATGAACTCGTGTTGGCTTATTTATATAGGAAATAAATTGATGGGAATTAAGTACATTCAAATATTCTTGGGCATTTATATTAAGCTTCAAGAGATCAATATTTATATCACCAGCTATTATATGCATATCACATTTTTCTACTGAACTTAGATAATTTAACAAATGCGATGCGAAGACTGTATCACAAATTTCCGGAGATTTATATATTGAGGTTACTTTAACTTTTTTTTTTTGGTAACTAATTGTCAACTCTACGGCTTTAATTTCTCCTATTTCACAATAATTAAAATAATACCTAGTACATATTATATACGAGTACCTATATATAATAAACATTAGTAAAACCACGTATGTGAAGTCTCTAAAATTATCAGTAAACTATTACGTAGAAAAGCCCAGTGTCACCGTGATTGTGGTGGACCGGCGGTGTTGCCAGATTTCGGGCTCAACAAAGACATGTTCATTGGTGGGCTACGCAAGATTTATACTGTATATAAAATATACAAAACAGCGCCATCTACAGTGAGTTGATATGAACTTTCTGGCGTATGTCCAACTTATAAACACTACTTTGTGAAGCCCTCCGTAAAATTCACTAACACTATATAAGCCTAGCCATGACCAAATACACCTTGATACGCTGTTGAGCCCGAAATCGGGCTACACAGCGTATTTGCGGGCTACACAACGACCTGTTAGTATCTTCGACGGGCTCATCAATGACCGTATATATGTCTATATATATATGCATATATAAAGTGTTACAATACGTTTATAAAATGTAAAGTACTGTAAAATACTTTATACATAAAATACATAAAACAAAGTACAACAATATGTACATGGGCACATACGAATACATTAAATTATATAAAAATAACCTATAACTAAAGTGTAAGCCATAATTCTCTATGGTTCTTAAACCACAACTAAATAATTTATAGGCACAACCAAAATATGTGATCAGTTAATTTTATACAATAATGTACAGAATACTACTTTTTGTAGTTTTACACCTATTTAGTTTTTACATATATTTATAATAATTGTGTACAGATATTTACAAATTAATGTTCAAATGATTTTCACTAAGTTATGCTTTAACATAAACAAGGAGGAATGTTACAATTAGATAGCTGTAGTAATACCCATGGAAATTTCCATATCTTGTAATACTGATATACCTATAAGTACTGAAAATGAGAACTATTGTTTTACTCACTTTAAAGTTGAAACTCCACGAATTTGTATATTTTCCATGACATCATCAGCCCAGAACATATTATATAAATTTTCATTCAAAGAAGATGTGTAAGGAATTGGTAATGGACACGTGTCATTAATAAACTGATCTTCATTTTCCTGAAATACAGATGGTTATTATTTTCTTGATAATAATGTTAATTTATATGGGTTACTTCTACCAACTGGGTACGTCACATAAATAAGAAATATAGAAATCTATCGGAAGTTCTTGCATATATAAATAATTTTAGAAAAATTGCTACCTATCCCTACTTGTAAAAAAACATATAGGTGTGTAAGTAATACTATTACGATATAGAGAGTGCCAAGTAATGGATAATTTTGTCATCCACTAAGAGATTATAATCAACATTTGTATGTACGTACAGGGTCTTCACATATGTATATTTTGAACTAATCTCTAACTGCTTGATCCTTGATTTTACAAAGAAACTTTGTTGATATGGATTTTAAGGTGTATATTAAACATTCGAATATGCTATCAGAAACACAATTGGGCATCTAAGACTGGCCTGCTATTACGTTATTAGTGTAATGTGACAGAATAGATGATTATTTATTAATATTAAATATCTCGAAAATTTATTAAAATTGTATAATTTTTGGAAACATAAGAATGTCTTTGCAGATTTATGAAAATAAACAGTATTGTCTAATAAAAAAATTAAGTCTGTTATGTAATTTTGGTCTCAGATGCCCAATTGTATTTCTGATAGGTACCATATTCTGAATCTTAGAGGCACCCTAAAATCAGGAGAGAGAGATAGGGATTTTTATTTGGAAATATAAATAATATTTATCATCCACAGTAATTTGTAAAGGCCTTCAGATATTAAACTAGAATATACAGCAGAACCGTCTCCAGCATTACATATACAAATAACACATGTTATTGAAAAATTCAAGAAAAATCTGGTGGCATTGTCACGAATGTACTTCTATAACTTTCTAATATATACTAATTAATGAGAATATCTTGACTGTCTGTTATATGCATGCAATTATTATTTATTGATCATTAGTCATATACCATGTGTCCATGGAAAAATTTATTGAATATATAATAATATAGTATATATAATTTATATTTCTGACATCTTAAAAGTTACAAGTTTGAAATTTTAGGATATAAGTCAGTACATCAGAAGCATAATTCAGTACTATTTTTCTTCTACTATCCATAACCCGCTGTTTCCATCCAGGTGTACTATAAGATTTTAAATGACATCTTGTATTTTAATGGCAGATTGCGACAAAGAACATTTTTGATACCCCTATGTAAAAGTAGGGTTACATGAGATAATTTTTAAAATATTTGACTTTACAGTTTGAAAAATGGTATGATGTATACATCCCGATTCCAGGTAGGAAGTTTCAATTTGACTCCTGAGTATCGGTCTTGATTTTATTTTGCCTCGGGCACCAGTTTCTGTTTAGTGCAGAAACACGCCTACTTCTAAATTGTAAACTATAAAGCCTCAAGATTCTGGCCATTATCATCATAACCATATTCACCAATCGCATATCCCAACTTAAAAGCAAAAATTCTATAAAATTTCTTTTGCGCATTTGAGAATATTCTAAATGAGATCTCACCAAAGAGCAATACAATAATTTCAATGTATGTACTGGAAAATCAGAGGATGCTCTTGACACAAATCCCAACATGTTTAGAGCTTTTGACATAATGTTATTAAGTTATTAATATGAGTAATAAAAGAAAGATCACAATGGAAATGTACTCCTAAGTCCTTGGCTTCTAATTTCCTTATCAATGGCTTCTTACTAATGTTATAAGTATAATTATAGTATCGCCGCGGCGATAGCTCAGTCTGTTAGGTGCTGGGTGGTAGCTTGTGACTAACAGAATGGGTATATCGCGGCGCGAGTTCGAATCTCGCTAGGGGAGAAATGGCACCTCTCCCAGGGAATGGTTGTGTGTCTGCGTTTTTTTCATGTGTACCCTCCCTCTACACAAGCCTGAGGCTTTCAGAAGGGAGGTTGTCCATTTCTGTGGTGTGTGTTTTTAATTCATAGTATTTTTCTTAGACTTGTTGAAAGTAAATACAAAGCATTTATCAATGTTCAAATACAAACAATTTGTATTACATCAGTCACTGATGTTATTCATATCTTTTTGCAGTAATAGTGTGTCATGTACAGTGTTGGTCTTTTGAAACATTTTTAAGTCATCAGCAAAAAGAAGAATTTGTGAATTCTCAATAACATTACTGATGTCATTCACAAATAGACAGAAATGTAGAGGCCCACAGTAAGACCTCTGGGAAGCCCCTGATTTGAGTTCAATAGCTGTAGAAATATAATTACAAATGCAAATAAACTGTGATCGACCAGTGAGATAGCTACATACCCACTCTAACATGGCTGCGTTTATACCATATAATTCCAACTTTTCCATTAACCTCTTAACCGGTTAAGACAAATATATCCGCTGATAAAATATTTACCTAAATGCTTATGACGAATATATTCGCATTTACAACTTTTGTGGAGCTTTGCATGGATAAGCCGAATATGTTCGCCTATGATAGCATGCATAATTCCTCAACATTCAACGGTCAGTTTGGTGTATAATACTTATAATTCAGTTTCAATTTCATCTCAGTTTCTGTGAGATTGCTTACTAGAACGCGTCACAATGCCTAAAAGAAAAGAATTTTCCGACGAAAGCGATTCGGATGAGTCCGATAGTTCAAGCATAGCTAACGACAATAATTCCCTAAACAGTTCAGTAGATACTGACTTCGAAATAACTAGTGATGAGGGAGAATCCGATCAGGAAGAGTGATGAAGTTGTCCCATTAGATGTACCCTGGACAATCCCTGTACTTCTCCTTTACAGCTAATTCAGGTGTGCAGACATCAATTACAAATCCTAATATTCTGGAAGTTTTTGAACTGATTTTTGATTAATCGTTGGTCGAATTGATTGTTGAGGAAACAAACAGGTAAATATAACAAAATTAGTGATTTTCAGGAAACATTAGTTATTTTTATTATTATAGATATGTTGTTCAGTTTATAATTCGGAATTCTGAGAATATATTGCCAAACTCTAGAGTGAGAAAATGGAAAGCAACAAATGCAAGTGAAATAAGAACTTTTATTGGATTAATAATTTTACGGGGAATTTGATCCAAACCTTCATACGAGTTATACTTTACTAGGCGTGAAAGTATTGAAACACCTTTTTTTTGGCAAAGTTATGCCAAAAAAAAGATTCAGGTTATTATTAAAATTTTTGCATTTTGCGGACAACAATCATATGGACCATAATTCGCCAGATAGGAAATTATATAAGATAAAGCCAGTACTTGATCATCTAAAAAATAAGTTCATGACGACATATATTCCAAAAAAGAATATTTCCGTTGATGAGTTCCTAATTGGCTGGAAGGGACGATTAAGATAGCACCAATATATTCCGAGCAAGAGAAAACGATTTGGCATCAAACTTTTCTGCCTGTGCGAAAGTTCTTCAGGTTATGTGAATAATTTTATTATTTACACAGGAGCTGACACGAATTATGGTACGAAATATAATGATCAACTGATAGCTTCGCGTGTAGTTCTGGAATTGTCAGACAGTCTACTAGATAAAGACTACTGTTTATTTTTGGATAATTATTTACACAAGTCCCAACCTGATTGAGCAACTACTGAGAAGGAAAACCACTTGTATAGGTAGTATGTGAATAAACAGACAGGGTATTCCAAACGAAATAAAAAATAAGAAATTGATGAAGGGTGAAACTATGTTTAGAAGAAAGCTAATGATATTAAAATGGAAATATAAAAAGGATATTCTATTGGCGAGCACAGTACATGATAATAGCATTGTCGAAATTGAAAAAAGAAATAATAAAATAAAAAAGCCGGCAGTAGTCGCTGATTATAATGTTCAAATGGGCGGTGTAGATCTATCGGACAACCTATTACATTTTTATTCTACATGTAGGACACATATAAAAACATATTATAAAAAAATATTTTTCCATATGTTCAACGTTGCTATTCTGAATAGTTATATCCTTTATAAAGAAAGTGGCGGAATGAAGAGTAGACTGAATTTTGTTACAGAACTTGGCGAGGCTCTAATTGAAAAATACGCCGAGCCCAGTAATGCTCCGAAAAGATGATCTAAAACGGCACAAACAAGTCGTCTGATAGAACGTCATTCCCCGGCTATTATTCCACCCACGACCAACAAAGAAAAGCCCACAAAAAGGTGTTTTGTGCAGTGAGAAGGGCATTAGGAAAGAATCCAGGTACTGGTGTACCGATTGACGAACTGGACTACAAAACAAAACTACTGCCCAGCCCCATGTTTTGGTCTTTACCATACCAAGTAATATCATGTTAAGTTGTAACATTCGTATTGAAATAATAATAAAATAATAACCCATCACCCTTCCCATAGTGTATAAGACGAATATATACGCATTTTAGTCATGGTGCGCTAATGGCGTATATAGTCGCATGACCATTTTTTAACGTCCAGCAGTAACGACCTCGAGTTTCGAAACCCAGCGGCTTAAGAGGTTAATAATTTATGAGATACTCTATCGAATGCCCTAGAGAAGTTCGTGTATACTACATTGGTCTGCACGGACTCCTCAAACCCATTCAATATATAATTATGGTATAATAATAAATTTGTTGTAGTTGACCGCCCTGCAGTAAAGCCATGTTGCCCAGGGAAGATAAGAGATTTAAAACAATGACCTAATCAGGTAATTCTCAATATTATCCCTAACTCCCGATTTGAAAATTGGAGTAATAAAGCTTTGCTTCCA
The DNA here is from genome assembly GCA_963924545.1 of Pogonocherus hispidulus. Classification (NCBI taxonomy): domain Eukaryota; kingdom Metazoa; phylum Arthropoda; class Insecta; order Coleoptera; family Cerambycidae; genus Pogonocherus; species Pogonocherus hispidulus. The sequence continues at coordinate 39,146,587 of OZ004695.1, forward strand.
AACTTCTGGAAATATACCCTCACTTAGAAACTCATTAAAGATTAAAAATAAGGGATAAGTCAATGAATAAATACATTGTTTTAGAAAAAATAAAGGATACCCACCATACCCACCTACCTGCACCATAAGAGTATGTTTGTTTCATAGCATTTACTGTCTCGAAAATTGTAATCAAATGCAAACTAAAGAAGAAAAGTTTATATTACTATATCTATTACTATCATAATCAAAATTATGATTAGAACTTGTATTGGCTTGTGTATATACTGTTGAAAAATAATCAGTGAACAGATTAACCATTCCCAAGCCATCATGAGATGTATTAACCCCATGTTGCATTGTATTTGGCAGATTATAAGATTTTTTCTTATTATTTTTTCTTCCAAAAACTTCCCAGATTTGTGCCGAGTTCATTTTCCACTCTACACAAATATGTAGTTATTATAGTATATTTTACGAAGATCCTTATACCTGGACCTTAACTGTGAAAAACATAATCCTCGCTTGAATGGTGTAGCCTGTACCTTTTATGCACTTTTTTCTTTGAATAATCAAATTTCTTAGTTGTGGACTATACGACTTGAGAAAATTAGACTGTTTAAATAATTTTACAGGAACAAAGCATTCTAATGCAGTGTAAATTACTTCATAGAAGTCATTCAATATAACATTTATATCACGATTATTAACAATAGTTTCCCAATTAAATGTTACTAAGTAATCATTAATTGGTTCATAATTTGTATCTCTAAAATCAAAGTAAAACTGATCCGCTGGTATCAGCTTAATTCATACTGTTACGATCAACAGATATTACAAATGTTCTAGCAGTGTGATATAAACTATTAGCAAATATTAAGTAAATCACAGCTGAAGTTACAACATCATTTAAATGAGATATTAATAAATCCAGAAACACACCCCTATTATTCGAAACCGTATTTAGTTGATGTAGATTCAAAGCACTAAAATAATTTGTTAATTCTACTGCAATTGAAAACTCGGGTCAAATTGCTTGTAAACCAGCAACATCATTTGTCCATTGAGCTTCTGGCAGGTTAAAGTCATCACATATGATAAATTCATGATCAGGAGATTGCTCATTCAATGATACCACAGTCTGGAAATGACTCATGTAAATATCGCTGTCCGAGTTTGGAGCAATGTATAGCAATGGAGCAGCCAATTATGAATTTTTTACAGCCACATAAAATTTCAACAAAAAGTTCACTATCATCATCACTGTTAGCAACCATAAACCTAGACTTGATATTTTTGTAATGATTATTAACACACCACCACCTCTGCGTCTACCAGTTGGACCACTCCTTTATACATTATATACGTCTGATTTTGAAAAAGTAATTAAGCATTGTAAAATGCATTTGTACACAGATGACACACAGCTCTATCTCTATTTTTTACCCAGCGACTGCTTATGGGTAATTAATGCATTTAAGTTCTTTAGTAGATAAAGCAAAAAGTCACTCCTTACAAATTAATGCAACGAAAACGTCAGCTCTAGTTTTTGGTCATCATACTGTAAGGTCGGTAGTCTTGGAAAATCTGTTATTTATGAATGGGCAAACGACAAAATTTACAGAGACTGCAAAAAATTTGGGACTTACTTTTGATATGAGGTTAAGGTTCAGCCATATGTTAACAACTGTATACGTACTTCATATTTTAATTTAAAAATTATGTATAAGATACTTTATTAACCAGAAAATTAAAACTGTTTTGTGTGAGTCACTAGTTATTTCTAAATTCAATTGTGCTGGCTCTGTTTATGGACCTCTGTATAGATGCCGAGGATAACCGTCAGATTCAAGTTCTCCAAAATTCATGCCTGCGCCTTATTTATGGAATAAGGCCCCAGTAACATATTTCTCATAAATTATTGGACATAGGTTGGTTAAATATATCTAGGAGACGACTACTGCATGCTGCTTGCTTATTTCACAACATTTTAAATAACAAGTGGCTCCGATATCTCAGTAATAAAATTTCTTATAGAACAGATGTTCATAACCTTAACCTTCGGTTTAGGATAATACCTACTCCTTACTCCTCCGCTCCATCATACAGAACTATTCAAATCAGCTTTATCCTATCAAATCGCAAAAATTTTTAATGCAATGCCATTAGCCATTAAGAATAAATCGGTGTGAATTTTCAAACACTATTTTAAAAGATATTTATTAAATGACCAAGTTAACGCACTTCTGCCAGATTAAATGATATCTATGTATTTTCTAGTTAATATGTTCAATTATACACTGGAACTCGCTTATAACGAACCCTCAAGGGAACTAAAAAAACGTTCGTTATAGCCGAGTGTTCGTTATAGCAAAACACACAAAATTATGACTTATTTATTTAGCCTATCTTTATAAATGAGTAAAACTATGATAAAAACGTAAATACTTTATTCTTTTGAAATTCCTATCATACAGAAAGATACATAAGTGTAAATCTATAAAAAATAATTTTTAAGTTCATATTTTTAATGTATGTATGTATATTTTATATGCATAATTATTTATACGCCTGCGTAATGCATATGTAGATGTAGGATTTTAAAAATAATCGGTCATTTTGGTTTGTTTCTGCCTTTTTTCGGACATTATTTTTTCAATTATTTTATTTTCAATTAATTTCACAGCTTGGGCAGATGTATCATCAAAGTCATTAAAACTAACAAATTTGTTTACTATTTCGAGAGCTCTTAAAGCTTCAAAACTTGTAGGCAAATTCATTTCTTCTTCAACTTCATCTGCAGCATCATTTTCATCATCCACAACTTGTTGAATAGACGAAGAAGCTATTTCCTCAATTATTTGGTTGTCAGAAGGGAATTCTGCGACCACAACATCATCATCAATTGATATAAATTCATTTAAATCGGTATGATCAAACTCAGTAATAGAGTTACTTTCGGCCCAATCTTGAAGGTCAATTCCTTCTTCTCTTTCCCTATCTTTTTCTCTTTGCATCCATTGAGCCAGTGGTATTTCATCTTCTTCATCATATTCATTTTCAATCATTTTTAATCCAGAGTGGCGGAAACAATTGGAAATTGTTGCATTTGTTACACAATTCCAAGCTGTTTCCAACATAACGATAGCATCTAATATTGTAATTTTCAACACCTCATTGTTATCTATTGCCGTAATTATTTTTACAATAAGTTGCTTTCTGTAGTATGCTTTCAAACACCTTATTACACCTTGGTCCATGGGCTGAAGTACTGCTGTGACATTAGGAGGGAAAAAGACTACCTGAATGAACCGTAAATTAGGAACTTTAGGATGGGCTGGGCAATTGTCAATTAAAAGTAAAATTTTTCTATTTTTGTGACTCAGTTCTGTGTCCCAGTCTCTTAAAATGTTTTCGAAAATTTCAGACGTAACCCATGCTCTTTTATTGGCATAATATGTAACCGGAAGATTAGTGAGGTTTTTGAAACATCTGGGATTAGCCGGCTTACCAATCACAACAAGTTTTCTTTTCTCAGATCCATCCATGTTGGCACACACAAACACAGTTAGACGTTCCTTGGATAATTTTCCTCCCGAACATTTATCTCCTTTGAATTTTAAGGTACTATTGGGCGACATTTTATAGAAAAGTCCTGTCTCGTCACCATTAAATATGTCACATTCACTGTATCTTCGCTTTAGAGACGGCCAAACCGACCTGATCCATTCGCTGGTAACTTCCGTTGATACACTAGCTCCTTCGCCATGTAACTTTCCCCATTTTATATCATATCTGCGTTTAAATCTATCTATCCAAGCTCGAGAGAATTCTGGCTCCGCAGTTTCTGCTGCTGGTATTGGCGTTCCTTGTTCAATTTCCTGTAATGCGGTTTCATTGGATATTTTGGCAAATTCTAATGCTTTTTGTTGAAGAATGGGACCGGAAATGGGAACATTTTGGCTTCGTTTTAAAGAAAACCACTTAAGTAAAGATTTGTCTATATCAGGCTTGGACGACCTACGTAGTTTCTGCCTAGATAATGATATTACATGTTGTTCACTTCTATATTTTTCTCGGTTTGCCCAAATTGTCGAAACAGTTGATTTTGATAATTTGTATTCCCTACAAATGGCAGCATTTGCAGCACCCCTCTCTAATTTGGATATAATATCGAGTTTGTTGCTTAAGTTTATTGCCTTTCTTTTATTTTTTCCTGCCGACTCTGAATTCATCATCATTAAATAGCGAATATGGACGCGACGGTAGCTAGCCACGTGTATACTTATGTATTATCACAGGTTATACTGAATAAGCTGTGGTATTATCTCTCGCGAAATGTTTATGTTTACACCGCCAACATGCAGTGAGATGAGGCTCTATTCCAGCAGCAATCGCAAACTAGTCAGATCCAGTCAAATAACTCGACACCAGTCAGCAAAATATTTTCAACCAATCACAGGCCTTCTGACTTGTTAGAGATTGCTGCTGGAAAATACCTTTATATTATGCTCTGATTGGTGCAAATCTGTGTCATGCCACGGTTCTCCCCGATAGTTCGTTATAGCCGATAAAAGCCGATAAATGGATGCGTCTCCTGTTAAAAAGTCTGGCCGTTATAGCCGAGTGTTCGTTATAAGCGAGTTCGTTATAAGCGATTAAAAATATATGTATTTGATACGGGCTCTGATGGGACTTTAATTTTTGTTCGTTATAAGCGACTGTTCGTTATATACGCAGGCCGTTATAAGCGAGTTCCACTGTATATATATTCATAAAATTTATTTTTTTTTTGCATGTTTAATATGGATATTCTTCTAAATATTCATCAATCATAATACTTGTAATTTTTACTGCTTGCTACTTCTCTTACCGCTTAAGATTAAAAACAAGAGCTGTACCGTTCGATAAAGATATCTGATCTTGAGCGTTTTTCCTTAACTGAATCTTTTCATATTATTTGTATGTGTACTGTGCATTTCAAGAAGTTGTATCCCGGATTGGAATGTTAGTATATATCTCCAACGTATGGAGCGTCGTCATGTTATTAGTTAAATTCAATGCATTGGCACATCTCGGTTACGGACCGCTACAAATTGAGGTGGTGTGATTTAAGCGCACGTGCCAGTCTCGGACAGGATTTGCCAGCGAATCCTGACAATCCGAACATTCCAATCCGGGATACAACTTCGTGAAACGCACAGTATATGTATGTGTGTATGTGTATGAATACTTGTATCAATTGTAATTAATGTTGTTGGAAAAATAAAGCCCAATTATTATTATTATTAATAAAAATGAAAATTTTCACTGTTAATCTCGAGGTTTAAAAAGGAGTAGGTTACTTGGTAACTTTGGACTAATCAGATGTTCGCATTTAATGCGCGGGAATACGTTATCTAGAAGACTGATTTAAAACTTTGTTGAGTTTAACTATGACGAACTATGACTGTGATAGTTTAACTAGGCGACTACTTGTTAATAACTCCTGAAAAAAATCACATCTTTTAGACAAACTATAGACATAATACGAAACGTTTTAGAATTTTAAAAACACTTTGAAAACATCATAGCCTTCATTTTTCAAAAGGAATCGAAAAATTAAATAGAAATAGTAGGTTGCCATTTAAAAAATAAAACTGGTATCCATACAACAAAATTGGGACATTGCGATACATTTTTATAGCTTAATTCTGATATAAATAATTGACAAAGGCACACAAATAAACTTAATAAACTTCTGCATTTCAATTTTGTTGAGTCTTATTCACAGTTTCTCTTAAGGTCATGAGGCACCAAGTTGTACTTTGTGCCATATATTTATCAATGATCAAGTTGAAATTAATCAATTACTTACATTACATCTATTAATTCTGACAAATTTGTTCATAAAAGGCTTAAGTAATAGTCTATCCTTTTCCTGTGTAACCTGTAAAAGAAAGATTAGTCATATTAAACATAAATAAACCTGTCTGCAAAACTTGTGTCTGTATAAACTGTACATATTGTCGTACATGAGATGTACTGGCACTAAAGAATTTGGTTTTGTAAATATCAGGTATATCCTGTTATCTAATACAAGCAAGTATATAGTATAATTTAAACGTTATAGGTCAGATCATGTCAAATGTATTTTACACTTTTTTGGGATCTGAATGTAAAAATTTAAGAATATTTTCAATATTGAAAAGTTCTAATGAAAATACTGAGGAAGTACTCACAGGGTAAGATTTATATGTTACCCTCTGATATAGGCAGAGGATTGTGAAGTAATAAATTTTCTATCTATAATATTAGAAATTTAACTTTATTCATATTTTTGTTTGGTTTTTTATTTAGTATTGAACTGGTTAGTATTATTAATTATTACAGAGTGTTGGAAAATACAGTGATTTTCCAGTTACCGATAAACCAGTGAAAGTAATTTAGAAATCACCATGAATCTTTATGGAGATTTGAATCACAGTGATTGTCAACTTTAAAATATGTATTTCGATACACGATTTTAATTTATTGGACAGTGTTCGATATGGGTTAGTTGCTGTGGCTGATTTGAAATTAATATTACTAATTGGCAATACTCAGGCTACCGATACCAAATTACTTTGCTAGTATGTAATATTTTCCACTTTGATACACCATTTTATTCAATAGTTAATACGAATAATACATATATAAGGATGTATTTATTTGTTTCTATTAATTTTTATAACAAAGGAACAATTCTAACTAAAATAAAAAAATAACTAAACATAAAAATAAGAAATAAAGCATTCTTTGGTAATATAATAGGTATGGTATATAATATATACCATATTATACATATAATACCTGATATGAATACACCTAAGTAGTAGATGCAATAGAAAATGACAAAAACAAATAAATTATAAACACAAAGTCAGTTTCTAATAGTAAATATTACTCGTGACCGTAATTAATTCCCCAAATTTATGGGGTGAGAAAAACTAAAAATTTTATATTGTAATACGAGTCCTCTATATCTACCTATCTGACATATTAGAGATCTATTAGTATCATCAGTAACAGTAAAACTGGTAACAGCAATAATAGTGAGTGTTAGTTGGTTACTATCCATCCAATAATGCAAAAAGTTCCCAAGTAATTCCGATCACCAGTAGCACCAGTCATTTTCAGTTCACTGTGATTGAATCACCATGGTAGATATATCACCCAACACTAGTATAATACAATGTGACATAAACTTGGTTAAATTATTGTTTTTATGAAGTAAAAATTGTAGAATTATTATAACTTTATCAGATGTGACAGCAATAGTAGCGATACTTATAAAAGGAAAGGAGAGTTAACTACAATCTAAACAAAATACTCAATGCCATCACTTAAAAATTCAAGTCAATATCAAGTATTTTGACGCAATCTATTTAGAAGCTTAAATTAAATAACCCGACAAACATATTGCTTCAGCTATTTCTCACTGCATGTGGATACTGGTGCATGTGTGAGACTTATTTAAAATTTTATAAATACAATTGAATATAGAGAACTCAGAGACTCAAAGGATAGTAATAATTATCGTTGGATTTAATTTACACCAGACATGAAAATTATATACTTATAAAATTTAACAATATTTAAATTTAATACAACTAGACTAACTTAATTTTTTAATTTTACCAAGTTTAATTCTTAAATTTATTCAACATTAAAAATTATAATGAGAATACTTTAGAGCTAATTTTGGATGTTTGTGAAAATGTAAATAAAGGTTCTGTAATTAAGGAACCTTTTGCCATGGATGTGTGTGATTTCTGCACTATTATCAAATTATTCATTAACGTGCAAGACTTGAGTAGAATATTTGTTTGTTGCTAATACTTTGCAAAATAAACAACTACAGTTAGTAGAAATAACAATATTATTGGGACAAGTCGACAAAGATAATTTATACTAACAGGCTCTTTTAACAAATAGATTATGTTTTTGTTTATGTCTAACATTTGGTAATATTGATGTAGTAATAAAATTATATACTACCTTACCAATTATGTCAATTCCAAACTTGAATAATAGTTCTTTAACGGAAGTCTAACGGAAATATAAAAATTTTTTCTGTTAAAGTATTGTGGATTAGCAAATTTGCTTTTGTTAAATTGAAATTTAGTCAACTGATTGCGTGTACGCCACTGACGGGTGGAACAGTCAACAGGTTAACCATGAATATGGACAGTGCGGACACAGTTCCAAAATAATAGACACTGAACCCGATATTCCTGCATAAAAGTGAAATTCTCGACAGCAGAAGACTAGATCGGGGTAAGTGGTTTGTTTAGACATCTAGGGTTTTGATTATAGACAGATATACATTGCGTTAGATAATTCAAAACATAAAAAAACTTTGCAATCTAGTCCACTCGCACACACTAATACTAATATTGTGTTCAAATCTTCCATATAATATTATGTACTTAATATGGAATAATATATTTAATTACTGCTCATAGTTATATTCAGTATATAATATATACACCTAAGAAAACTACACCTGTTGAACTTTTAGGAATGTAAGTAATTTCTAGGATGTCTTGTTTATATAAGTCAGAATAAGTTTTAGTTAATTATAGCATGCCTATACTACACGCCAGAAATAATCAAAGTGCAATGACCGGAAAAAGAGTAGATCGGTGTTGTCAAATTTATTTTTAAAGTATTCTTATTTAAAACAGGAAACGTAATAATTACCTTATTTACCCATTTTTTCACTTGTCTTTAACGTCCCTTATCCCTATTGTACTTTATCATAGAAAATATAGTACTAGTATATTTTCTATGGTACTTTATTAAAGCAAACACAATGTTTAATTTGTCTTTTACTTAATAATATCAAGGAATTTCGTAATATGTGGCAACTGCGAAAGCCGTAAAGTTGACGACAAACTGTTCATCCTTATTTAACATACATATTCTTGCATTTACACTTTCTTTTTGTCTAAGCCTCAACGACGTTCATTGGTCGAATCAAGAACCAACAAGCGACTGCGCTCGAGCTACTAGGGAAACAGTGGCGTGATGTTGGGTTATTTCGCGCGCGTTTCTTAACGGTAAAAATTTGTGGTAAAATTATCAGTGTATTTATTCTTTGTGCCAGTGTTTATACTTATTTGTGTTAGTTAAAAAAGTGGAAGTGCATTAAGTGTGTATTACTTTATTTGTTATTATAATTTATTGTGATATATCGTGTTTTCATAGTGATATTGAATAATGGAAAATATACCGGGACCAGCAATAGTTAAAAAAAGATCGCCTTTATCCGAACATTGGATAAAATAATGCACGTCATCCACGACAACGAAATAATTCCTAAACTGAGCAAGACTTCATTAAGGAGAGTTTTACATAAGATGAATTTTAGATATGGAAAGGTTGACAGGAAGAGCATTCTTATTGAAAGAAATAACATAGTAATATGGAGAATTGCTTGATAATGATAATATAAATTGTATATAAATTGATAATAGGTACCTATATTACATTTTTACATGTATACATTAGTTTTTTACAGTTTTCCACTTAAATTTTTCGGTAATTATTTACTTTAGCGTAATACTATCAAAATTTTCTGAAATTTTGTCTATCAACATTTTCGTAAAAGCTGCTATTTTTCATCAAAAACTACATTCGTCCACAAAAAATAACTTTAGATTTGTATTCAGCATACCCGAAAATAGGGGGATAGGCAAAATTTCAGGACAATTTGAGAGTTTTACGCTAAAGCAAATAATTTTTCACCTAATGACAAATCTAAAAATGTCTATATTAACTAGACATTTTTAGATTTGTATTTTTTTACCACTGGGCATATTTCAGTTAATATATACTAGACGTATTCTATAGAATAGTATACGAGTATATATTAACTGAAATGTGCCCAATGGTAAAACAGAATACGCACGCCCATGCATCACCGCATTTTACCAGATCGGTGAGGTCATTCCACTTTGATTAATTCTGGCGTTGACTATAATTAAGGTTTTTCTTTCTCTTGTTAATTTTCTACTCATTGCTTTATCTTGTTTGTTTTGTCATTTCTATACTTTGCCATATAATTGCTATTTTTGTACTGTTATAGAAAATTCATTATTATATTATTTCCAATAGATAATATAATACTTGCCAATACTCTCCAATAGATAATTGTATGCCATTTTAGTAACTTATTTTTAGCAGCTATTTGTAGCAAGAATTGAATATTCGAAAAGAATAAAGTTCTAGGATTGAAAACGGGGCACTATTTCTAATAAAAATTCTAATTTGTCAACACAATACTGTAAAAATGTAATAAATTTTGCAAAATTTGAAGTCCACTATCAGAATCTCAAAAGTGGTGAGATATAGAGTTCGTTAAATCTGGGCAAAGTTGCATATCTGCCCAATAATATGCCATTAAGAAATGTAGAATATGTTTATTGGTTTTTAGTTATTTTCAAGGGACAACACTTTTTTGTTATTTTTTTACAATTTACACTTTTATTTTCATTGAATTCGTTAGCATATTTTTCCTAATTCCAATGACATATTTGATCTATCCAATATTTTCCAGTAAAATTTTGCAAATAATTTCCATGGCGATAATTTTTTTATAGTTACGAGCTAACCTCTAATAATTTACATGTATTGCTACGTTTTATACAAATTGGTGAGTGCAGTGACTAATAGTGAGAATATGACATATTTTAATATGAATGTAACAACTACTCAAGTTTCAAAAAAAGTAATTTTAAATTATATCTAGCGGAATCTTTATGGCTGAAGTATATAATGTAGAAAAGTATTCACAAAAGCTATTGTCCCCCTCCCTTAATTATTTGGTTTTTCATAAATACAAAAGTTTTAGGAAATATCAATACACGTAAGAGAAAAACAATTTAGCATTATATTTCAGAGATAGTATATGCCTAGTATATGTCTGAAATATGTCTATGTATATATGTCTGAAATATGATGCTCAATTATTTTACTGTATATTTCAGAAATACAATTCCCCATTGTTTTTCTATTAACTGTTGTCTTTAAACTTTACTTTGTTGTGGAGGAAAAATCCATTTGCTAATAATTTACACAATCTAATTTAATACAATTTTTATATATTTAAACTTATATATACAGGGTGTTAGTTAAACATGCGGCAAAAATTCAAGAAGTTATTCCTTGGACTATTCTAAGGATATTTTATTCTTTGATGATTTTTGAAAAAGCACTTTGTTGCGAAGATATAGGGCAAAAAAATTTTCAACAAATCAAATTTTGGTATTTTTTGGTAGTTTGGTTGGGATGAAGTAAGATTTTTTGACACTTGTAGTAGTTCGACATAGGATATTTGGATGATATACAGTCAGGGCCGCGCCAACCCGGAGGTGCAAGGGATGTGTGGCAACCGGGCGCCACCTTCCAGGGGGCGGCAAAAGACACCGTGACGTCAGTCAAGACTCTTTCCCTTTTTTTACATTTTATTTTTTTTCGTTAGATAAGATCTTCTTAGTAAATAAGTACATTCTAAGATCTCAGTTGACTTGTTATAATTTACAGTTTTAGCCAAGTTAAAAGGTTTTCTTCACGGTCTATTAGGCGCCGGTCATCACATTCTTGTCGCGAGTAGCAGCAACGAAACGCCGTTTTTCCTACTCGATTAAAATAGGGCTGCCCGCGCGCGACTGACCGGGGCGAGGAGTCACTCAGCTGACTGGGCTGAGTAAAAAAAAATTTTAAAAACCTAGATATGTCTGATTTGTTTGAGGAATTTGCAAGAAGGAAGGCCCGAAAAATTATTTTTTGAATAATGACTGAAGAAACGAAGTATTTAAATAAAAAGACTATTTAAGTTCCTGTTCTTAGCTGTTTTTTTGTTTTTTAATATTGTTGTTTTTAATATTATTACTGGAAGCATTAAAAACCTGTAAATATTTTAGTTGTGTTCGCCCCACCAACCTAAACAATCTTTATATAAATACAAATGTTTTCTACCAGAAACAGGGTAGTCCTATTAATATGTCAAAAATGATCAATTAATATTCTATTCCAATGGGCGTCTACTGAAACTAAAATATTATTGCAGATATTAGTGGTTTGTGCCTAAAATTATCATAGACACGATGCAAAAATTGAATTACTTCTTGGTCTTTTTATTGTATTTAATTAACATGAAAACGAGAAATAAATATAAACATGGGCACCTGTTTGAAAACGTCAGCAGTAGGATGTCAGCTCAAATATTAAGACAATAATTGGTATAGAAGTTATGTGTGCTTTTTTAACACACAGTTATTCACAGTTATTCAAAATTCGTGAAATAAATTTTGCATTATATTTTTAATAGCACCCCTAAGATACAAATTATTAAATATCTACTCTACCTATGCAAGACTTTGTTTCCCTTTAAAATTTTTTTAACAAAAAAGTACTTGATGAAAGAACTTGCTGATTCAAACCTGGTTTTTAATATTAATTCATATAATATGATGATGTTGATGTGTGTGACATGATCCAACGGCCCAACTGTATATCAGCTCTACATAATCAAAAGGCAGGTCAGGATAATCCCTAATCCCGAATTTTACTGTTTCTGTAGAGGCAGGCTACCTTGCCTTTTTATCTTCGCTAAGACACTATACCAAAACTGGTAATAAAAATTAGTTTCAAGTATACTTTATATAAAATGTCTTTATACTCGCCATGCACATATCTCTAGCATGAAAATTGAAACAATGAAATGAAAAACGAAAAATTAACAGGTATTGAAGGATGTAAACAAAAAATCCCCTCCTATAAAATTCAAAGTCGTATATTATTCAACCTTTATGACACAAACGTACACGACACGACAATTGTCAAGGTGTATTTAAAAGATCACTTAGCGGCATGGAAACATATACGAAAAATGGCATTTTAAAGATGGGGAGTAGAAAAAAATATTTTTGAGTTACATATCAAAGATATACATTTTTAAATGGAATATCATGTATTAAATGTAATTTTTTAATTCTAGAGACTAAATTAACTAAATTAAGGCGAGTTTCTGTAACCTTCCCTACAGCTAAAATCTATAATTATTATTGAGATATGGAAAGATTTTTAATATTGTAGAACAAAATTAAAATGTGTTGTATAAAATTAGGTTCTAGTAATCAGAACCAATATTTAGCAAAATGCTATAGCTTTAAGATAAAATAATGTTCGTTCCACGATATTATACAAGGTGCTTCAAAATTACCTCCGATTCCAGATCCTTACAAATTATATTATCTCTCTAATAAAATTTAATTACTTTTCGAACTGTGTTAGGTTTTCCTATACCTAACTCTGGTAGTTTTCCAGTTATTAACATTTTTCTGTTTCGAATAATGATTTTCTCAATATTTTTCTTAAAATCAAGATGGCACTGAAACAATTATTGTCATTGTGATGTATGTTTCCAAATTAGACATCTAAAGTTTTTTTGTTAATATCACTTTCACAAATAGTCACTTTTGGAATTAAAAATAAAAATATACTCTGCACAAGAACGAATTGATATGATTTTAACCATTGATGAATGCGAAGAAAATTGTTTGTTGGCCACAAGTTTACGCTCAAAAACACCTGCTAGAAATCATCCAACCGAGCGTGCTTTTGAAAAATTGCTACAATTATTTCAAGGAACTGGAAATGTAACCTATGGCAGAATGAACAAGCAAGTAACCATTGTGGAAAATGTAGAAACTGAATTTTGTTTGTCATTGGCACTATTATAAAAAATCTCCATACAAGCCAGTGCAAAATATGCCAGGAAATTGGAATAAGTAAAAGAAGAACCTCTAGAATATTAAAGAAATATGAATTTCATCCATATCATTTCCAATTATATCAAGAACTATATGAAATAGACTTCCAACGACAGCTTGACCTTTGTGTATGAGCTTTAGACAGGGTGGCAGAGGATGAGAATTTTTTGATTTTGTGCTGTTTTTAGATTTACATTTCATAATAATGGTTATGTAAACAAGCACAATTTTCATTATTATACCAATAATCCTCATTGGTTCCATACTCTTAACCATCAACAGAAATGGTTAACCAACGTGTGGAGGGAATTCTAGAATCTTATACAATAGGTCAGTAGTTTTTTCTTGATGGCAACTGAAATGGAAGAATATTTTGGAAATTTCTATATCATAGTTGGCCCTAACTTTTAATGGATATGCCACTGGATATTATACAGAGGATGTAGGTACCTACACTTGGATGGCGCTCCCGCAGATTTTCATCCCAATGCCAGTGTCTCCTGGACAGACATTTCAGCGATAATTTAATTGGATAGGACGTAGAGATTCACACAACTTGTCGGCGAGATGCCCAGACTTGACATGTTTGGATTTCCTGTTATGGGGCTACATAAAAAATATTGTTGACTCCACTAATCTTATTCAATGTCAAACAGTCATTTGAAAAAAGGATCCTTTTATGCATTGAAAAAGACGAACATCATTTTGAAATTTTTTTAAAATGATTTATTCCGTAGTTGTTGTTTTAGAGTTTAAAGTTTATTTTTTGTTTTTCTATTAAATGTAAATATCATTCATCTAATATCATATTTTATTTCCTGTTTCAATATAAAATGGGAAGGACAATCTAATCACTTGGTAGCCATGTCAGAATCACATTCATTTCATATTGAGAAAATTCTTATTCAAAACAGAAAAATGTTAATTACAGAAAAGCTATTAAAAC